>VWZZ01000911.1:504974-620033 GCA_013399095.1 Psophia crepitans | reverse complement strand
GATAACGCTCTGAGTCATCTGCTCTGATTGGGCTGGTCCTGTGTGGAGCCAGGAGCTGGACTCGATGGTCCTTATGGGTCCCTTCCAACTCGGGATATTCTATGTGGTTATGTGCTGCTCGAGGATCAGCTGCTTACTGGCTTGCTCTGATGCTGCCTCCCTTTTGCAGATTGCTTCCTTTCTGTGTGACTCTGACTACTTAAATTAAGCTTCAGTTCCTATCACCTGGCAGAAAAATGTGAGGATTAATTAGTTAATATTTGTGCAGTGCTTTGAAGATAACAAGTGCTATATAAAGTGCTAAGGATTTTCAGGTGTCACTTTTCGCCCTCTCTTCTTTGTAAGTCCCGTTAGTAGTATTCTTGTCTTTTTATAGCATCTCCTGTGTGCTTCTTGAGTAGGTGATGCTACTTTAAACTTCTTTGAAACCCAGTTTTCAGTGGGGGATTCTGTGGCATATGCTTTGCTCGTGCCCGCTGAAATCATCCAGATGAGCTCATTCAGAAGTGATATCTGAAACATTATTTCATCAACAGATTGTTTAATATATATTGCACCAATGTCTGGCTTGAAGAGAGAATGAGCTTTACATTCATACTAAGGAGAAAGTTCTTTGACAGCAATAGTAATTGACCCTATTACAGTCAGTTGTTAATTAGTAAATAGTTGCACAGATTTTTCTTCCCTAAGCATTTGCAAACTAGTGATAAACCATACAATTAATTGGCTACACAGAGCCCTTAAGAACAACCTTTAGTATAGACTATTATGCCTGTAACTTATGTTCCTTAAACCCCAGTGTTTAAGAACAATGTGAACAGTAGAGTCTAGTCAAATCTTGACGTCTCCATGGTATTTTTTGCTATCTTCTATATTTGGAAACTGAACAGAGCAAGCACCACTGTAAGTGGAATGCCTTATTTGTAGCATTCTTCAGCTTAAGTTAAAGAATACCAAGACACTCTGTGTCAGGATTTTAATTTGCCTTTGTGAACAAAAGAAGATATGACACTTGCCTCTTGCAGATATGACCCACCACAATAAAATGTCAGCAGTACTTGGGTTTTTTTTATTCCTTGAATGGCTTGAGATTAATTGTTCTGGATTATATACGGAGTAAGAATGTGTTCTTTCATGGAGTTCATGGGAAACGAACAAAAAACAAGTAGAGTCCAATGAGAGTGTCTGCAAATGTAAATCTGCTGGGCAAAACCATGGTTTTCTAATGCTGTCAGCCTTCCGATGCAGAAGCTTTTCTGATGTGTCTGCTGGAGTGCTCCTCACCTGGGCATCCCACGCTGCTGTAGGCACTGGAGTCCCTCTCCCCACTGAACCTGTAGGTGGTTTTTTGGTTTTGTTGCAGATAATGTGCTGCAGCCTCTGTGTTGGGGTCCTCCACAGATTGCGGTTTGGGAACCCCTGCAGATGTGGTTGGGAGAGGATGGTTTTATGGTCTGGGCGGGCACCCGTAGGGCTGCTTCAGTTGTGACCCCCGAAGTCTGAGACCCAAGCGCTACCCTTTCTCTTCCCTCATTCAGATAATAAATTCTTAGCAGGCTTCCTTGAGGTACCTTTGAGTAACAGAGAGAACCTGTCTCCCCTCATCTGATTTGATTAAAACGTTTCTACAGCTATTTTGGATATTAATCATGAATGAAAACGGGACTGTCCTACTTATCACTATCCATCTTGGAAGGCATTTGTTACAAATGGCTCAGTGATCAAAGCAGCACAACCCTGAATGTAAATAGCAGCAGAGGGAGGGCTTCTGAGTGAAAAGCAAGCAATTATTGCACAAGGTCAAGAGTGGTTTGTATGATGAACGAGGAGGATAAAACATCTGCAGTCAAACTGTGATTCTTGTAAACAAGGGGACTTTGGATTTGAACATCTTGTATTTCTAAGTGAGAACAAAATAGGGGGAAGGGAGCAACAGGTCTCTGTTGGGCTTGCCTGGAGATGACTTAGACCTGCTGTTTTCAGTACGTGCCCGCTGCCTGCACCCCAGGACCTGACCGCGCGCTGGCTGGTTTGCAGGTTGCCAAACCTCCATCAGTGCAATACATTCAATCCACCTTCTGAAGCTAAGTGTGCACTGCACCACAGGGTTCATTTTGGGAACCGAGGATGAAAGGGAAGGTGAGATCCGGTCTTGTTTTTGGGATTTCTTGCCTGTGTCATGCCCACCTCCTCTGTCCTCCCCCCTGTTTTAAGGGGAGACCCTTGCTTATAACGTGAACTAATCCCCTTCTCGGTAAATTAATTATGAAATTAAATTCAGTCATCTGCATTACTGCTTGGAATTTTGAGGCAGGTTTGCTCTTCAGCTAGATTCCCATAAAATGTCTTGTCAGACACAATCTGTTTCATATGCACAGGGTCGCTCATTGATCATATTTACAGTGGGTTGAATGCTGTTGTCCCAAAATGAGAATGACATCAGTGGGCGGTTAAGCTAGGACAGAAATCAAAGTCAATGCCTTGCTGAAAAATGGGCTTTTGAAATTGTGTGGTCGAGTGTAGAACTGCATCCCTGCCAAGCAGCAGTTGTGCTGGAACTGGCCTTGCTCATGTCAGCCCCAGCTATTCTTGATGAATAGTGTGCAAATTGTCTACATAATTATACATGTAAGTGTTAGTGTGCACATAAAAATTGTATATTGACATATGGATTCAGGCACCTAAGTACTGTTTCAGCAGCATATCCATTTATATTTTTTATGTGTGATTTGCGTCCAGGGAAATATATTTTTTTCGTGCTCTTGAGCTGGAAATAGGAGAAATGGGAAAGAGTTTTTTCTGTCCAACGTACAATGCTACTCCTCTGATAGCAGCTCCTGATTTGATTTTGATTTGTATTTTCTTGTTTTTAAAACAATGTGTTTTCATTGCCCTTGATTTAAAACAAAAAATTACTCTCCAGACATACTGCTGATCCTTAGCAAAAGACCATGCTGGCACGAAGCCTTTGTGGGGAGCAACTCATAAATGGAACTGGGTTCCGTGGGAACAGCAGTTAAGCATTTATCACGTGTAATTTGAATAATAAACGTAAAATATGAAAATACTTTCTTGTGGCTCCTTGAAAGATATTCCCGCTTTCATTCTGTGAAATGAGATTCAGAAGAGAGTAAAAACTTGAGAAATAAACTACTTTCTTAGATCCTTAGTGATTTTTGAGAAAACATGGCCTGAGGGATGACCACGTATTTCAATAGTGTCAGTCCTGGAAGTATAATTAGCAAATAGTTATTTGCCTGTAACTCTCTGTGCCTCTGGGTTTCTGAAAGCTCGGGTGTTTCTTGGGTACCGTTTCTAAGGGAGTGGGGTTGTGCAGCGCCTCAGTGCTCTTTAACGCGTGCACGTGTTTGGCAGCTCTGCAAGGAACTGCTGGAGAGTGGGGAAAAGAGGGAAGTTAAACCTTTTTTGACTGATCAGACTTCTTCCACCTAGCTTGCAAGATTATATATTTGAATATATACTTTGATTTGGAGAGCAGGGGTAGAGCCAGAGCACGCGTGGTTTTTTACCTCGTACTCGAGTCACAGTGTCTCTCAGCAGTTTCGAATTGGCTGTCTTGAGGGTTTGGGTTCACTTATGTTTCACCTGAGAATCCTTCATGCATCTTAGATCAGACACTACAACCACATGACTGATGTGCGACCTATGCCATAAAAAATATCTGTGAAAATAAATTCAGATTGTAATCTTGAGCTGGGGAGAATCTGCAGGCTGGAAGTGCCACCGGATTTGCATTTCATAGTCTGCCGCATGTAGCCTGCCTTTTTCTGAAGGTCTCCACCAAATTTTCCTGCATCCGAAGACATCAGGTGACTGCTGCGTTGGTTCCAGCTCGCCGAGCCAGCCACGGATGAGCACCCGTTATGCTAGGCACTGTGCAAACACAGCGTGAAATAAAATAGACCTTCACTCGGTTTTATTGCAATTCCTTGTCAGCATAACTGTCACAGGGCAGGCGCAGGGGTTGCACGTGTTGCTCCCAATGTGCCTGCTACTTTAATGGGTGCCAGGGTAGGCAGCCTCTTGAGAAAAACGTTTGGCGTGTTTCTTAACTTTTCGGTGGTCGTTGTGAATAGATTTTAAATCTTTTGGATGCTCAAATGACGAGGGAGTTTAGCTTGTTTCTTATTTATAGAGTTCCATATGTGTGAATGTAGCACTTCCTGACGCGTATGAGAAGAGGCTTCCTGCCCAGGAGGGACTGTCACCTTTCTTGACCTCTTCTTTTTTTAATACGAGCTCATCTCCTGTTGTGCCCTGTATTTAAACAAGAAGCGTGCTTGATCGGGTGGTGCCTGGCTGATGAGCTCTGCTGTAAAGACTTCAGCAAAATGTCTGGAGTAAATCTACCTGAGTCATATCTCACAATTAAAGTCGTATAGCACGGTACATGCAAATGAGCCTTGTCTTAGCTGCCGCTCTGCCTGTGGGCTGTGCAGGAATATGAGCCTGGTTTTCTGTGAAGAAGAGTGTGTAAGTGCTTCTGTAGGACTCTCTTTCCTATCCTCTTAATTTCATGCTGTTGCCAGAACTACTGGCTGTAGCCCTGGTGAGGCTGTACCTGGTGGTACCGTCATCACGGCATTGGCTCTGGAGCGGGGCAGAGCAGCCCCGTGGCAGGGACGGGCATCGGGTGAAAACGACTGCTCAGCATCTCTTGCCTTCAGTAGAGCCTGTAGCGAAGGTGGAGGTTCTTCAGGAGATTTAACAATAAACTGGTTTCTTATTTATTCCTGGGTAGGGTCTTCATTAGTGTCAGCAGGAGAAAGCTGGAGAGTGTGGAACTACTTAATTCTTATCAGTTTGCGAACACTGTGTAGTGCAAATATGTATTGGGAGGTGGTGAACTCTTCAGCTCAGTTGATAACCTCCCAGTATTGCTGTGGCTGCCTAAGATGTGCAGGCAGGGTGTTTCTGTCCAACTTGGTGCTTTCAGCTGGGACTTTCTGGGTTTTATAACCTGGAAAGGCTGCAACATTAATCTTAATTAAAGGGAGATGGTGATTTATTTGCCAGGGCTGACTGGTGCGCTTGTATGTACAATGCCTTTCCCAGTGGGTTTTGGTGTAAACCATAGGATCGGAGCGAGCTGCTGTAGTGAAACTGCAGGAAAATGAGTAACACGTATTGATTTGATACCTGGGGAGGCATTGGGCAAAATAGCCGTGGATGTATGCAACGTGACGTGCTTCTCCCTCCGAGCGCCCGCTGTTCCACCAGCGCAGCGAGTTTTCTGTTAATGGCAACACCGACAAGGCAGTAGTTAAAGCTGTCACTGTTTCCAGAATCCAATTTTTCAAGAGGGTTATAGCTCTGCCATTATAAGGGAGGGGGAAATCACTGAAATTGGCTAAACAGCCTTTCCATCTGGAAAAGACGTGAAACACACGTGCTTCCGAGCTATTAGTGAAACTGTACAGATGTTTTAAACAAAGTTCATAATACCGTTTGGTGTCATGTTGAAAGTGGCCTTTGTGGCTTTTTTAGTCCAATTCTTTCTTTTTGACTGTGAGTTCATAGACTAGAATACCCTTATTTGAGTCCAGTTTTCTAGATGAAGAAAGCTTCTGAGAGAAACTACCTGTAGTTTGACTTTTTCCTGCTGTGTTCAGCCTTAGTTTCAGTGAAGTTTAAGTTTAGCCTTGTGTAACTCAAGACATAAGTAAAACTTTAAGATACTTGGATAGTTTAAAAAAAAATTGAGGTGAAGGAAAAGGTTTCCAAAAAAATACTTGGTATTAAAGAGATGTGCTCATAAGTCAATGTTAGATTAATCCCTCCTGTACAGCCTCTGATTGAGATGAGTTCTGAGCAGGAATTTGCATGTCTGTGTCACCCCACTTAGCACAACTATATTTGTCTACTTTGATTGGCAACACCATGTATTTATCTCGGCAAATATACAAATGATTCACATGCATCAGGCTGAAGTAGGAAGGCTGAGCTCTGGACATCTGGATTTAGAAGAATGTGCGTCTGTCGGTTGAATTAAAGCATCAAGGACGTTTGTGCTGAAGGTAGAGCCTGACTTGCAAATGTGCTCTGTCACTTCTCACAGTTAGACCGCCTGGTCAAGCAGGGCTGGGCGGTGGGAGTCCTGCCTGCGGAGCGGGATAACTTGTTCACCCTAAGCCTGTGTGGCCTGCCGCGCGTTTATATTTTATGTAAAGGTGTGTCTTCGAGTAACTTTACATTCCCAAACATGCCATGAGGTGGTTTTGAGGATGACCGCCGTTTCAGCTCAGCCTCTACCCTATGCTGCCCAAAACTTCCCCTTCCACATGTAAAAACCTTTGACACCTATAAAATACGTTCTGTAGGTGCTGGTTTTGTTTCTGTGCCTCGGTGACGTGTTGTTTGCAAATAACTGAGTTTGTAATGAAGCGTAGTGCCTGGGGCTGCATGTTCTGACTTTGATTGGCTTGGTGCCTTGTTTTGAGTGCTGCAATCTGTAATACACAGGATTTGAGAAGAACTGCCTCTTACTTCTTCACATCCACCCTGGACGCATTTTCCAACCCAGTTGGAATGAGACATGATCAAAATTAGTTCTGTAATTAAGAAAATGTTGAACCTCCTATGTGTGTTAGGCAAATGAGCTAAAGCTTTTAGCCAAGCAATTAAGTGTTAAGGTTTCACTGTAAGGTGAATGTAAACTAGGTAATTTCTCCAGCTAAGCTTCCCATAATCATTCCATTAGTATGAATTCAGTACAGTGCAGAAGGGAGGCAGCATAGCCTGATGGATAAGATTATTATTATTATTGAAGATTATTGCAGTACAAATCGGCAGTAGAGGCGCCAGCCGAGGTTATGGTCCTATTTTGATAGGAGTTTTACTTAATGGTAGGATAAAGGACAAACTCCACTCTAGAGCGGTCATGATTTACATAGACCAAAAGATGCAACAAAAAAGTAAAAGTAATTTCTTTGCATCTCAGTTCTGTATCTGTGCAGAGAGATTAAATGCCATGCCTTTCATGTGGCCAGTGGAAGCCAAACTTGGTCCTGTGGCAAAGGCAGTGTGTATGTGTGTGAGATAGAGTATGGCCAGTGGGAAATGTAAGCCCTGTTCCACTTTGGAAGGGCGGATGGGACGGAGTTGCGGTTAGGGCCTTAATGCTGATGCTGGATGACTTCTTGTGGTGGGTTGACCCTGGCTGGAGCCAAGGTACCACCAAAGCTGCTCTATCACTGCCTCTCCTTAACTAGGCAGGGGAGAAGTGTAACGAACAGCTCGTGAGTAGAGATAAAGATAGGGAGAAATCATTCACCAGTTACTGTCCTGGACAAAACAGACCAAGCTTAGAGAGGAATTAATCTAGTTTATTACCAAGCAAAACAGAGTAGAGCAGTGAGAAATAAAACCAAGTCTTAAAAGTCCTCTCCCCACCCCTGCCTTCTTCACCGGCTTAGCTTCACTCCCAATCTCTCCCTCCCTCCCCAGTGGCACAGGGGGATGGGGAATGGGGGTTGTGGTCAGTTCATCACGTGTTGTTTCGGCTGCTCCTTCCTCCTCAGGGGCAGGACTCCTCACGCTCTTCCCCTACTCCAGCGTGGGGTCCCTCTCATGGGAGACAGTCCTCCATGAACTGCTCCAACAGGAGTCCTTCCCACAGGCTACAATCCTTCACAAACTGCTCCAGCATGGGTCTCTCCCACGGGGTGTAGGCCTTCAGGAGCAAGCTGCTCCAGTGTGGATACCCCATGGGGTCACAAGTCCTGCCAGCAAACCTGCTCTGGCATAGGCTTCTCTCTTCATGGCGCCACAGATCCTGCCAGGATCCTGCTCCAGTGTGGGCTTCCCATGGGGTCACAGCCTCCTTTGGGGGCATCCACCTGCTGCGCTGTGGGGTCCTCCATGGGCTGGAGATGGAATCTCTACACCCCATCATCCCTCCTCCGTGGGCTGCAGAGGGACAGCCTGCCTCACCATGGTCTTCACCACGGGCTGCAGTGAAATCTCTGCTCTGGCACCTGGAGCATTTCCTGCCCCTCCTTCTGCACTGACCTGGGTGTCTGCAGAGTTTCTCACATCTTCTCGCTCCTCTCTCTGGCTGCAAGAGCTCCCCTAGTTGTGTGGTTTTTTTTGTCTTAAATACGTTATCCCAGAGGTGCTACCACTGTCACTGGTGGGCTCAGCCTTGGCCAGCAATGGGTCCGTCTAGGAGCCGGCTGGCATTGGCTCTATCGGACACAGGGGAAGCTTCTTGCAGCTTCTTGTAGAAACTGCCACCCCTGTGGGCCCCCCACTACCAAAACCTTGCCACGCAAACCCAAAACACTTTCAAATTCAGATTTTGTTTCCTTCACCCGCTCTGGGTCAGCATGGGTTAGTTGCTTTAACTTCATGGCTCTCGCTGTCTTCTGTGGGATATCAAAGTACTTCATTAGGTTTGCAGCATATTCTGAGATCTAGGGGCAAGAGTGCTCTCGAAGTGCTAATTTGCTGCTTCTCTTGTTACATTGTATTAAATTTACATAAGAATTTCTATCTGACCGGGGAATAAACTTTTAAAGGGGATGGATTCCTAACTAAAACCATGTTTTTTGATGCTGCGTTTATCTCATCTTTCCACTTAAGGATGCTTGCTGGGAGTGGCGTTGGTCCAGTTTCAATAACTCGTGTATGGCTTTTTTCCTTTCTTTTTGCTTTTGCTGATCAAATCGATATGATAGTTTATTTAAAGCAGCGTGTCTCAAGATTATGGGGAAAAAAGGGTCAAGGCAATTTCAAAAGCGGTTTGTATTTTGCTTCTCAGCATGGAAGCTGTTACTAATATTTCTGGCTTTGTGTTTCTGTAGACACTCTTGCCGGTGCTTGTGTACTCGTTGAAGGTGTCTCCACTCATAGAAAAAATAAGTGATCACAAGGATTTTAAGAAGCTTCTCAGGACACGGAATAACGTACTAGTGCTGTATTCTAAATCTGGTAAGTTGGTTATTTTTTCTTTTTCTTTTTTTTTTGATGTCGCATCTCTTTGTGCACAGCAAGGTGTGTGCATTTGAACATCTGTGTGCATGGTCGGTTACCTGTGTACGTGCTCAGATGACTAAGCTCTTCACCCCTACTTGCTCTCTGTTCAGTGTTGCCTTACGTGACTGCAAGGTGTTTACATGACTGCAAGGGCTTCTTCAGGACCGCTGTCCTTGTTCTAACTCAGAGGCTCCTGGTGTTTCAGGGTTGGAGTCATCTTAATTTGGTCTTCTAATTGCTCTGTCACGTTGGCAAAAATGTGCTTTCTTCTGGCTTTGTCTCCAAAACTGGCTGCTCATAATAGCTATCAGCCAGGGCTTTCGGGTGTGTTTATCGCAGTAGTTTGCGAGTTTCAATTTTCTGGTGACACTGAAAGGCTTAATGAATAGTTATAGTACTGAAATCAATCCATCTTTCCTTCTGACAGCTTGGGTGTCCCATGGTTGTCTTTCAACTTTAATTAACAAAATATAAAAATAAAAAATGAGCTGCTTGTGTAAGAGGGAGAAATGGCTCATTTCACGTCACGCCACCTGTCCCCTTGAATCTTTGCTGTCTTCTGTCTCATTCAGGCTCCTCTTTGTGGCTGTTTGCTCTTACCTGTCTGTGTGCTCTTCCTTTTGCTCTGGTCTGCTCCCGTTGTACCTTTTCTCCTTTGTCAACCTGTTTGTTTTGGTGTGTTGTTTTGCGTGACACCATGCAAAAGGAAGAAGTAACAATCTTTAAGCTCCGTACAACTGCAGAACGCTGTTGTGGATGCGAAGTCATTGGACAGCAAGAAGTAGAATGTCATTAAGATGATTTTCCTTAGTGCTGTATTGTTTTTGTTGTTTGCTTCCTTTTCCTTCCTGCAGGCAAGCAATACAAGATAATGCTTTGTTTGGGGGTTGGGTCCTCCCTTTCTGACCTGTTGCAAAGATCTCATCTCAATAAAACACAGTGACGTTGGTAGAGTTGCTCTTGGTTTAGAGTGTGGCAAATTGGAGCAGTATGTGGAGGACCCAGTGTCCCCCCTCCTCCTCAATATCAGAGAATTTTGCAGACAAAAATGTGCAGGTGCTGGGATAATAAACTTTTTCCCTAAATATATGCTCATTCTGGAATGGTTAAAATGATGTATGTGACTTTATTTTTGTTAAAATATTTGTGTTTTGCTGTAGTGGGGAACTTCAAGCTCTCAAACTTGGCCAAACAATTTTGTAGTAACAGGTTCAAAGTGAAAGTCATAAAAGAGTTTCTAACGCTTTTTGATTTTGAAAGGAATTCTTTAGATAAAACATCTGTATTATTCAGCTTTTTAAAGGGAAAATTTTCTTTTTACGCTTAATATTTTAAATGGTGGTTGCTTTCATTTTTAGAAGCACAACCAGAATGCTTCAGCTTTGACACTTATCAAATAAATGTTGCCCTATGGGCATTGTTCAAAAGCTCTGTAGTGGAGATTTCTTTTTTCTGTTTTTGTTATTTAATTGGTTGTTTTTAGTAGTCTAAAGCATTGCATGCAGAGCTGACTCTGTGATTAATGTTTCTTCCTAGAACAGTGATCCTTGCACAATTAGAAATCTCTTGCCTAACTGTCATCCAGAAAGAGGGGAGGGGAAGAAAGAAATAGGAATTCGGAGGTGCAATTCTAATCCCAGATATACATTCCCCCACTGTGGTGAGATGTTGGCCAGCATTCGATTATATTGCTGGAACAAAGTCTTTGCTTCTCAGCTGAGCAAAACTAGAAGAGTATTTCTATCTCATGCAGAAAATTCACTGGTTTTGGGAGATGTCCTCACTTACAGGAGATGTCTAGGTCACCCTCCTGGCTGGGTATCCTGCCAGGACTGCTCAACCAGTGAGCCTTCTGGGACAAGTCTGTCCTATCCTGAATGCTTATTTTTTTAAAATGTGTTTGTCAAACTGATCCACTCTTAAGGACATGTGAAGAATTCCCCCGTGTGTCTGCATCCCTGTGTTGGAGAGAGGTGGCGGTTATCAGTGTTGGGGATAGGAGAGCTTCTTGAGAGCTAACGTGTGTGGGCTGGCATCTCTGATGGCATCAGGCCCAAGCAAAGGCTGTTGAACACAAAGAAGCTGTTTCTGGCTTGAGAGATTGTTGAGATAAAAATTGTGGAGGTTTAGAGATTATTTGAGGGGGCTGTCACTACCCGCTGGCTCTAGTTGTCTGCTCTGACCTATATAGGCCTTCCCTTTCCTAAATGTTGGAGTCAAGATAGTGCTCTGTAGATGCATTCAGTCTGACCCAATATAGCTAGCTGTTCTTATATTCAATTAGTTGAAGTAGTTGTGGAGCAGCAGCAGTTTAAATAGATCTAGAAGAGGCTCTGGGTTTCTATTTTCTGATTACTGAGGCAAGAAACTGTTAGATTTTGGGGGGGGCAATTAGTGCTTATTTGAATCTCTGTATTTTTCTGTCCTGAGCTCTTGTCCTATTTTTTTTTTCTGTCTTTATTTTTAATACCATTTATAAGACTGTTTTGGAAAATCTATAGATGTGTCATGGCATTATAAAAATCTCAGTTGGATATTTATAATACAGCCAGTTCTTTGAAGGACCTTTTCTGCATGCTTTCTGCTAATAGTTTTGAGCTCGTCACGACTGTTGGTTTGGGTATCTCCCAGGTTATAAGTGTGTTATGTTCTGTGTATGACAGAGATAGAATCGAGGCAGGCAGAGATGCTGAATGACTTGCCCTTACAGCGATGAAGGTCCTAAATGAGGTTGCTTTAATTAGCAAGCGGTGGTACAAAGTCCTTAATGCCCAGCCACAGGCAGAAGACAGTGTTGGGATGGAGACTGGTTTGCAGGAGAGGACACAGCAGAGCTCCCTAAATGTAGGTCAGGGAAAGTGCCTGGAGGTATGAATTTGTGTGTTGTTTAGGGGGGGTGGAGGGAAGGAGCCACACAACTTCAGCTGCAGCCAGCATTCCTGCTAGTTACACAGAATCACAAGGGTTGGAAGGGACCTCGAAAGATCATCTAGTCCAACCCCCCCCCCGCCAAGGCAGGGCCACCTAGAGCACATCACTCAGTTCACAGGAGATTTTACTGATCTCTGTCATACTGGTTTCTTCAAATTAGACAAAATGTTCTTCCAGTGCTTCAGAACAAAGGAATGCACCATTGTGTTTTTCTATGCAGAATAACAATGCTGTGGTTGATTTATTTTTATTATTGTTTTGTTTTCCAGCTGCTGCTGCGGAAAGCTCACTCAGGTTACTATCCAGTGTGGCCCAGGAGGTGAAAGGACGGGGTACTATAAGCTGGATAGACTGTGGGTACGTGTCTTGCTGGCTTCCTCCTTCTTTTTTTTTTTCCCCTGTCCCCTTTTGGCTTTTATTGCTGACTTAGCTTTTTTGATGGCTCTGAAACTTTTTGCCTGTAACAGAACCCACATCATTCTGTGCCGTTTCTTCATAGCTGTAGGGAGTCCACATCTCGCCATCCTCTCTTCCTTTGGACCAGTGGTGGGGAATCATTTTTTTCCTTACGGCTGTTGTCACTTCTTTGATAGAGTGTTTTTCAGCCTGAAGCTGGAGACCCCAGCTAGCATCGCCTTTCGTGGCGGCCACGTAGCCTGGAAACTCCGACTGCTCTGGCTTTCCCACGGGCTGGGGGAGGAGGATTCCCACATGTTGTGCCTCAGCTGGAGGGCAATGCAGTTCTGCTCTGACAGCAAATGCTGCGTGAGCAGTAGGGTGGTTTGCTCGGTTTTGAAGCATCCACCCATTTGTGTTTCTCAATAAAACGAGCTTTCTTCTTTTAAAATAAACTTCCTCTGTTCTTGCATAGATTCACGACAATTTTTAATGTGAAGGCAAGGAAACTTGTTTTTGTAAGTGGTTGCTGGTGTGGGGAGGAATGAACAGGTGTGTACTTACTGGTTTGCAGATGTGAGAGCCGCCACTGTGGTTCTGCTCAATAACACATTGCCTGTGGTTTTAGCTTGCGTATCGTAGTGCTCCTCTGCCTCTGCAGCTTTGAGAGCTTTGCCTGCAGGTGGCAAATTCCCCTTCCTGCACACAGAGGAACAGCTTCCTGCCTCCCTGTGTCTTTGGATTGCCATGGTATGAACAAATTGTGTACTGTGCACAGATCTAAGTCAGCTCTGAAAATCCCCTGGCTCCCTTAAAATTATACTTTTGAAACCAACCACCATCCATCAGGCAGTGACCCAGAGTAAGTCATTGGTAAATCAAAGGTAACGTGCTTTTGTTGTTGGTTAACCTGTCTTGCTCTCCTCTGCCACCAGGCAGCTGTGACTGCCATGGAGTCCTCTGCTTCTGCCTTCTGTTTGCATTCCACTGGGCTCATCTGAATGCACAGATGCTTTCATCTCTGCCCAACTGATGGGGACGGTGTTGCAAGTCATCCCCTGGCAGAAGGCAGGGCTGTTCCTCAGGGGTCAGTGAAGCCTGTATCAGGTCCCTCCTGCTGAACAGCCAACAAATAAATTATACTGACCCTGACGAGGAGAAGGTTGTGTGGAGATCGGCCATACCTCTGAAATACAATCTCCTTTTCTAACAAAAGTGCTGATAAACAATTTCTGGTTGTCAGTAATGATGGCTAGGAGATAGGATACCAGGCCAGCTTCTGGGCTTTAGTGTCTAATTAGCCCTGTTTGTGGCTGTGGAGTAAGCACTACCTTTTTGTGTCTTCTGTTTCCCCTTTGTTTTAGGCTGCCGTGTGTGTATGTGCATGTGCATGTGGCATGTTGTTCAACTGCTGGATGGATGAGGCTGTTCATCTGGCCCTCAAATGCTGCTATAATATGCAATAACTTTCTCCAGGATTTATTTTAGTTCTGGGTTGGAAAAGGAAAGATTCAATTTTTAGGACTTCAATTTGAAATCCAGGGAAGTTTTGGCACTGTAGTTCGATGGATCAGTTTCTGCTCCTGAGCTTGTAAGTGATGGTAATGGGGAGGGAAATGTGTTGTTTGGTTTTACTGTAAGATAAACTTCAGTTCATCAAACCCTAATATGCTCTCCCTTTCCAAAGGCTGTCATCTAAACCAAACATTGTTGTGGAAGTTACTTGCAAGAAATGTACTTTAGAGTCATGTCAAGGTAGTACGTTAATGCATTTCATAAGAAGCTTGGTGCTTGCCATGCCTTTTCTCTGACCGTGGTGGGGAAACATTTAAGTTAAGCCTCCCATTTGTAAGGAAAGGTGAGTTATTCCCAGAGAGTGAAGCAGCATTGTGAAGGTCATAAGAGGTTGGGAGGATGGGGATAGTCAGTTGGCCACTTGCTGAGTGATAGGCAGTGGACAGGGTGCTGTAACATGGCAATAACTATAGTTCTGTCTTTGAGAATAGAGCAGTGCTTCTTTTCAGATCACTTGTTTGGGGAGAATCTGGAAAAAAATAAGTGATCTGTCCAACTGTAGCTCAGTTTTTCAGAAATGTCTCCCTGCTGCAGAGGGGTGTCAGAGCAGAGTTTGTGAATTTGTCTCATGGGGCACGGAGAACTGGAAGACTGGCTTGTGGCACAGGAGGTCTTGATGCATGCAAAAAACCCCAAACAAACAAACAAAAAAACCACAAAAACCCCCAAACCAATAGTTTGAGCCTGAACCAAGTTTTGTGGTTGATTTGTTTGTTGAACCTTTAAAGTACTTTGAAATCAATCTCGTAGTGTTGAGGTAACTTGTAAAACTTAGGAACATTTTCTTTTCCTTGAAATTTTTTTTTTTCCTTTGCTTATTGTTTGAGGTATTTTGTGGGTGTTCTTTTATATACAGGTGGCTGCAGACTGCTGCCCACCTCACCCACCAGATAGTATGAGAGACAGGGCAGTCGTGCTGTCTGTGACCAGCCACCCAGGGCCAGCTGAGCCCTGAGCTGGGCCCCGAGCAGCTGAGCCCTTCCAGCCGTGCTCAAGCGATTCTCCCACCACAAGTCTGCTGCGAAGCTTATTTGCAAGTCTTCGTGCCGAAACAAACAGCGCACAGATGCAGGGGTATTTACAGCACAGGCTCAATTTGTTTTACAAATATTGACAAGAAATGGCTTGTTTGGCAGCAATATTTAGCAGGGATTTTTGGCTTTGCTCTTCACATCCCGCTGTAGCGGACGTCTTTGCCTTCGGATCCGAGCGTTGGCAAGGCTGGCATACATGCAGAGTTGTGGTTTGTGTCTCCGCTTCCCTGTGGCGATGATGGCAATCTTTTTCTTTTCTTTTTCTGTATTGGCAGTGCTTTTTTTGTTTCTTGTCATTCTCCTTATCCTCCTCATTTTCAGGAGGAAGCAAGACTGTATGGCTCCACTGATGGAAATCGTAGGTCGCTGAGTCTCACCGGTACGGTGTGTCGTAGAGCAGAGCGGGGCACGCAGGTTTGCGGCTGCAGGCGGGCTGGCTGAGTTGCTGGCTTACGTGGGAACTGCGTTCCCTGGCCCCGGCTTTTGTTGGGTCTGTGGTATGAGCCAGGGGTTGGACTTCAGCTTTTGGTTCCAGGTTAAGTGGTGTCAGCGAGACCAGAGAGGTTAGTTTTTCAGCATGCTGTGGGGAAATACTTGGTTTCTTACCGAGACTCTTAATGGAGTAGAAGAGGTTGCCACTTAGCGTGTCAGTCTGTGGCAGGATAGCGGAGGTCCTCAGAGCGCCTGGGCTTAGGAGATGCGAGGCTGGGAGGTGCCAGGTACCTGCCTTTCCCTGCGCAGTTCAGCTCGCTCGCGTTAAGGGCCGCGCTGGAGCAGGGCCGCGCTGGGCGCAGCGCACCCAGGGACACCTCTGCGTGCGGTGTTGCAGGTAACACCCTCCTTCACGGGGGGTTTCAGTCGGTTTGCGCAGGCAGAGAGGCAGCTCCTGCCGCAGATGAAGGGGCAGCGTGAGAATTGGTTGCGGCATTGAAGTGGTCACTGTTCCTGTGCGCTGAGATAGCGTGCGTGGCGCTGTACGCAATTAAACACAAAGCTGTTTCAATTGTGAATAAAAGACCCGCAAACAATGTGACAAAAATATGTTTTATTCCAGCTTTTCCATGTTTTAATTAGGAAGTCCTTTCTGAGGCGTTTGATGTTGAATGAACAGTGGTATGAGAAATGACAGAATATTGAATTAATAACGCCTGGTAAAATTCAGTCTTGTCTGTGATGGCAGCTTTTTATTGCCATCAGTTTGAACAGAGTGCTCTCTCATACCTTTTATTTAGTTATTTTCTTCCTGTAATACCCGGTGCTTCGTTTGAGCTGAGGCTAACTGGTAGCAGGGGTAGAGCACGATGTTGCAGGTTGGTAAATCTTCAGAGTGTCCCAGAGAGGTGGATCAGTCATGTTACAAGCGTTCTGAGGCGCGTGTTCGGGGGATGCCGTGTTGGTAGGGGCTGAGAGTCCTTGCTTCTACCCCCGGCTCTGTGGATGATTCACTTCTTGTTACTTTGTGCTGTTAAAAAGGTGCATCTGTTTTCCAGGCAACTGGGTAAATATTGCCTGATTCATTAGTCAATGTTTGGAGAACTTTGAAAGGGAAAATGCTACAGCAGCATGAGCGTGCGCTCTTCATTTACTGTGTTCGGATGCTGTTGGGATGGGCAGGTAAGCAAGCAGAGGATTCTTACTGAATGATTTGTAGTAGGAGGCAGGTAGAAATTTTGAAAGTGGAAGGGCTTCATAGGGAGTTGAAAGCTTAAGATACCTGCAAAAAAAACGGTGTCATCGTTTTGTACGATCTCAAAGTTCGGATGCTGTGAAGTGTCACAGCAGGCTGGGATGCACTGGCACTGGTGGATGGTGCGTAGGTGGATGGGGATGATCCGTGTGTGTGCTGCGGAGCCTCTGCGTCCCACCATCCCTCACAGGAACTCCCAGCGAATCCTTGTGGCAAGTAAAAGGTACAAAGTGGCATGCCTGGGAACACAATAAGACGAAATTACTGCTTGAGTGAAGATAAAATTTGTGTTGTTTGTCTTTAAAGTAGATAAAGCTCTAGTCCTAGTTTGTGATGCCCCAAGGTCTGGTTTTGAAGAGTAATCAATATAGAGTTATCCTCTAGCCTTCCTTGAGTAGGTTTTGTGATCGATCTTGGGGTAGCCAAGGACTGATGTTACTTGGAGGAGTGTAACTAGTTTGAGTGAAGTGGAAGGGGAAAGAAAGTAAAATGGCTTTGTTGCAGAGAAAAAAATGTGTTTGACAGGTTATAAAATGCATTGTGGTCAGGTGAAGCTTTGAGGAGGTGGTGAAAGAGGTTGAAACTAGCTCTTTCCATCTTGAATGTGATTTAGTGAACACTCCTGGGTTTTCTACTGAATTGTTTTGATTTTTTTTTTTATTGACTATAACTCCTGCCCAGTTATGGACTGGTATTTTCAAAAAAAAAAAAAGCACCCATTTCTTTTGCTCTGGGTAATTATTCCCTGCTCAAACTTGCATGGTTCTCTTTACTGTAGGTCCCAAACATAAACAAAGCTGTGTGATTTCCATCTGCTGTCATAGCGCATGTGCTTGACTTTAGCACATCAGACTGCTAAGAGGAGGAAATGCCATCTGGTTAAAATGTCTGACTAATTTTCGGCTGGTTTTAATCTCACTTTTTCTACTTTTGTGTGTCATTCTTGTAGTTCCCATCCCCAATAATTACTTGTTATTGCGATCCCATGACACTTAGTGTAAAGGTAAGACCGTAATTTGGCTGGTAAAGCAGCCTTTTCAAGGCTATGCATCTAAACATGTGTTGGTTCAGGAGAGAGCTAAATCCAATGAGTAGTTGTCTTTTTCTGGGATTTCCCCCAATTTCTGTGTTTATCTGCCTTTTAGATGAAATCTTCCTTCCCAGATTTCTAATTTCCTAATGCTTTGATACAGAAAGGCTTTACTCATACACACAATCATGAATGAATTTCTTTTAATGTCTTGAAACTAGCAGGGAGGAATTTCAGAAATAAAGTTACTCACAGAGATCACATTTAGTTTCTACCTTCATGCCTATGAAGCTGTCATGGTTTAACCTGGCTGGCAGCTAAAACACCCACGCAGCCGTTGGCTCATTCTCCCCATGCCCCTCTGCCATGGGATGGGGAAGCAACTCAAAAAGAAAGAAGCAAAGGTTAAACTTGGGTGTTGAGATAGAAGCACAGTTTATTATTGTCTTCGGTTTCTGTCCTATTAATGATAATGGTAAAGGAATATACAGACCAAGTGATGCGCAGCACGTTGCTCACCAACAAAAGCCAATACTCAGCTGGTTCTCGAGCTGAGCTGCCTCCTGGTCCACCCTCCCAGTTATATACTGAGCATGATGTCATACGCTATGGAGTATCCCTTTGGCCAGTTTGGGTCAGCTGTCCTGGCCATGTCCCCTCGCAGCTTCTTGGATACCCCCTCCTTCCCATTGGCAGGGCAGTATGAGAACCTGAAGAGTCCTTGACTCTGCTTAGCAACAACTGAAAAAATCAGTGTGTTATCAACATTATTCTCATAATAAATCCAAAATGCAGCACTGTACCAGCTGCTAGGAAGAAAATTAACTCTGTCTCAGCTGAAACCAGGACAGAAGCTGATCAGAAGTAGGATTTATGTAGGAGACTGTTTATTTGTCTTCCTTCCTTGTATTTGAATTTTAAAGCTGATGAAAAGCTTTGAAATTGCAAATAAAAATGACCAGATGTAATGGAGAGAGAGAAAAGGAAGAAGAAAGGAGCCCCGCTCTTGCACGGATGCGACCCATTCCATGCAAGTAGATTTGTGGTGTTGGGGATTTCTGTCTTTTTCTACAGTTGCCTTGAAGGTGAGGGGCAGCAGCAGCTCAGGAGTGTTAGGTGCCAGCCTGGGGCGGGTAGCAGGGGCTCCACTTGCAGCTGGTCCGGAGGAGGTAAGTCAGGTATCCATCAGGAACACTTTGCAAGTGTCATTATACAGACAACACGGTCCTTGTGTGGATGCAATTTATATGGGCAACCTGTGCATTTGCAGCATAGATTTTCAGTGCCTTCCTCCTGTCTCTACTGTAACCTGTCTGTGCGGTTAATGCTAATTCACGTTAAAGAACTTTTATTTTCCTGTAAGAGTGACCATGCAGGAAGTGCTGTGCCAGTCTGAAAAAAAATTCCTGTTTTAAGTTAGCTCTCAGTTCCTGACATAAACCCATTTAGTCTGGTGTACTGCATTAATTCAGAAACGCAGAGCATTTGACTGAAATCCGCTGCAGTGCTTGGGTGTACGAGCCTGGGCTCGTGTCTCGGTTTCATCCGAACTGCGTGTATTCTGGGGGGTTTGCCTGGAACTGCTCAGTCACTGTGCATCTTCAGCGTTGCTGCTTTTCAGACTACAATGAAGAGTAAGTGAGCTAAGATTTAATACAAAGTTACCTCCATTTTCCTGCATTCAATCCTGCATTTAAAACGTCCTCTAGCATCTTCTCCAGGCCCACAGTGCAGCTAAAGGGCATGAAACAGGCGCCAAGGGAACAGTGCAGTGTGCTTGCAGCGTCTGTGTGCCTGCGCATGATGCGTTCAACACCTGCCTTGCAGGGATCCTGCAAGAGCGGCAGCCGACTTGTGTCCGGGTTAGGACGGTGTCCCTCAGTACCAGGCTGTGTGGATCCAGCGCAGACCCACAAAGATGATCAAGGGAGTGGAACATCTCCCTTATGAGGAAAGGCTGAGGGAGCTGGGTCTCTTTAGCTTGGAGAAGAGGAGGCTGAGGGGTGACCTCATCAATGTTTATAAATATGTTAAGGGTGAGTGTTGGGAAGATGGAGCCAGGCTCTTCTCGGCCTCACTAAGCGATAGGACAAGCGGCAACGGGTGCAAATTGGAGCACAGGAGGTTTCGGGTTAACGTAAGGAAAAGTTTTTTCACTGTGAGGGTGACAGAGCACTGGGACAGGCTGCCCAGAGAGGTTGTGGAGTCTCCTTCTCTGGAGACATTCAAAACCCGACTGGACGTGTTCCTGAGTGATGTGCTCTAGGTGGTCCTGCCTTGGCAGGGGGGGTTGGACTAGATGATCTTTCGAGGTCCCTTCCAACCCTTGTGATTCTGTGATTAGAGGAGCTCTGGATAGGTCTGATGAGGAAAGCTGCTGCTTTGCAGGAAGAGTTTGTGTTTGGCATTCCTAGAAGTTCCTGCGTAGCCTTTGGCAGCTCCTGTGAATGTGTTCACCTTATTTCTGTGCAGGCACCTGGGATGTGGAGGTGCCTCTTACTAATTTGTATTTCCATGGAAAGTCCAATTCACTACAACTTCTTGACTTCCTGCAGGGCTGGAGCTTATTTTTTTTCCCTTAATTGTTTTAGCTTGACAATACCTGTTATCTTTTTGTCTTGGTTTTCTTTCTGCTCACTCTTGCTTGCAGTGAGCATTAATCTCATGGGTTTTAATTTTTGGAAAATACTTTTTTAATCTCATTCCTATAGATTCCTGGTGTCTCTAATTGACTAATGGGCACAGGGAGTGGTGCTGGGTCTCTGCAGCACATGGATTATTCTGTGTGCATTCCTGGCACGTTCCAGGGGAGCATTTGGAGCGTAAGGCTGTGACTGCCTCGTATGCCACAGGAAGGCTTTTGGCTGTGTTCTAAGGGGGGAAACCAGGCCCTAAATTCACATGAGACTCTGTCCTGTCAGTCTGCTAATCCTAATCTTTAATTCTTTCCAGCAGCATGTTTTCTGGTTCTGGTTTTCATGCTCCCCCATCCCTTAAAAGATTCAAGCTTTTCATCTGCCGCATTGTTTGACCGGCTCATTTGTTCTGCGCTATGGAAACCTGTTGCTATTGTTACTTCTTTTATAAGATAATTTCCATTGGGAACCTAGAACGGTGGCAAAATACTGCTTTGTTTCCGAAGACAAATCTTGTGTTTTAAGCTTCCTGTGCTGATTACTTCTGCCTCCATCTCTCCTGGGTCCTGTTCCTATTTTGGTGTGCGCAGGTTCTTAAACCCCACTCAGGAGCGTAGTATCAAAGTGCCTGTCTGCACAGAGCGCTGCGTATGGGCTTTTTGTTTGAGTAGATGCAAGCCATTACCATCCAGCGCCTGCTTAGCACAGCTCTTTGGAGAAGTGCTCTTGCAAGCTAGGCTGATGGTTTGAGAAGTGATTTTTTTTTTTAAATTTATTTTTATTTTCTTCTCTGATTTCAG
The DNA here is from genome assembly GCA_013399095.1 of Psophia crepitans. Classification (NCBI taxonomy): domain Eukaryota; kingdom Metazoa; phylum Chordata; class Aves; order Gruiformes; family Psophiidae; genus Psophia; species Psophia crepitans. The sequence goes on along the minus strand of VWZZ01000911.1, from coordinate 598,947 downwards.
ATCTATCTCAAGAGAGTGATTCAGAAAGGTCTGGGATCATTAGAGAATACGAGGAGCCTTAGAAATGTGGCGTACAGTCAGCAGCAGCAGTTGTGGTAGCTGCCGCCCTGGGCTGGGAGGGAGCAATGAGGATGAGGATGATGCCTGCCATCTGAGAGGGGGAGAGTTTTGCAGGGGTGGCTCGGTCTTCATTTGGTCAGCACAGTACACAAGCTGCTATAGTGTAAATGGATCACGCAGCCCTTGTTGGAAGGTTGGGACTGACTGCAAGGAGCACAGTCAAAATCCCATCTTGTCCCCAACAATGGCTAATGAATTGCACTTTTGATTTCGAAACCTGTAGGAGCACATCTAACTACAACTGCCTGTTAATGACTTCCTCTTTCGGATTAGGGTTGCAAGTGCAAATGTGGTTTTTATTTTTTAAGTAGCTTGAGGAAATTTCTGGCGTTGACACCCTTTTTGCCGCTTTTTTGGGTCACAAGCTCAATTAGTTGTTTGGCAGGATCTCAACTCCATGCTTTCTCAGGAAGTTCGTCAGGCTGTTGTCTGGAGAGGGTATTCTCTGGAAGGTAGCCAGAGGGCATTGCAGAGGCTGCGCCTTGGGCTGGGAAACAGTTTGATAATTCACTTCTGAGCGCTGGTCTGAAATTGCAGTTGCACTTCCCTGAAGTTATAACTGGCATTGTTCTCCGTACAGTGGTTTTCACCATGGCGTAAAAGAATGAAATCAATTAAACAAGAGACGATAATGAGAGAGTGTGCTGGTAATAAGATGACAGCTTTGGCACCTTCCAAAGCTTTTTCCAGTGTTGGGAGACTTGTTTTGTAGGCAGCCCTACTTCTGCTCTGCTATATCACCCTGCTGTCAGAGCCAGTTCCTCCTCTTTACCTGCTCAGTCTTGTCTCTTCCAGCTGTTGGGACGGTGGCAGTGTTTGTACAGCCACTGATACAACAGGGCCTCCGCCGCGTCGGGGTCTACAAGCGCAACTGTGGTATAAGGGACTGCTGGAGCATGATTTATGTGGGTTGTTGAGCCCTGTTTCAGACAGAGACACATACAGATACAGATAAAATCTGCTTACAGATTGTGAGGTCTGTGGTTCGCATGTGGTTACGTGATATGCTGATAGAGGAGCCAGATAGTTTTTGTGCAGGCAGATTTACTGACCTGGTTACTTGAACTGGTGCTGCCAGTGTTTTTATTAATCTCTTGTGCCTGGAAACGCTGTAGGCATGGACGAGAAAAGAAGGCTGGGTCCAGTCTGTGTTGTGAAGTGTTAGTAGATGTGAGCACCGTGGCATCAAAGTGGCGTGGCCACTCAGCATGTGCGCACGCTGCTATTACATTGGCAACCAGAGATGTGGACTTCTTCTGGATGGCAGTTTTGTCATTTCTGAAGGCAGGATTTGACAGTCATCCCAGATCCTCCCCAGAGGCTGATGTAGTTCTAGGGCTGTTTTTCCTCCTTGATGAGAAGCCAATGGGCAGCCTTACGTGACAAGGGAAACAATTAGGGAGCTGTGGACAGTCTTATTTGTGCTCATGAGAGAGGATGGTGCTGAGGATGTTCAGTCTTACCTCGCTGCCTTCAGGACCTGCTAGGACAATGTTTGAATTTGCCCCCCAAGGAGGATGGCTTGCACCACCACCTCTGGGCACCATCTCTTACTCGGGATCCATCCAGCTCAGACTTGTTTTTAGAAACCAATGTGGACTTACTGCAGCCATACTCCTGGATCTTGTGTTCCTCCCATCTAGCTTTGTCCTCTGTTCTTTCTCTTTCCAAATTACCTTGCCACAGTTTTGCAAAAGCCTTTCTGAGTTGCTCCTGCCACTGAGCATTGCCATCAATATCTCTCACTGCTGCTCTGTCCTTTATGGCCATGAGCTCCCAGGCATGCAGGCAGAGCATCCTGCGCTCCTGAGGAGCGCCCATGGCACGTCCCCTTCAGGTGCTGGCTTTGCTGGTGGTGAGCCAAAGGAGGTCAGATCTCCTTTGCAAGCCCCTCGCCCTCCTCCTGCCCCGGTAACAGCTGGCTGCCTGTGCAAAGTGATTATTCATGCATGCTAATGCTGACAGGGGACCCCTGAGGTTTACAGGGAGCGCTCCAGTTGGGCTTCCTGCCAGCTCCATCATAACCTCAAACGACAGAAGTGTCTCCCAGTAGAGGAGATAGAGATGTGAATGGAAAGAGGTGAAGTATTTCTGCAATGCATACTGTCTTGGTTGTTACTTAGACTTCTTGCTTAGTTAGGTCAACTTGGATCTTTCACTTTATTGTTCTTTTTAACAAGCTGCCACGTCTTGGCTTCTCTAGCAAAGGAGAGTTTTGAAGACCCAGTTTGCTTTCGTGGGAGCATGGGGAGTGTGCCTATGGGAGTGGAGGGAAGCTGTGCCATCGTGCCACTTAAAGTTTGAACTTATTACCACACAGACATCTGCTGGTTAGGTCCTTTCTGGTATTGCAAATAGGTTGATGTTTTGGATGACATTCTACGGAGATAAAGGTGATTCGTAGGACTGCCTGCTGGCAAAGCTGGGGTCCCTTCAGCAGCAGCACAGGGACCTGCAAGGGTTTGATTTGCCCTGCACAGAAGTGGCACAAGGTGGCTGCTGGGGACACATTGTGGACCTCATCTTCAAACCAGTATTTCCTGAGCCTCCTGCCTTGTCTGGAGTGCCTTGGCCTGGGTGGTAGAGTGCTGATTTTGGGGGTAGTTTCTGGCATTTTAGGTTATTTTTGTGGTTGTGTTTTTCCTTTTTTTTTCTTTATTCTTTTTTGCTTCTATAGTCTTTATAACAGACTCTTACACTGCCTCTTCAAGTGGTATAATTAAATTGCAAGAACTGGAGTCCTAATTACCCTCTCCCATGTGAGAGTTGAGGAGCTCATCTTCAGAGAGAGGCTGTTGGCTGAGATCCAAAAGAGACAAATTTCAGAGCAGAGACTGAATCTGTGTTGATATTTACTCTTATTAAGGATAATGGTCATTACCAAGTGATATCAGAACAGGTTGCTCTTTGCAGGTTATTTTCATCTGACTGTAAGTGAAAGCAGAACGGATCCATCTTTGCCGTTTCTGTACGTCTTATTTTCTGCTTTTTCCAAAGAATCATTAGTATAGCGTCTGAGTTGGTGGGTCTGGCGTGTGCAAAAATTTTCACTGATGCATGAAAAAATTACTGATACATATTTAGACACTTCCTATTCTGGGAATTTGCTCCTCTTCCATCCCTTGCATCAGTGCAGATAAGCTTGCATAAACAGACTAAGCTACCGATGCAGCGGTGCAGAGAATCTGCTAAATGGTAAGAGATAAACTGGAGCAAACTGCTGCTCTCCTTGCTGTGATAACGGATGGCATTGAAGCAGCTATGTGAATCTTTACAAATGGAGCAATCCTGAAAGCAGGGCAGGCTTAGATCCTGTTTCCTTCCAATGAAACAGCTGTTCTTATCTTTCTTCTTTTAACAGAAACTCATGCAAACAGAAAATGAGTTGGTAGGGGTTGCTAGCTGCTTGCTCGCAGGTACGTCTCAGTAGTTATGTTTTGTTGCTTTTTTCAACTATGAAACTTGCAGGACTTCTCCAAGATGAGTATCCAGATCTCTAAATGACACATAAGGAACAATTACACTTTTTTTATCCGCATGGCTTGAAGTTGAACCAAATTGGTGGCAGAACTGGCAACAGAATTGTCTTGGTACCCGTTTTGGTCCTCTGCTGATGCCAGAACAATTGTGTGCATGTGTCGGGGTTTGACAGACCCTGTTGCTGGAGGTAGGTTTCAGCATTACGCTTGTTCACCTCAAACACGTGACATTTGTCTTGGCGAGACTGAGATGGCCACAAATGTATGTGTATCCTGGAAGTGCTTGGGAGTGTCTAGAAGAGCATTTGCAAATGTTGAGTGTGGTGTGGGCTGACGTTAGTTAGCTGTCTGGCTGCCAGCTCCAGCGAGGTCACAGGGGCCTTTCCAGGCCTCTCCATCTGTCTGGGGTAGGACAGGAGGATGCTCTGAAACTGGTCGCTGCTCCCCCTGAGATTCCCTGACCTTCAGGTAGCTTAGGTTTAGCCCATGGGACTGTTGGACAACTGCAGGTGAGAGGAGGCAGGCTGTTTCTGGCCCGTGGGTTTGATGCTGCTGCAGACTTTCTGTACAAACGTGGCAAACCACCTTCTCGGCAAAAATCTAAACCCAGGCTGTTTGTTTCATAATCTGGTTTTGTTCCAAGGAGAGATGTGCGTGTTATTCAGTGAACAGATGACTTGTTTTAGCTCCACCTTCCCCTGCAATCTGGGGAGAACAAAGGTGCAGCAGGAAACATGAAAAGAACTGTCTTCTCAGGCTCGGACCTCCAGCCTCCTGGAGAAGCAGAGAGAGTGTTTGCAGGTTACAATGGCTAGCTTTGGTTATGATCTGGAAATGCAGAACCGACATGAATTCAGTAAGACCCTTCAGATGAATATGCTTCTATAATGTTGGGGTTACAGGCTCCTTTCTGGTGCGGTAGTTGCACGCTTTGTTAGTTCCTTAAAATGCTCGTTTCCGTCTTCAGCAAAATATTCTGATTTTGATGCATGTGTCCATAGCACCCTCCTCCTCATTTCCATCTACAATAAGCTTTTGGGAAATTTCCACAAAGGCATGCTCTCCTCTGCACACTGTGAATTTACTGTTTGTTGTTCCTCACATTTGCAGAGAGGCAGCTGGAGAACATTGGGAGAATTAGCACCAGTGCTGGCAGAAGCACTTAATTTGGTGGGGCTCTTGCAACCCTTGCATCTCAGTGTCTCTAATCAGTTTAAACTTGATGAGTTTTCAGTGTTTTCATTTTCTAAATTGATTTATCTACGTAAAAGGTACAAGTTGTCCTCTGCTGGGAACAAGTTTCCAAGCTTTTTAATCTTTCTGTGTGTCAATGCAAAGAATAGTCATGTCAATGTGAATCATCCTCCTCTTTGTAGTTGTGCTGTTTCACTCATCTCCCCAGGTCTTTGACTGACTTCATATTCACTTCAGCTTGAAGTATCCTCACAGCTTCGCTCCTACATCATTTAGGACAGCAGTTAGGCCGTGAAGACTGTTTCCCTGCCCACCTAAGTGAATGTATATGCAGCTTTCTCCCATGACCCTTCTCTCTTCTTCAACTCAGCCTAATCTGCTGCCAGAAGAGATTCACTCTCATTCAGTTTGAAAACCACCTCAGCAGGTCTGTGTGCTGTTACATCCTGCCTCCCTCAGGAGCTGTGGTCCTTAATTGTCTTTCATATGCTGATGGTCCTTACTTCCAGTTGCCAGGTGTGGCTTCAGGACACATCTCTCATACCTAGAGTGCGTGAGGTTGCTGGGCTTGGGGCTCCAAAATGTGAACTGGTTTTTGTTTTCTGCAGGACCTTTTTAAGGCTAGCCACTTGTGATCTGGGCTTGGAGATACCATGAAAATGTTTATTTTTGGTTTTGAGTTGTCTTCTGCCACATATAAAAGCTGACCTGCTCTTTCTCTTCGAATCTTTCCACAAACAGTGCTCTTTGATCATCACCCTAGCAGTAGCACGGTCTTCCTGAAAACATGACTTCCCAAATTTTACATTAATCCCATGGACAGGAGGTCTGCTAAGGTACTGGGACATGCTCAGATGGGTCTAGGCTAGGGCCTGGCTTTGGAATGTGGTTTTACCACAGTTCACTGTGTCCTGACTAAGCAAACGGAGATGCTAAATTGGCTAATGCAGCTTTCCACAATGCTTGTCCCACAAACGTAGCTGAACAGCTTCCAAATTACTGTTAGTTGCAACTGATTGCTGATGAGGAAGCACAACAATGAGTTTTCAGAACTGAATGCGTTTAATTTCCTTTCTTGTAACCATTTTTCTTCCAATATGTGTTTTTTGCAGTGATACTGAAAGCCGAAAATTATGCAAGAAGATGAAAGTAGATCCTAATTCAAAGGAGAAAGGAGTGGAATTACTCCATTATAAGTGAGTGTTGGACTGGGATTTGTAGTTCCTAATTGTTGATGCCCCTGTTAGGACCATTCGTTCTCCTTGCAGCTCTGTACTTCTGCAGTGTGAAAACTTCTTATTCTTTATCCTTTGACATGTGAAGTTGATTGCTGTTTCTTCAGTTTGCAAGCATGTGTTGTGACAGAAGTTGAGATAAATTTACTCTGCTGTTAAAAAGAGTACACTGAAAGCATGAGTGGGGCCTGGGAGAGAGGTCCAATGGACTAAAACTACCCAATGCACAGGGCTGGTGCCTGAGATCTGAGCTCTCTGACTTTTTGTCATGTGCCTTGGGCAAGTCACTTTGCCCCTCTGTGCTTTTTTTCCCTGACTGGAGATAATACTTTGTAAAGTAAGTGGAGAAAGGCAAGCATAGAGAGACAGCAAGAAGTTTTCTTCCTAAAGCAATAGGAGTGGGGGTACTGTTGAGTGTAAGAGACACCAAGCAGCTGCATCTCCTTCCAAAGATCATGCCTTAGTAAAGATTCTTGGTAAAGTGTCAGGGAGGAAATTATTTGCTAGAAACCTGTTTGTTTTACACTCTGCTTTGCACCCTTCCTTTTTCCTTAGTCTCTTCTCCTTTAAATTACTGTACTGTAAATTCTACTTAGTTCTGTGGCTTCAGCAGGATGACTTTGTTCTGGTTAGTGAGATGTGAGGGAGAGCAGCTGTGTGATTTCCAGCAACGTTACTGTAAGTTAACACTGTTCCCAACTCCTTGTTCAACAGGGACGGTGCATTTCATACTGAATATAACAGAGCGGTCACACTGAAGGTAAATTTAAATATTTGATTATTATTCTTTTGGTTTTGCTAGATATGGGGGAGATATTTGTGGATTGAAAACAGGTGTTGGCACTTTTTTCATGCTGCAGGCATGAGAGGGAGGGGGTTAATCTTCATAAACAGCTGTCAGAATGACCTAAAGGTTTTTGTGTGTGTGCGCGTGTCTGCCAACCACAGATCCAGGAAAATTGTGTATTATTATAGAGACTGAACCCATGTTGAACTGTGGTGTGAATTGTAAGTGAACTTGCAGGCTGGAAGTAAATAGGGATTTTCTTGCTTTGATTATGAGGTGCTATTAATGGTGGTATAACTAAAGGTATTAGTTGATACTGCATTTTGATAAGGAGTTCTCTAAGGTTTTTAGGTTGTGCATTTATAAACTTTAGAGAGCTAAGTGGCCTTATCTTTTATCAGATTATGGAACCACAGTTCCTGTCAATGTGCCCTGAGTATAGCCGGGATAAAACTACGTTCCTTCTTCTGCAAACCTTGACGCAAAGCAACAGAAAGCAGTATTCTGTGAGGGCAGTGGAAGGAGGAAGACGTACACATTCATTTCACATTTCATGTCTTAATGATGATTGTGGAAATGGTGGACTAAAAACATAATAAGCGGGCTGCTTTCCTCTGCAAAAGCCCTGGTGAAGCACTGGAACTATCCTCACATGAGACTGCAGTCCTGCGATGACTTGACTTCCAGAAATGAGTTCTGTCCAGCTCTGCCCAGTTCCCATTTCTCTTCCTCTGGCAAACCAAGCTGTGCACCACTGTTGGTCTTGTGGAGGCTTGATGACACCACCCTGGACTGACATCACTACATTCACTTCCCCCTTCTGGCTTGTTCAGAGGTTTGGCCTGGGATGGAGGAAAGCCCGTGAGAGATGCCACATGAACCTGAGTCTGTCGGAGTGGCCGTTCCTAAGTGCCCTTGCTTGGGACCTTCCTTTTACAGCCAGATTTGTTGTGGGGTGGCTGGTAGGGGGGACTGTCTTGGAAGCGTGCCCTGGCTTGAATCATCCCTTCAGCCTGCGCTTGGGGTCGTCAGGCAGGATTTGCCTGAGGTGGGGAGAGGAGGGCTGTGTATCTTCCCACCTCCTGCAGGAGTCCTCTTGCCTGGCACTGGGAAGGGCAATGTTAGATACCCAGCCTAGTCAGCAAGTGCCTGAGGCTTCTTCTGTACTTAGCGAGGATACTTCGCTGGTGGATTTTTTTCCTCCTTGGTGGGTGGTGGGGCAAGGGAGACTTGTAAATTGTCCAAATTTGAGTGGTTTGAACACTGCATGGAATGTCTTTCCTGCCCTCCATCAAGTGATGTGACCAGGAATGAGTGCTGTTAACCTTTTCTTACCGATCAGATCAACTGGAGAGCACCTGCAGAGCCCCAGGGAGGGTTGGGCTGAGGCAGTCACGGCACAACGGGAACTGTACCGTTACTCCTTCAGTTGCTGTTTTATGATGAGCGTTTCCCCCTCCCTCTTGCCCTGTCTGCTGGAGAGGGGGAAGCAGCCTCCTGTCAACAGCGATGTGTGATTCTGCTGCGGGTGGAAAAGGGTTTTTTAAGCTCCCTCCCTCTAGGAGCTGTAGTCTTAATTTAACTGTCCCTGTGACACCAGCTGCTAATGATCCACAGGTTGGACAGTGCATCAGAGCTGGGCAGCACTCACATAACTCAGCTGAGTGTTTACTTGTTCTGCTGCTCACAACTGCCTGAATATTTTCTATATTTCTTCCTCTGTACCACTACTTCTCCCTGTTTTCTTTTGTGGAGCAGTGCCCTTTCTCTGTCTCGCTCAGCTGTGTTTGTCAGGAGTCTCCCAGTACATTACAAAAAACGAGCAGCAGAGCAACTCAATTACGTAGGGTATCATACCCATTTTACGGACAGGTGGACACACTGGAGAACGGGGAGATTAAAGGATTTGTTTCACATCATTCAGCAAGTTTGTGGCAATAAAACTCAGATCTTCTCTCCAGGTATCCAGTAGACATATTAATATATGTATGACATTTTGGAGAATGATGGACACAGCTCTGAAAAACAGTAAAAGGATTCTTCTGGAGTAATCAGGAATTTCATAGATGTAGCTGATCCAGCTGATAGCTTACTTGTGGCTTTTAAGGAAAGCTTTTAATTTCTTAAAGTAACTAAATCCTTATGTAATTAGCAGAGATGCCTTTGTGGGTTTGCTGTTAGAAAAATGAGGAATAAAGGACAGCTCAGTGTTCACGGTGGGGGAAAGTTAGTTAGCAGTCGGAACCTCCTGCTGCTGAGACCTGCGTTAGGATCTGAGCTGTTTGAGGTATCTGGGAAAGGGAGGTGGACTGCAAGATAGGAAAGTTCAGTGTTGCAGAATTATTAGGAATATGTTTTTAAAATATTTCCAACTCTTTGCAGAACAGTTTAGGTTCTCACAAGACCAAGTGGTTTGTCAGTATGAAAGTAGGAACTTGCCAGATAACGAACGTGTGAGGGAAGGAAAGGACACCGCTCCAATCACCCTGGAGTAGCGCAGGCTCTTGTAATGGGTTTTGAATTATCAGTCAGGACAGCAGTTGGCTTGAAAATATTGGCCCTGTGCTTAACAGTGTTTAAAAGTCAAATGATTAGGAAAGGAACAGAGAATGGAAGAGGAAATGTTATTCCACCGTCTGAGTCCACTGGGTTCCTTCGTCTTGTGTCTTGTATGTGATTCTGGTTGCCCCATCAAGTGAAAGGTGTAGAAGTGCTGCAGAAGGGCAGTGAGGATGGTCAGAGGCACAGGTGGCTTGAATATTTACGTGAAGATTCTTGGGCTTGGAAAAAAGGACAACTGGAGAAGATCACAGCAGATATTTGTATAACTGAATAGCTTGAAAAAGGGGATGACCACCTAATTTTTTTTTTGTCCAAACTTGGGTGCACACAGTGGCATTTTGGGATGGCTGGTTTGAAACAAATAACTGCAATGTTTAAGAAAAAGTCATGGAACTTGTAGCTGCATGTTATGAAAGCCAAGAATTTAGGAGTCTTAAAAACAGTCAGTCATAAGGGATAGATTGGCTGATAGTTAGCAAGCACAGAGGTCCAAATAAAACAGTTGGTGCAGAGTCCATAAACTTAATTACTTTTTGCCAGAAATTGAGAACATATACCAGCGTATGCTGTATACGAATGGTACTAGTATAGTTTTTCCCCAAGCATCTAGTCAGCTGCTGTCGGGGACCTAAGCTTAGATCAGTCTTTGATCTTAACTGGTACATCGTCTGTAGGTTGTTTTAGCCACACCATGTCCTAATTCCCGATAGTGCCATCAGGCCAGTGTCCGGGCGGTGTTTATTACATGATGAAGCCTTTTCTGGAGTATAAAGTATAGAGTGAGTTTTACTTTCCTTCTAAACCGAACAAAACTCATTAAAGTACAAATCTGCGCAGTGCTAGCAAAGGGAATAGACTAACCCACTAAATTGGTCCTGCTCTAAAATCTGAATCCTTTTCAAGTTTGCTGTTGCAAGGAGTGTGTGTGTGTGAAATCAAGGGAAGTCTTTTTATTAGCATCCCTACTGCATTATACTTCAAAGAAGTAATATAGGGATGTGTTTCTGTATTTATTTATTTTTTTTTTCAGGTTAAAACCTAGGTCCGTATATGATAGCCAGCTGTTGTGCTGTTAAAATTTGCCTGCTTTTAGCAGCATAGACTGGATGAAGCCATGTCCTGTATTCTGCTGAACTGATATTTAAGGCTTAAAGCTGTCGCAGGGGGTTGGGCAGTGGGCTATACCCCAGTGTGGCTCTGTCAGTGCCACGGGGCCAAAGTGGGTCCTGACCACATCATGGCAGGACAGGAGCATAACTGGTTCTTCAGTGTTGGGGGTTGCTGTGACCTAGACCTTGCTCTGGTCTCTAACCCAGGAGCCCGGGGACCACTGCTTTTCCAGGATGAGAAAGTGCTGTAGTTTGGGGGTTTTTTTGGGGGTGGGGGCTTTCCTGTTTAAAGGCACACAGGAAATTCTCTTCACCGCATGGAGTAATGAGTGCAAGGCAACATACTGCCTGCTCCTGCCAGAAGACATTACACATCTAATTTTTTCTCTCTTGGCTGAGAGGGAGAGGCTGGATGAATTAAATCTCTTTAATCCCCCATCCTCTAACCACATCTGTTTCTACATGACTGAACTTGGCACGCAGGAATTCTTGAAAGTAGCAGAGTCAATAGCACTCGTTAGCTGTTTAAAATGTTGACCCCTCTCTCCTCCCCTCCAGTATACAGCTGAGGTGTGTGCAGACAGAGAGTGAGCAGAACTTGGTGGAGCTTTCCTAAATGTAGAACATGTCCCCTGTTTTGTCCTCTCCTCTGCTTTCCCCATATGTTATGAACTCTTCTTAGGGCATCATTTGGGATGTTAATAGCTCTAGTTTTAGAGCTTTTTACAACTGTAACTCCATCATAAATTACTTGATTTTCATATTTTTTTTTTCTTCTGGCTAGCTCCTTTCTCTGCTAATGCCACATTAAAAAAATTTTCTTCCCCTTGAGGTGTTTGTGGTCTCAACAGGGCTACCTCATCCCTTAGGTCGTCTTACTGTGTACATTAAGTGCTTTGCTTGCTGTCTAGTGACTAATATATGCTGCCTCTAGTGATAAGACAAATCTCTTCAATATTAGCTGTGCAAGTAGACAGAAACATAAATGCAATAAATGGATCCTCCCCTAAGCTCTGAATCCTCCTGAGCCTTGCAGTACCGAGATGCAGGAAAATGAGCTGAACTCTACTACCTGTTGATAAGGTGTTGGTATGCTGTGCCAGAGCAGCCCTACCAAAAGCAGAGAAGTGGCAAAAGTGTCTCAGATTGTTTCAGCGGCATGTGTCACCTACTGACCTGCTCTTGAGAAGGTGGAGTACAAACCTAGGCTTTTAGATGGATGCTCTTGGTGTGTTGTCGTATATACTCAGCTCTGCTCTTCAGTCATGAGCTGCTTTGGCTAAATACCCCATGGGCTGAAAAAGGCTTTAGTGAAGCTTTTCTTTGCTCCAACTCAAAGTAAGTTCCCTTAGTGTTGTGGCGGTGTCATCCACTCACTCTTAGATTGAAGGAAGCTCCTCAGGGACCTCACTGTGTTACTGGTGTGGCAGAGATCCTGTCTGGGAGTGGAAACATACCTACGAGGTATGCCACAGAGATGGCCAGAAATGGGGCCAATCTGAATGGTAAATGATTGCAGAAAACCAAGTATTATGTTTCCTAGAGCACAGACATCTGAGGATGAGTGATCAAGCCTGTGCTTCCATGTACAGCTGGAAATGGGGGGGCAGTGCCATGCTGCTGGAATCCATGGAGAGCATCTCATTAACTCCAGAGGGCTGGAGTTTCCCTCTGGCTTAGGCTGAAATCAGAACCATCAGAGAGTATTTCCTTATGATAAAGGGAATATCTGTGGTCCGCTGTAATCATCGTTGGTTGCATGTCAGTCGAGTAAAGTGGTTATGAAGTATTCATGCATGTGTACTCAGGTTGTTGAATATGGGAGCTGCAGAATAATAGGATCTCGTATTTCCCACTTCTCTTGCCATGTTTGATTCTTACTGTCTGACTTCAACTGCACTGAATGGATTTTTTGGGTAGGTGGGTCATGGAGGGAACTATTGGTGAATTATTCTTCCTTTGACCAAATAAGCAGTTTGATATTTAAGTGTGGAGTTCATTTGCTTTTGCTCACAGCGAGTGTCAGCGTGCCTTCCAACTACGCCTGTTGGATTCAAAGGTTACTCAGATGGTGAAGGGCATGGGAACCTGACGTAAAGAGAAGTCTTTCCTGCTAAGCCAGGGAGTAGCTGTGGACGTATTGCAGATCTAGCAGCATTGAAAGAGCTCTCTGAAGGATCCTTGAAGCTACTGTCTGTGTGCTGGTCTACTTCCACACTGTTTTCACCAGTTTTATAGTGGAAATGGGAACTGGTAAATTGGGATACCAGTTATGAGGAAGGTACACACCCATGTATCACAGTTCTACCATAGGTTTGTGTTTGTCCACATTAGAACAGATGAGTATATGAGCAGAAAAGCAAAAGCACTAATTGGATGGAGTTTGCATGACACATGGATTTGAGGAGGGATATCTCATGGTTTCCATTAATTTTGCTTTAAAAGCTTTTTTCCCTGTTTAATATTACAGTCTATGGTGGCCTTTCTCAAGGACCCCGAAGGTGCTCCACTGTGGGAGGAGGATCCCGAAGCCAAAGATGTTGTGCATGTTGACAGTGAAAAGGTACGTTAGCTGGATAGATGTTCTGTATGTTTTATAAACATATGGGATGAAGGCAGAGTGTATGTTTGTGCTAACTCTTAATGAGGCACCATTATTTCTCTTCTTCGGAAGGGAAGTTCAAAGCACCCAGACTGTTTAAGTGACTTGACAAAGTTTGTGAATTGTCATGACAATAGTCTCCTGCCTCCCACCTTCCTCTCCCCTACATGTGGTCATGGTACTAGTCTACCAGCTACATGGCAAGTATCCAGCACTGAAACAGGCTCCTCGGAGAGGTGGTGGAATCACTGTCCCTGGAGGGGTTCAAAAAGCATGTAGATGTGGCACTTCGGGTCATGGTTTAGTAGACAGGGTGGTGTTAGGTTGATGGTTGGACTTCACGATCTTAGAGGTCTTTTTCCAACCTTAAAGATTCTACGATCAAAGTATTGTGGGTGGTGTGGTGGAAGAGACCTTTTTGTCTCAGGAAAGCGTAGCAGCTTGCAAGATGCAGTCACTGTGGGATACAAGTAGGAGGTAAAACGCTGCTCTTGCAGCTGCATGTTGTCATTAAATCTTCATCGGGTTCCTTCATGTGCCCAAGGTTTTCTCGAAGTTTGGAACAGGAAAGAACAGGATGCAGATCTTGAGTGATTTAACCTTTTACAGTAACTGTCCTCTCAGTATATGTGGGAGAGCAGCAAATATGATGAAACTACCTTAAAAATCCAGTGCCACCACAGAGCTGCCCATTATTTCTTCTCTAATATAATCAGCTTGGTCTTTTGTATTAGTTTTCTAGTCTATAGATTTTTAAAACTTTAATTGATTGGGCTCCAGCTGGTATTTTGTAAAGGACCTTTTCAATTTTCTAGCTTTCATTTTTAATATTAGAAACAGTTATTTTGACATTCAGTTTTTGTAGGAAGATTAATTTTTAATGTTCACCCTCTGTACTCTATTATAAGCCTTCCAAGGGTTGCATTCAATTTGAAAACTTCATCTGGTTTCTCTATCCTGCTGGTACTGAAAAATCTATTTTCATGGCTTCTCATAGCTCTGACAAGGTTTCGTAGTGTGGAAACTGAACTTGGTTTGTTTATTATTAAGTCTGACTTTTTGAGTTAGAATATGGCTTTATGGATGGGTCAGGGAAGAAATTGTTTCCAGTCAGAGATTCTGCAGTGAGAATAAACCAAGCCATGCAGCTTGCACATCTGAACAGTGAAGATACTGATCTAGAGTATTTAGCAGATATTAGAATTTGTAGTAAATTTTGCTATCTTCTTTCAAGTTAAAATTGAGCAAGAAGAAACTCAAGTGTTGTCTGTTAGGAAAGGTGACCCCTCTTCCCTCAGATAAATAAGCCTGTATTCTATGAATACATGTATTAACTTTAAAAAAGTTCTAACACGAATAATAAAAGGTGTCCTTGGACATAGGCCTGTTTTTATTTTCTTTGGTTCATTCCCTAGGAACTGAGAAGGCTTCTGAAGAAGGAAGACAAACCCCTTCTGATGATGTTCTATGCCCCGTGTAAGTAACCCAGCATGTCCTGTCACCTTTCTGCCTTCTCCACTGAGAGATGTCCAAATCTGAGTAGAAGCCTCACCTGTGCTTCACTAATACCATCTTGTCCCATCTTTATCATTGAACTCTTCATGTTATTCTGCCTGTTTGTCCTCAGTTTTCCCCTAGTTGTCCGTCGCTTGTATCCTAGTCTTGGCTCTTTCTCTTGTGATGATGATGACTCTTGCTCAGTGTTCTTTTAAGCAGCTGCCTTCTGTAACTTCTTTACCCGTTGTCCTTTCTGGATTTGTGTTGTACAAGACACAAACACCGTATGCTGAGTGCCTAAGTGTCAGTATGTCTGTCTGAGAGTGCCTAGCCCTCCAGCCTGTAGGAGCTGTAAGCGCAGACCGGTATTGCACATGCTTCTTGCTTTTGCACTTTGAGCCATAGCATAAGACATGTTGGTTCAACACAAGCAAAAGATCTCTAGAGGAGACCACGAAGTTGAAAAAAACTAACACGTTTCTTCTTCCTGACTGCAGGCAGAGGGAACAGTGCAGTGGTCAGGAATATCTGACCAGGAATATCTTTCCTGCTCCATCCAGAAGACATCCTTGGGTGTTCCTGCCCACATGGCCAGGAGTAACTTGAGTGCAAGTGGGATTTCATGGTGGGGGGACAGGAAGGAAAGAGAAGAGCACCCTGCAGTCATTGCATTTCTTCTGTGACTTTGACCTTGTATGGCTGCTATCTTGTCATTCATGGGCCGCTTGATTTACAGCTGTTTTTTTGTGTTTCCTGGTGACTAATATATGAGAGGCTTTCCAGCTCTTTAAGACAAGATAGTCTTGCTCTGGAGTTGTCGCTCAGCTGGAAAGCAGGGGAGCCGTGAGAAAGGGATGACTGTGTGGCCTAAGCTAGAAACGCCTCCCAGCACTGCCCTGATAGTGGTGCCTACCATCCGTTTCCCTAGCTGTTTGCTGGCTGAGTCGCATTAAAACTGTGTCCTGCGGTAGCATTATCTGGTGTTTCTCAGTGTATTTGCTCTTGTAATTACTGCCTGAAACACCATTCTACCATTTTAGTCTCACTTGAGTGCTGCCATGATGGCCAGAATTGCCCAAGACTTAGTTTGATACATCAGTAAGAGGGTGTGTTTTCCTTTAATTAAATTAGTTGCAGCTCCATGCCTTCAGCCTCTGCAGCAGGATGGTCCTGCATGGCCCGGCATAGCGCACGGTTGCTCCCAGTCGGTGCTGCTGCCTTAGCATCAGCGGAAGGCGATACGCCTGCTCTCCTGCAAATCGCCCCTTCGGGGATAGTTCAGCTGCGGAGTGCTTTCACAGTTTACCTGTATCGTGAATAATTGTTTTCCGCAACTGAGTCTGTTCCTGAAATGTGCCTTATCTAACCCCCGGTTCTCTTTGAACCGTTCCCCCAGAAACCCTCCTCCTTCCAGTTTCTCTTCTTTTGAAGTGGCAAAACACCTGCTAGTCTTCAGTGCTGCAGTACTTCTGCTGCTTTCTAAACTGCTGTGAAGGAAGCCTGCTTGTAAGGGGTTTTTTCTCCCCTCTGATTTCACAGTTCTTTAACTCCCTCATCTTTTATTTAGCACACGAGACCTCCTGACTTGGATCTTGTCCAATTTTTTTTACTCCTGTTACTGGAGACAGAATACATCCAGCAGTTGCATTAAAATATTGGCTTTGAGCGGCTGAAGTTACTGGTTACTTACGTTCAGGTGTTACTGTTGGTAACTGGGAGCAGCAAATCGGGGCTGGTCTCTAAAGGAGATCCTGCTTTTCTTTACTTGCAAGGCGTGAGTCGGGGAGGTCTTTGGCACGAGAGGACATCAGAGGCTTTGTCTGGGAAGCTATGGGGAAGGCAGCTGCATTATTTCTCTGATTTGTTGGAAGCAGGGGCTTTAGATTCATTGTGGCAGATTCATAGGAAGTGAATAATACGTACCAGTGCAGAGGGAGATGAAAGTGACTGCAAACTTAAATGTAGTTTCTTTAATATTTCAGGAATGCTTGGTCTGGGTAAAATGGCTGAGAGCAAAGGTGTGCTTTCCTTGGAAGATAATACCTGCCATTTGGAGACCATTCGCTGTGCTTTCGGACCTATATTATAAAGTTAGAGAGCACTGAATATGAAAAATTAGGCATGCTTATAGGCATTCAGATCTGTTTTACTGTCAAAGATTCCTGTAGCAGTCGCTCTGGATTTGGCCACAAAAAGGAGCTGTTTATAACATCACTGTAAAAAGAGCTTCAAAAATGGAGGTGTTATTAGCATTTCCACTAGTTATGCGTTTAATTAAGCCCATCCTTTTGAGTCAAAATACAAGAAGAAAGAGCAGAAGAAAATGAGGGGTTCTTTTGAGGTTACCCTTTTATGCCTGTACGGGGGTATGTGTGGCTTGACAGCATCCTGAACGGTATAACCCAGGAGTGCGTGGGCAGGAGAGGTTGTGCTGAAGTGGGTTTGGGAGCAGCGAGTTGAGGCAGCAGCAGAGCTGGGAGCGGAAGGACTGTGGGGGTGATGGCTGGGTGCAGGAGGCTGGTACGTGCCTGTGCTCCAGAACGGAGTCCAGGGACTGGTAGTGGGTTGAAGAGGAGGAGAGAGAGATCGATAGCCGGGGGAATTCAGGGCCTGAGGCTGCTGAAGAGAGAAGAAACAGAGGATCCGAAAGATAATGTTAACTCGTATCTTTGATGTCTGTCCAGTGGTTTGGATGAAGCTGCCTACATCAGTGGGCCTCAAATGAGTGGGCTGTGCCCACCAAGAAATTGTTGTTTTGACAAGCACTAATTTAATGAGCTCACTGGTGGTGGTGGAAAGACGACAGAAGCAAGAGCTGTCTTCGCTCTGAGTAAGGATGTTCTTCCCAGACATGCTGATGTGATTCTAAACCAGTACCTGCAAAATCCGTTCCTCCTTTCTGGAAGATATTATCAAAACTCTTGTCTCTACATCAGAATAAAAATGTTGACTCCTGTCCCACGGTGGACCCAAGAGTTCCTGCAAAAAGTGCCTGAAGTGCTTGGCTGCAGCTTCCTTTCCTTCATGCTGTCCGCGCTCCCACCCCTTCCCATGTGCATACACATAGTTTGCTTGGCAGGGGTGAAACCTGCTGCTTACAAGGTGATTTAGTGCTAATCTGCTTAGTGCTCTCGAGTGCCATCAAACAGCTCTTGGCATGCTCCAGCTATACCTTGGTAGTCTTCCTCACTTGCTGTTTGTGTTTTCCTCAGCACATAAAGTTATTGTATCTTACAAGGGCTGTCACTTCTTCTGAGTTATGTCTTCGCAGTTAACAGAGCACCGGTTACTTTTTGATGTCTGTTTAATGCATTTAGGAAATGTGTCTCAAATGAAGTTCAAAGACTTGTTAAGCTGGGATGAGTCTAAAGTACCTCCCCTCTCCCTTAACGATCAGAAATACTCAAAGCTTTTTTTTGTTTGAGTTCACAAACATGACATCTTCCATTGACTTCTGAAATGTGAGTTTCATCTTAAGTTCCCCACCGGACCCAGCTCAGAGGCTGTG
Source organism: Psophia crepitans (assembly GCA_013399095.1). Taxonomy (NCBI): domain Eukaryota; kingdom Metazoa; phylum Chordata; class Aves; order Gruiformes; family Psophiidae; genus Psophia; species Psophia crepitans. The sequence goes on along the minus strand of VWZZ01000911.1, from coordinate 580,854 downwards.
GCATATAAGATGGTGTTAATTTTTCCAAAACTGAGATAAGAAATCATAATGAAAATGAATAGCATGAAAACCATGCAAAAATAGCTGCATGTAGCAAGAAGTAACATCCTTAGAAAATAATAATCTAATAATTATTTAGTAAAATAGGTAAAGAATTTTGTTTTCATTTTTTTATATTAAAAAAATATAGTTTCATATGCTTTGGGACATAGATCCTGTAGAACAGCCTGAATAGAGTTGTTGGTGTATTACTTACACAATTTCTTTTTTATTAGGGTGCGGTGTTTGCAAGAGAATGATGCCATCTTACCAGCAGGCAGCCACAGAACTGAAGGGTAAATATGTAAGTGAGAAGATAAGACTACATAAAATTAATGAAATCCTTTAAACACTTTGTTTTGAGTATTTAAAACCACCAATACTTATTGAAGTGGGGAATTTTTAAACAACTCAAAACAGGAATGAATGACTCTGTTCCAGATCCCTTCACGATATCCTCTTGGTTTTTATTATTTTTAAACCTTTGGAGAATGAGGTATTATCTCACTTGCCCTTAAATCCAGTGTCGTTCTTGCCATGGAAAACCGGGTTCTGATACTACATAGTTTTATGTTTGGCTTCAAATTTGTGAGTTGTTTGAGCTCATGTTGGTAAAGATAAAGAAGTGTTTGCCATAAGGGGTTTGATCAAGTTTTTAGCCTGATGTTCAACAGGGGGATCAAGGACGGATGCCCTTTCAGTAATAATTAATCCACTTTTTTAGTGGCAAATCACAATGTCATGGGAGGGGGATTTCCTTATGTTTGCTACTGATCATCCTCCTAGCCACTAAGTGTAAACATTAACAAAATCTAACAGTTTTAATATAGCTCTGTTGTCAAAGCTCACATTCATATCAGATTGGAATGAAAATTAAGTTTTGACCATAATAAAATCCATCAACAGCAGTCACAATAATTTAGTTAGCTGTTTGTACCAATAAGACATATTGATCTCTCTAAGCAAGTTGAAGGCACTTCTCAAGTCAAGGTTTTATAATGTGCTTAATGTATAATTTATATGATACCAATCATACATGACTGACAAAGAAATAGGACTGTTGACTCATGGCTTTAGGTGGATTTGGTCTGATCCTACACGTTGGATCATTTGTTGAGTTTACAGGTCTCCTCAGGAGAGGTGGCACGTGATGAGGAAAAGATGAAGCAGTGTGGTTCATCGCTAGGGCAGCTCTGGCCATTGCTGCTCCTAGCACCGAATGCTGTCAGACTCCCCCACATTCTCACAACTAGTTGTTTTTCAGAAGTGTTTTCTCCAAATCCTTGTTTGCTTAGGGCTGCAGTGAGTGGGAGTTCCTCAGATTTATTTAGGACACAGTATGCCCCTTGAAGATATTTTCAAGAGCATTTTCATCTAGCTGGGCAGGACTCTAATGCCATCTCCCCTCGGTGGAGTGTGTGTTGCAGCCTTCGGGAAGTCTTGAATGGTGGGTACGTTGTGAGATGTGGGGTGGTCAGGAATTAGGAATGTAAAGAATTGCCTACAGAGGTAGTGCCAGAGGGGAGGCATGCTTCAGAGCGCTGGGTTCTCCTCCAATTATCCCTTCCTTGTCCATGTGCAGCTTGTTTTATTCAATTCAGACTGGAGCATCTGAACTCCAGATCTGTTCTAGTTTGATTATTTCCTTCCTCACTAGGCAGTGGTTTCTGTAGATCCAGACTAATCCTGCACAGCTGAGTGACAGGGCTGCGGCACAGTTCTGAGACCTCAGTTCAACTCAGGTTGGGTGCTTTTGTCTCTGGGGTGTTTTTAGTGTAGGATCAGTTCAGAGGAATGTCCAGTTATGCCACTGCCACCTGTGTCTTTCAGAAAAATCAGTCTGCTCATCTAAATTTGACCTAGTTAGCTTCCTGAGTGGGATGTGTACACAGTTTGCCATTTCTAAAGTTAACTGTGCTGTACTCATCATAAATTATCCATGGGGTACCTTGGAGCGATGTTGACCTCCAGATCAGACTTTGTTGGAAAGTTTATGGTTGGTTTGTATGAGCTGAAGGTTTGGCCTTTTAATCTGACCTGCCATTAGCTGTCAGGATGTGCCAGGCTCAAAAGCCATTATTGCTATTATACAGCAGGAAAATGAAGTACGGTATTGCCTATTTAATAGGTCGGAAAAAGGTGAATTGTACCTGTCGTTGGTTGCTGTGTTCTCGTGGTTGTTTCTTGGCCCAATACTGTTACTGAGAGGAAGGCAGGATGGCTTTTTCACTGTTACATTTGATTTAGATCTTACAATTCCATTACACTCAGTGCAGAAGGAAAAAAGGGGCTCTGGGTCAGAAGAGGATGCTTATTTTATCCTTGGCATGAGAGATTCCTGTGGTTTGTGGGTAGGGTGGGCTCTGGCGAATGAGTGCCACCGATGCACTGTGGCCCCAGTGAGGGGGAAACTGGTGGTCAACAAAGCACTTCAGCATCTCCTTAATGCCCATGGACTTCGTGGGCAGAGTGCTTTAGTAAAGACTGGCTTAAGTGTTTTCCTCCTTTGGCACTTGTCTTTTCGTAAAAACACAAGACTTCGGAAGTGTAAACTTCCTACTCTTATTTCAGATATTAGATAAAGGAAGTCATTGTTTAATCTACTCATTAAATGTGGCCCTAGAAGGGCTTCAAGTGGTGGTCTGAGGTACCAATTTTGAACTAACCCCATCAAGAAAACTATGAAGCAAGGGAAGGGGGAGACAGGAGAACAGGGATGGTCAGAAGCCCAGAAGACATAGCCAGCTCGGAAAGGGTCAGAGTCAGTTCAGGTTATAGGTAGCTTGGTGGAGAGCAAGTAAGTGCTGCAATATGTCAAATATCCCTGCAGAGGTGAAATGAATAAGCTGATCTTTGTATCTGCGCTGGCTATTACAAGAGGTGATGGTCTTAAATTGCAGTCAGGGTCATTCAGTCATTTGCTAAGAGCAAATTGGCTAAACATCTGGCAGGAGCAGCTTAGGTATAGAGGGAGGATCCTGGCTTTGGGTAGTAGGTGTATTTTGATGGTCCCTGACAGCCTGATATTATATAATTCTGTGATTACAGGCCAGCTAAAGCTGCTATTTTGTCATTAAAAATGAAGCCCATTGTCATAGGCTTTTTCCTAATTAGGCTTCATATGATGTGTGAACACCAGAATGAATCCAATTTACTGTCTTGTATCAGGCTGGATGGACACAGCAAAATTAATTACAGAATCACAGATTGGCAGGGGTTGGAAGGGACCTCTAGAGATCAAGTCCAACCCCCCTGCCAAAACAGGTGCCCTACACTAGGCTACACAGGATTGCATCCGGACGGGTCTTGAATATCTCCAAAGACGACGACTCCACAACCTCCCTGGGCAGCCTGTTCCAGTGCTCCGTCACCTTCACTGTGAAGAAGTTCTTTCTCATGTTTGAGTTGACCTTCCTGTGTTCTAGTTTTTGGCCATTGCCCCTTGATTCTCTCACTGCCCACCTCTGAAGAGAGTTTGGCCTCATCCAGTTGCCTCCCACAGTTTAGATATTTATAAACACTGATCAGATCCCCTCTCAGCCTTCTCTTCTCCAGGCTGAAGAGACCCAAGTCTCTCAGCCTCTCCTCATAGGGAAGATGCTCCAGGCCTTTTATCATCTTTGTTGCCCTGTGCTGGACTCTTTCCAGGAGATCCCTGTCTGTCTTGAGCTGGGGAGCCCAGAATGGGACACAGTACTCCAGATGGGGTGTCACCAGGGCAGAGTAGAGGGGGAGGATCACCTCTCTTGACCTGCTGGCCACGCTTTTTTTAATGCATCCCAGAAGTTGTAGTAGAGTATACGAAATGGCCAGGAATGCCCATTTAAAACCCAGGAAGTCCTCTGAAAGTTCCCAGCTAATGTGAAATATGGTAGACTGGTGTTTGAGGGAATTAGTTAAGGAACCTGGCTCTTGCTGTATAAAGCAACCACAGTGTGTTGATCCTATTACGTTTACCTACCCTCGTGTGGTGACATAGAGGATAAGGGAAGGGGAGAATTGGGTCTACATATCTCATATGAACTAAGTCAATCTGGTGTTAGAACTACAAGGAAAATTCAAAGTAAGAGACTTGGCCAGCCAGTATAAACCCTATTTCTGTATTCTTATCAGTTAACTTTTCTTTATCCTTTCTCAAGACAGGGGAGAGAAAGTATCTTTCTGTGGCTTTCCAGCACATTCTTAGAAAAAGTTGACCTTCACACGAGGATTTTCTGCTTTAAGATTTATTTCATGCTGGCTCTGAGCACATTTGGTTGGTCTATGCAGTTTGCTGCAGTCAGGAACCTGATATTAAATTCTGATGTGGTATTTCAGCTGGAAGAAGAAAATACTGGTTTTGGAGGGGGAAGGAGGAGGGGTTTGGATTAGGTCCCTGCTGCTAAAATGATTTAAGCCGTCAGTGCCATTAAACTAAGTTAATTATGAAGTGGTATTTCAGCAACTTGCTGGTTGAAGGTTTGACAGCAGAATGACTTCCGTGTGAATCCCACACCCACAGAAACTCAGAATCAGACCCATCTTCAAATTTTCGGGTCAGAAATTTTTGGAGAGTGGTTGAACATGACGTAGGGTAAGTCGCAGGAGCCCTGAGCCTGGAGCTCAAGGTGAAGGCTCTGGAGGTAGAGGGTGGATTGGGATAGAGGTAAGGAAAGGGAAGGAGAGGCTTTCTGTTTTACTTGCTAGTCTGAAAAGCTACTATGCTTCTGTGCCCCTCTTTTGATATCTATATGACAAGGTTAATTCTTAATTCTCATTGTACCCTACCAGTCAGGTAAGTTAGTATATTTAAAGCCTGTAATTGCCTTGTGAAATTTCCTGGGCTCATGGAAATAGGGCACACTTTACTTTCACATCAAAGTAGTGCTGATTTCCCCTTGCTATTCAGTAAGGGCATTTCTGAACTGGGATATGCCAGTGTTTGGTTGGTTAGAATTTCTCGACATCAGCTGAGATTGTAAGTTCATTGCTGGAGTGGAAACCAGAGAGACAAGGGTGGAGCTTCTTGTGGCCTAGCTAGTGTTTGGATGTGAACTAAGCTATGTACTTGCAGAAGATTAAAAAAAAAATCTAGTTAAACTTGTAGCTTAAAATCCAAATATGCAAAGAGGAGCACAGGTAGTGCAAGGGAGAGAATTCTGGTTAGGTATTTCTGTTAGTGGGGGAATAACAAGAAATGGAGACACTTCCAGAGCAAGAGCTGATTGGTGTGTGCTTTCTGTGGACTAGACTTAAATATTGCCTTTCAGTACTTAAAGGGGGCCTTATAAAAAGGACAGACAGGGACTCTTTACTCAGGTAGATAATGATAGGACAAGGGGCAATGGTTTTAAACTAAAAGAAGATAGATTTAGATTAGACATTAGGAGGAAATTCTTCCCTGTGAGGGCGGTGAGGCACTGGCACAGGTTGCCCAGAGAAGCTGTGGAGGCCCTATCCCTGGCAGTGTTCAAGGCCAGGTTGGATGGGGCTTTGGGCAACCTGGTCTGGTGGGTGGCATCCCTGCCTATGGGGAGGGGTTGGAACCAGATGATCTTTAAGGTCCCTTCCAACCCAAGCCCTTCTGTGATTCTATGATTGCTCTCTTCCCCCTTGCACAAAATCAGAAAAACTTGACTGCCTTTTACAGAGATCACCTTGCTTTACATTGCTGCAATATGAATGAAATCAGAATCTTCCCAGAGCTTAGTTGTTTTTACTAAACTCTTAAAAAAAGTTGTATCGTTCCTGCTGTACTGCAAGCATCAATATGATTATGCTTTGGCTTTTTTTTCAGGTTCTTGCGGGGATGAATGTTTACTCTGCTGAATTTGAAAGGATAAAAGAAGAATACAATGTCCGGGGATATCCCACAATCTGCTATTTTGAGTCAGTTATGTTTTGCTACTACTTTAGAAATCATACACTCAACTATAATTGCATGCTGTTATCTTCCAGGGCAAGGACTAAACCTTGTTTTGTTGCTTCAACAGGAAAGGAAAGTTCCTGTTCCACTTTGAGAACTATGGTGCTACCGCAGCAGATATAGCAGCGTGGCTGAAAAAGTAAGACATTGAACTTCATGCACTCCATCTTTTATGTACTCTTTGTTATTTACGGAATGTAATGGTTTAGGAACAGCCATCACTCCCTTGTTCCTGCTGCTTAGAAGAGCAAACAGAACTACCCCACTGACATTGGCTAAACTAGTACAGGGAGGTTGCCTAGTGTTTGGTTTTTAGCATGCATGCCTTGCATTTTACAGTTGCATTTTGTCTGTAATAGGAGACTGTCTGTGGACCAAAATAATGCAAATTTACAGGTCTCGGCTTCATTAAAAATGCCAGCTTAAATTTCCAGTGATCTTGGGTGCCTGAACTTAATACCCTGCAAAAGGTTCGACTTTTGTTGTTTTATTAAAAATGTATATACCAAGTGCACAGTTCTCATTGGTTTTTCAGCCTTTGGCTGGAGCACTTAGAGTATCTTGCAGAGACAAACTGGAGCTTAAGGCACCCCGATTGCTACTCATTTTTACAAAGTCTGTGTTTCCTGTCATAACATGAGCAGTGGGCCAAAGCCAACTGGATGAGGTTTAACAAGGCCAAATGCCAGGTCCTGCACTTTGGTCGTGACAACCCCGGGCAGCACTACAGGCTTGGGGCAGAGTGGCTGGAGAGCTGCCTGGCAGAGAAGGACCTGGGTTTCTGGTTGACAGCCGGCTGAACATGAGCCAGTAGTGTGCCCAGATGGCCAAGAAAGTCAATGGCATTCTGGCCTGCATCAGGAATGGCGTGGCCAGCAGGAGTAGGGAAGTGATAGTCCCCCTGTACTCGGCTCTGGTGAGGCCGCACCTTGAGTACTGTGTCCAGTTTTGGGCCCCTCAATACAAGAAGGACATTGAGCTGCTGGAGCGTGTCCAGAGAAGGGCAACGAAACTGGTGAAGGATCAGGAGCACAAGTCTTATGAGGAGCAGCTGAGAGAACTGAAGTTGTTTAGTCTGGAGACGAGGAGGCTCAGGGGAGACCTGATCGCTCTCTACACGTACCTGAAAGGAAGTTGTAGTGAGGAGGGTGTCAGTCTCTTCTCCCAAGTAGCAAGCGACAGGACTAGAGGGAATGGCCTCAAGTTGCGTCAGGGGAGGTTTAGGTTGGATATTAGGAAAAAACTCTTCACAGAAAGAGTAGTGAGGTGTTGGAACAGACTGCCCAGAGAGGTGATTGAATCGCCTTCCCTGGAGACATTCAAAAAACATGTAGGTGTGGCGCTCCAGGACATGGTTTAGTAGATATGGTGGTGTTAGGTTGACGGTTGGACTTGATGATCTTGGAGGTCCTTTCCAGCCTTAGGGATTCTAGGATTCTATGAAGTGGTGTTGAAAGCATCATGTCCTACCTAAAGAGAGCTATTTGCAGCCGTAAATATTTTGGGGCCTGAATGAGCCTATGAGACTAGCAGTTGAGAGAGACAGACGGAAGAGTGTGTGTGTGCGCTCTTCAACTGGTGCAAATCAGCATCTTGTCAGTGAAGCTGATAGAGCAGCTGGAGAGAGCTGAGGTAGTCGGGTGATGGGGAAATACTGTTAGTAGCTAGCCCTGGCTCTTGGGCACTATGCCATCTTTGTACCCTTGTTTGCTGCAGCCACAGAAATAATCTTGAAATGAAGCTAATGAAAGGAAACGGACACATGGGAAGGGACAGACAGTTGCTAACTGTTGTGTTACTATGGCTCAGCAAAATGGGTTCAGAATAAACATGTTTTACTGTACCAGTGGGGCTATTCTGGGCATGTGCATATGGTTGCAGGCAGCCCAGGGTCTTCAGCAGTGGTAGGCCATGTGCCGAATTCAGGATTGGGAACCCATGTGACAGCAGCATTCCTGTTAGCATCAGGAGGTACAAACACTGCAGGCAAGTACTGCCTGGTGGATCAAAGAGGAGAAATTTAGCCATAGTCTTTAAGCCTCATTTAGTCCATTAAACCTTAAGACGTGAATGATCAAGGTGGCAGCTCCAGCAGTGTTGAGAAGATGATCAGCCCTTGGAGCAAGGATATGACTTCATCACCTGCACTTCATTATGCTTTTCAGTTTTGCAGGGAAGTGGTTATCTCTTGGCTACCACATGTGAAACATTAGATATTTGGGGTGGGTTTTTTCCCCTGTCTGCCCACGTAATATCCAGATAATCCCTGTAATATGCAGTGCCTTTATATCGGTGCTGTCACAGCAAGTGAACACAGCTACTGGAGGCAGAGCAGAACAGCTGCAAGCTCTTTCCAATGATAATCTCTGCTAACGAGCCACTGTGGGCTTTGGCTGATATTTCAGCAGTCCAGAGCTAAAGACAGCTGTTTGTCCTCACTTAGTGTATGCTTATCAGTTTCCCAAAAAATGATCTGAGCAGTAGCCTTTTTGCACTTGTTTGATGTAACAAGTACAACTTTTAAGGAAACCACGTGGAGAAATTACACATACTTGAATTTTGCCAGTAATTGATGTTGCGATTAAAACCGTATACGGAGTAAATCTGATCTGTGCATAATATAGTACTCTGAGGAATGTGCAGTACTAGTAGTCAAATGGTATGGCAAGGGCTTTAGGAAAGCCAAAGAGTATAATTAGATAGCTGCAGGGTGTATAGGCTGTATTTCAGAATAGTATAATATGAAAATCGTGTCAGGAAGTGGTTCCGATGCCAGACGTTACTCTGTGGAGCGCGGGCACAGCAGTGCCAGAGTGCACGTGGAAACCCAGTGCGGTTTTATGCTGTGCGTGCATGTGCTGCTCTTGTAGATTCTCCAAAGAGAATCCAACAGACATTGAGCCTTATGAAATGACCTATATTTTGTGGACACTAGGTACACAGTGCAGTAAAGCAACTGGTTTCTCTCTCCCCCTTCTCTGTTTTTTTTTCCTCTAAATGTTACCGGTAAAGCGCTGAAAGTTGTTGATCTTTCTAATTTTTGGGGAGGGTGTGCTGTAACTTAATAAAGGTTAGAATTATTTAAATTATTGGAAGGATCTTTTCCATGTTCTTTTCTCTCAGAACATGAGCTGCTAGTTTGGAGTGCTCCAGCACCTTTTCTTTTACTACTTATTGAAGGTGCTTCTTTGTCACGCTGAAGTGTGCTAATGCATCAGTCTTACAGCTACTTAACCTCTCTTATCTCCCTAATAGGCACTAGCCACTATCTTACGGAGCTTCAGATGTTTTTATGAGGTGATAGAGAGAAACCATCATACAGCCTTACTCCAGCACACAGCGTTATTAACATGAGAGATGCTATCTTGTACATACCACAATTCTTTTTTTTTTTCTTTTATCTGATACACAGCCGTATCAGCTTGGATGATAGGCAAGCCAGGCAGCTTCTTGTTGCCTTCAATAGCTGCTTAGTTTGTCTTCCTGTTTTTATGGACTCCTTTTGGGCCCTTCCTTAGCACCAGCTACTCAAATCAAGAACTGTTTCTCTGTTCTTAATTGAATTAGCTCTTGATAACTCTTCCAGACTTCTGTCATCCTATTTTTGGTCTTCAGGCATTGGATGTGCCTTGTCTCAGTTTAAATGACATTTTAGATTTTGCTTGTTGCTTCCTCCAGGCCTTGAAGTGCTTCTTACCAGCTTCTGTGCAGGCTTATTAGCATGCACAGCATCTTAAATTGGGCCATTTGAATAAACATCCTGTGCCCTGCTTTGCTAACTCCTTACTGAAACAGATCATGCCAGGCCCTGCTAAACACAGCGTTCTCCCAGTGCTTTGTAGCCACCGTGTCCACGTTCATCATGCTCTGCCTAGTCAACCCAACTCCCCTTTCGCATTTGTTAAGTGTCACGGTGTTTTCTGGAAGGCTTTCACTCTGCCAGGAAACCTGCAGATTATTGCTCTCTTACAGGCTTGGCAATAAGCAAGCTGGTTATCTGCTCAGCTTTTAGAGAGTCAACTCCTGTGGAAGGGGACCTGCCTTTATTTTTTTCTCTCAGCTGCTTGGCCGAGCGCAGCTCCGATCTTTGCTTTGATGTTTGTTTCTTGGTTCATTTATCATACAAGCAGCAGCAGAGGTGTGCATCGCAGTTTTGCATGGATTGCTTAATATTCTTGGATCATACCCATTGCTTACATCAATAGAATTTGCTATCTGAATCTGTGTGTATCTACTGCTTTTTTTTTTTATCAAACTAGGCTTCCAGCCTAGAAATGAGCAAGGCAGGATAAATGAGTTATCATCCATTTGCCATTCCTTGTTCCAGGCAACTAACACAATAATACATTTTAATCAAAAATAGTAAATCTGCTTTCACCAGAGATGGGGGTCACATCCAGACCTGTGCTTTGCCAAAGAATTTGGGGAATTTCAGGGGGTATTTGGAACTCATTACTATAACTGGCAAGGATAAAATAGCTTCAAAGTCTGGCTCCAAATGTTCGTATGTTTGGGTGTCCTTTATGTGAACACTGTTTTAATAAATAAAACGTCAATTAGCATAGTTTAGTTCACAGCTGCCAAATTCTCTTTTTAACGTACATTAATAAAAGCCAAGAACAATTGTTTAGCGGAGTAATGAGCACAGGACTGGTCCAGAGGGGCTTGGGTTCAGTCTCCAGATTTGCCACCATGTCTTTGAGCAGTATTTCTGGATCTTACCCATCAAAGATGGTTAGACACATGTGCAATCGTAGTGAGGTCAGCAGAACATGTCACTTATCTTTTAGGTTAAGCATGCAGTTGAGTAGCTTTGCTGAATTAGGCCTACAAACCCACTGCTGAGTGAGGACATAATGATGCTTCCCCAGGTCGCAGAGTTGTTCAGGGTAAGACTCTCTATTCCTGAGGAAGTGGTCTGTGTAGCTGGCTCAAGGTCCCAACTCTGCACCTCCTTCTTTCTCTATCAGCCCTAGCCACGGTGTCTGTGTTCCCGGTGACTGGTTAGATTGGCTGTTTCTGCTATGTACTTTTTTCTTTCATTTGCAACGGCTCCTGTGAACTACAAAGTGTGAATGCTGTGAGAAAGAGAGTATCCTGCTGAGGAGGGTGAAAGAGTACTAGAAAATGCATCTGACTTCTATAATGGAATAACCAAACAGTCTGATTATCTCCTTGCTCCATCCCCTTCCATTACTGATCTGTCCGTCTGAGCTTCTCGTGGATATTTTGTTCCTCCTCCAGTTTTATCTGAGCTTCAGTGCTTATGAGTTCTGGGTGGGTACAGTTATGGAAGGTGTTCAGTGGGGTTAGTGTGTCATATGCATACGGACATCTGCACAAAGTGGTTGCTTCTTGTCTGAATTGCCGAAACGTCTCCTTAGCACCAGAGAGCTGCTTTTCAGCTGTGTTTGTTTGTCTTGTAGCCCACAGGCACCTCAGCCACAGGCTCCAGAGACTCCCTGGGCGGATGAAGAAAATGTGGTTTATCACCTGACTGATGAGGACTTCGACAAGTTTATAAAAGATCATTCATCTGTACTAGTGATGTTCCATGCACCATGTGAGTTTGTTGGGGTTTTTTTCTATTCTGTACCCTGAGCAAAATGCTTGCTAACAAAGCCAGTGATGGTTTTCTGTGGAGGTTTCACAGAGCTGTGAACTCCAAAGTCCAGGCTTTTCTCTTTTTTTTGTGATGATTAAGTATACAAGGCATGAAATATTTTTGAAGTTGCTGACTTCAGGTTTAGGATGAAGATGTACTGCTGGAAGAGACACTTTGTAGGCCAAGTCAAAACATAGCTGAAGAGTGTAATGATGCTTAAATAGTCTGAAGACTCATCATCTTACAGCATGATTTTCCATTTCCAACTCTTTTGTGTTGTTTGCTTTCAAAGCAGAGCTCTGGTTGATTGAGCAACTCAGCTTGAGAACTATGAGCTCCTGAGACCTTGTTCGTGGCTGATGCGTCATTTTCAGTCCTCTGCTACAGTTTGTTCTCTGGCAGTGTAAGGACTGATGGTCATTATGTATTGTGCTGAAGTACACTAAAACTTAATCATATAATCTAAAACTTAATCTAAACCTTAATCATAGAATCACAGAATGGTTTGGGTTGGAAGGAACCTCAAAGCTCATCTAGTTTCAGCCCCCCTGCCACGGGCAGGGACACCTTCCACTAGACCAGGCTGTCGAAAGCTTCATCCAGCCTGGCCTTGAACACTGCAATGGGGGTGGCCTCCACAGCTTCTCTGGGCAACCTATGCCAGTGCCTCACCACCCTCACAGTAAAGAACTTCTTCCTCAAATATTTAATCTAAATCTACTCTCCTTCTGCTTAAAGCCATTACACCTTGTTTTATCACTACTTGCCCTTGTTAAACAGTCCTCCTTCAGCTTTTCTATAGGCTCTTCTAGGTACCGGAAGGCTACAATTAGGTCTCCCCAGAGCCTTCTCTTCTCCAGGCTGAACAACCCCAACTCTCCCAGCCTGTCTTCATAGGAGAGGTGCTCCAGCCCTCTGATCATCTTCGTGGCCCTCGTTTAGACTTGTTCCAACAGCTCCATGTCCTCCATATTTTGGGTGCTCCAGAGCGGGATGCCATACTCCAGGTGGAGTCTCACAAGAGTGGAGCAGAGGGGAAGAATCCACTCCCTTGACCTGCTGACCACACTGTTTTTGATGCAGCCCAGGACACAGTTGGCCTTCTTGGGCTGTGATTGTGCATTGCCAGGTGTCCTGTTGAGCTTGTTGTCCACCAACGCTCCCAAGTCTTTCTCCTCAGGGCTGCTCTAAGTTCAGAAAGTTCCCAGAACTGTTGAAAACTAATGCAAGTCTGGCAGTGATAGTATTTACTGTTTGACTGAGGATGCATTGGGATGACTTTTTTTCATGACCTGACATTTTAGCTTGAGAAGTAAAATGCAGTGGGTTGCCCCGAGGTATTACCTTCAGAAAACTGTTCCAGCCACACCTCTTCCATGGCATCTTCCTGTATGCTGTTGGGTGGAAGAGCACGTTAACCACTTTGTTCACTTTGGATGTAAGTTGTTTCAGCCACATAGCTGATTCTAACAATTCTTTGTGTCTGTGATGGTAGGTTTTGGCTCAAATCTACCACGTTGGGTGATACACACAGCTTCTGTCTCCCTTGCTGCTGTGCTGGCAGTTGTACTTGGGCAAAATGTTCATTTTCATGGGTATACATCTGAAGGTTAGGGCTCTGGAGGCAGACTGTGTGCTACTGGGTCTTGGCACGGAGGCTGAAATCCTGCTTCCCTTTAAGTCAGCAGGAGTTAGCTCCAAAATGCCTTTTTTGAAGGTCTGCTCATAAGACCCATTTGAAAAACATACCATAATGAATTTCCTTTGCCCAATGAACTGTCTAGGGATTTGATCCACTGAAGCAGGTGACTGGCTGCTGTTTTGTCACTGTGTTCACTGAATTATTTGTACTAATGAAAATGGGACCGGAGATTAATGCCTGGTCTGAAAACCAAAACACAAGTAGCAGAACTGATGAAGCCTGGTTTGCTCCTTCATTACCCAGATCCTTCCTTTCCCCAGACTTCCATGCACCCTGGTGTGCAAACGACAGCACGGGCCGCTGCTCCTCAGGAGCTGTGCTCTTGTTGGTTTGGCTGAACAAATGCTGCCAAACAGAAACGCAACTGCTGAATTTCACTTTTTTCCCCCCATGTGCACAATACAATGGCTTGGGATAAGGGTCCTCTCTCTAGCCCGAGATTTCTATGTTTTTACAGAGTTCTAGGGTATTTTAATGCTTTCTTTGGGTTTGTAAGTGAACAAAGGAGTCCAGTCATGGATTTGGGAGGAGGAGAAGAGGGAAGAAATTGATGGTTGGCCCTGCAGACCTTATTCTTTTAGGAAGTCAGATTAAAAATAGATGAATACACTCAACTACAATCCAATTTTACAGTAAACTCGAGTTTGTATAAATCTGAACAGGGCTCTGTTCAGTTTTCTTAATGTCTTCTAAACCACAAATACAGTTTTTGGCATAATGATGTAGTGTGACCCATTTGGAGAGGAGGGGCACTTCTCGCTAGGTATGTTTTGAGCTAAGGAGCATTCTGTGCTAAGGTACAACAGTACTTTTGGCAAATGCTGCTTTGAAAGTAAATCAGATGCCTGAATGGGGTTTTGCAATCTCCTGATAACATGTTCCAGCTGCTCAGAATTGGGATAAAGAATGTTCCCTTACCAGAACAACTCCGTTTTAAATGCAACTTGAGTATTTGGGGCATTTTATTTACATTCAGCTAGTAGTAGTCTGTCTATGTGCAGAATCCGGCTTGTACATACGTAAAAGATCTGGTTTGCAAGAATCCTCTCTGGGCATCCTCAGCAGAGGGTGTAAAACTTGCAAACTAATTAATGACAGACACCTATCATAAGCAATTATCTCCATGATTGAAAGATCTTCTCCTTGCATTTCTTAAATGTGCTAATGGAGTAACCTTATGAATAGTAGGAGATAAATTACTCCAGTAAAAGAAGCGGTAAAAACAGAGGACATCTTACTTATTTTAACCTTGGTATCTTAGCATGAGAAAGTTTCTTCTAAAAATTATGTATTAATAAAAAACCCGCTGAAACAGATTACAAAATTGGCCCAGAACTCGGGATATACTTCTGTGTAACTAGGAACAAGCAAGGGGATTTCAACACTGGCCTGGAATTAGCAAGTACTTAAAACCCTGTGTCACCATGCAGCGTACACGTGACTTGGAGTTGTTCTAGCGTACTGTCAGTCTTGTGTTCATGAGAAGCTCTTTTGCTAGAGGGAGAATTATTTCAGTGGTGCTTTAGTTTATTTCACAGTCAGATGGCCAACACGTCTTTTAATACTGCACTCTGCTAATGTGTGGGGAATTGGCAGCCTTTTATATACTTGCACCCCCAAATGCTGAAGGAAGAGCTGAACCAAGCACATCCCCATTAAATTCCTGTGAACAGCAGAATTAGGCACTATGGTGAATGTGGCCAGTTGCGTCTCCATATCTGTGGCTACTAATGATCATCTCTGAGGACCACACTGTAATTATTTACAATCACTTGCACTTACTAGCCCAATTAAAGATGTTTTGTGTTAAGTGCAGCCTAGCATAACTAGAGCAGCTACATGTGATTTAAACACCTCAGGAAGGTCTGCAGCATGCAACTTGCACCTCTTGCTGTCAGAGACCTTATAACTTTTCTGCAAACGTAGCAGAACCATTAATTGGAAGATGTACTGCTTCGAGTCGTTACTGCCAGCCCTGAGAAACATGGGTGAGTGTGGGTGGGCAGGATGAGTTCATCCTGCTTTTGTTTTGCAGGTCACTAGGGACACGAAGCAGGATTTTTAACCTTCTGAAACTCCTTTGTAAAGCCCTTAAGAGGACATTCAATAAATCTGAGTATTTAGCATAGGTAAACAGCGACTCAACCAGCCAGGAGTGTGAAGGCAGTCTCCCTCCCCAGCCATCTGCGAAGGGTGTGCAGTGTTTTGCTCCTTATTCAAGCACTTTGATATTTCGTAATTGCTGGTGGCAAGCGTCGTGTTATTCTGGATATATCCAGAGTGCAGTCTTGCAGACATCAGAAGTGTTTTTTCTGTGTGTTGCTGTTGTACCCAGAAACTTCAGTTATGAACTGAGATCTCCTACACTATACAAAAGAACAAATAAATGGCCCTTTCCTTCAAAGGATCTGGAGTTTTTGCTTGGATTAATCGTATTTGCTAACGTGAGATAGCACAGTTATGTTAGCGGGCCTCTTTCCGAGTCTGCAACAGAAGATGTATTGCACCAACCGAAGCTATTTCTCTACCATAACATAAATAAAGGCACCTATGCAGCCTGTGATAGTCCCCTGTAGCAATGAGAATAAAGACTCCGTGTCTGTATGTGCTGCTTGATACCTGTGCCTACAGCTGATCAATGTATTTAGAAGCCCAAGCTAGCAGCTGGGTTCTGAACATCTCTACATATGGGTTATGCTGCCAGTCAAGTGTTAAATGCTTTGGGGACATGGAGACTTGCTGGGACTTAAAATACTCCTGACTCACTTGAGCACAAAAAGTCCTGTATGTTTTCAGTGTCCCCATTAAACTGTTTGAGTAAAAGGCAATTTTAAAAATAATTCTGTCCAAAATACTTGCCAAATCAGTGCAGGTTGCAGTCTTTCTGACTTTTTTTTTGTCAAAGGAATAAAAAACCCCCACGAATTTCCCTTTCTACGTTTCTTGCAGCTTTTCTCCAGAGTACATCGCCGAGTCTTGCACAAAACAAACCTAACCGAGGTGCTGATAAGTCAGTTCAAATGCTACTGAAGGGTGTTTAAAGTCTAGGATTGAAATTAAAGTCAATTCAGAAATGGGTTCTAAAAGCATCTGCTCTTCGTGCACAGGCGGGACTTTTCGTATTGTTTTGTTAAAAGATTAGTAACATTGTTTGTGTCAAAGCGTACCTGTTCCTGCAGCCTTGCGCAGAATGATGTCCTGGGACCACCAGGAGCAGTAGCCTTCCTGGATATATCCAGCAAGTGCGGATCTGAGTGGTCCCCATTGCTAATTAGTGGTGGTTATCAGTCATCTATGAGCGATTGGGGTTACTTTCTTTCCTGCCTCCCGTACCCCCTCAGTCCGTGGTACAGTCCTGATGCCAGAGGTTAAGGGGGGGTGGGGGTGGGCACTTCGGCCCTACCTGTAGTGTGACTGTGCATTTGTTTTTTAAAGGATTAAACTATTAAAGTGTGTTTCTTCCTTGTCCATGAGCTTCAATTCATGTTGAACCCCTCTTCTTCCCAGCCTCCTTTACAGGATGTCTTCAGAGACTTTATGCAAGCTCTGGTTGCAGGACTTAAGGTTAGAAAAAATGTCCATATCCTTAGTGAGATATTGGAGCCATCAGTTTTTCTCCCTTGAGAAGGAGGGGGAGGCAGGGAAAAATGCAGCTGGTTTGGGTTTTTTTTGGGGGAAGTGGGGTGTGTTCTATTCCTCCCTGTAATTTGTTCTTGGAAACTTTTATGGAGATGCAGCCCAGATATACCTTTTCTTGATCCCCCCCTAATGGAAGGGAGGGTGAAAATAAATCTCGAGATGATAAAATGGGCTACACTTTGAATGTGGTGTTGAAATGTCTGTGAAATTCCTTTCCTGTCCTCGGGTCTTTTCTCTCCCTTTATAAACCAGCCTGATAAATTACGCAGTTGGTGCTTTCCAAAGCCAACTATTTAGCTTTGCAGGTTTTTAATTGCAGAGGGAGCTGTTTTATCAATTTAGCTTTGAAAAACAGCTTTCCACAACCTTCTCTCCTTCCCTCCTCCCTCCAGTGCATTAAAACCCAAGGTTTTAAGCCACTTTGTGGAATCTTTATCAAGAATGCCAAGCAATTAGCCCAATACAGATAAAGGCCTCCAGCTTCTAACCAAGCAGCAGACTTGGATCTCTCCCTGCCAGCACACCATCATTGGTTTCAGTGGTCTTGTTTTTGTTTCTTAGTGCTGCATGTGGTGAGATTAGGATGTAGGAATCCATTGCTCAGTTTATATTTAAAGTAAAGCAAACCCAAAATGTGAGCACAAAATCAAATCTGTTTTTTTCAGACTGGGTTTTACAACTATAAATAAATGTCTCCCTTTCAGACCCCCACTGGTTCCTGATGAAAGCTCTTTATGAAAGCAAGCTACCATTGCAGCGTGCGCTAATTGCTATGTCTGTTGGCAGCCTCGACAGAAAGGCCACGAGTTGAAAAGGCTGAAGAATTAATTTACTGTGCAGCCTGAAAAAACAGCCTTTCCCGCACAGGTCAGCAGCAGCCTAACGTTGGCAGCCCGTGATAAATAAATAAATAAACCTTACGGTTTTCCATGCTAATTCATAATTGAGTCAAGGAGGGTTTTGTTGTTTTTTTTTCAAATGTAAACCAATGCAGTTGCACCAGTTAACTAGAAGTTAAAAGCTTACGGCTTATCCAAACAACAAGCAACACTGAATGTAGAATGGATGGGAAAATCCTTTAATTTTTATTTGTCCCTGTCGTACCTGACATTTGTGATTTTTAAAATAGTATATTGGCTGTGTTCAGTGGCTAGAGAGAGAGCTTCTGGCATCTGCCTTCAGATGTACAGCCTCTAGGATGATGACAAACAGTAGGTAGCTGGGAAGCTGTCCTTGTTAGACCTGTGCTAGGAGCCCCTTTAATTTGTTTGACATCTAGTGGTAGTTCTTCATAAGAAGTTTCAGTCTGTGCTGATGACATCAGTTTAGTTTTGGTGGAAAAAATTCCTTTGTCACCAAAGGTCTGCCTTCTGACCTCAGCCTTGGCACCAGCCGAATTGAGTGTTTCAGAGAAAACCGCATCTGGCCGATGTTCCGATGGAGGGGTCTCAAGTACCTCCCCAGGAGGAGCAGCAGCAGCAATCATAGCATCTACTCCAGCGTCCCTTCATGTCTGCACTCTGCGCTGTTGTTTCTGGTTGTATAATGTTGATCAGTCCTTGGATGA
This sequence comes from Psophia crepitans, assembly GCA_013399095.1. NCBI lineage: Eukaryota > Metazoa > Chordata > Aves > Gruiformes > Psophiidae > Psophia > Psophia crepitans. The sequence goes on along the minus strand of VWZZ01000911.1, from coordinate 562,397 downwards.
AGATAACGGTGTGAGAAGAGCTTATTGAATGGAAGAAGTTGCAGAGAAGAGCTGTGTTCTCAAAATGCGCATTAGCTGTGTGAAACAGCAGGGAGTTGGAAGCTGGAAGCTTGGCAGGATGTAGCCCTCCGTCGAGGGTTTGCTTTAGAGTTTCCTGAAAGGTCTTTATAAGCTTTGACAATCCGACCTGACAAATGAACGCTTTTTAAATTGGACTTTCCAATGGGTCGTACATTAAAAACAGTCGTGCCTGTTACTCAGCGATGCGGTAGTCAGAGAAGAAAATGAAGGCAAGCAGTTCCGTGCTGCGTGGGCTGCAGCCTGAAAGGGTTACTGGAAGTTTGTAGTGCATAAGGTGGGTTATGTATTTGGAAGTTTGGCAGATGCCATCTCTACCTGGTACAGCTGTGCTTACTAGTCCATGGCATGATAACGCAGAGAGACACGTGCGTGTCAAGGTGCTTGCCGTGGGCTCAATCCTGTTCCTAATAGAGCCAGTGAAACTGCTCTCCTTGCTTTTAGACTAATTAGAGAAGCTTTGAACAGGGCAAGCTTGCTGGACTGTTCTGTAGGTCAGAGGCAGTACCTGATTCTGTTGGGTTTCTTGGTGAAGCGGTGCGGATGCCAAGATGGGCTGTTGCAGTGCCCTAATCGCTGAAAGATTGAATTGTTGTGCCAGGGCGCTCAGATGATGAATGTTGCTGTTTAAGAGTGTGGATAGATAGGTGAAGAGATCTGCTTCGGTTTCAGCATCACGTTTCCTGACTCTTCCATCCCTTAGGTGCCTAACTTTAATGTTGCCTTAATGCATTTTTAATGGGATGTATAATAAAACGCTTCCCTGGACAACTGTAAGTTGTGCCAACTTTCTGTTCGTTGTATGTACGTACTTTTTAGCTGTGTGTTACTGGCAGACTCCTGGAACAGATATATTCTTCGCATGAATCAGTTAGAAACAGGTAAATTCTTGGCTCCTGAATCTACTTCCACTGAAGTGAGCAAGTCCTGACTGTTGATTTCAGAGGACTGGCACACTCAGACTGGGTTCATCAATATTTAAAAGGATGTAAGTCTACAGCAGGGTGTTGCTTGATATTACATGTATTTGACTATCACTAGAAATCTTAGAGACTGTAAACAGTTCAGTGCAATGACCTGCCAGTGCAGTGAGCTGCCTCATTAAACTAATTACAGCAGTGATTTTCAGTGGAGGATTTTAGGCACCCATTAAAATGGGAGTTCTTGAAAATGCAGCAAACCAGGAAAATTAAGAGCCTGACATGGATTTTTCCGTTAATGACCCTCCCACTTACATTTCTTGAGGGTTTAAAAATAAAAGTCAATATGGGTTTTTAGTGGTACTTAATATAAATAGGAATGTGGAGAGTATAAAAAAAAAGTGATAACTAGCTTGTGCAATAAAACTTGATGGGATACGTAATGAGAAGGGTGAGGACAGTAATGACAGAGTCCATTGCCTCGTTCTGTCAGTCTTTTGATACTAGAACACACAGTTTGTATAAAATGATTGTCCTTTTGAAGCAGTTTGTGCTTTTTGAGCAGGGCAAAGTCATAAAAACGGATGATCCAGTGATAAAAGCAATAGCCTTGGCCTGGAGATGTAAAAGTTTCTTTCCTTGCCTTGCTTTGATTTGTTCAATTGTGACCCAAGTCACTAAATATTTGTCTCTGTTTCCAGTCTGGGAAGTGGAGGTAATGTTTCACCTTGCGTGAGAGTTTTATGCAGCAAGCCACGTCCAGGCTCTGCGATGCTCCGGTACTGCAAGAATTGGGATAGGGAGGCTTATCGTAACTGAACGTTGCACAGGCACGATTAACACGAAGGAAGTAGGACGATGCCTTCGGTGTTCCCTGATTTGTGGCAGGCAAACAGGCTTTTGGCCCCCAAGTTTAGGAGACCCCATCTGCCGCCGGGTGAGCACGCAGACAGCTCACAAGATTATCGCAGCTAGAGCTGATGACTCGCAGCCTGGTTACAGCCTGTGCCGGGACACGAAGGGAGGATCCTTGGCTTCCTCAGCTTCAGCTCCATACCAGAAGGAGTAGCAAAACCAGCCCTTTGGGGTGTTTGGGACTGCTTTACCCTCGGGCTGGATCTCAACTTGTTCTGTGCCGTGGTGTGGTTCTGGGGACACGGCGTGTACCTCCAATAACTTACTTGCTAGCAGTCGTGGGTATCAAGAGCAGTACACAGGACACTAATAGAGGAGGAAAGAAAGGAGCTGTGGATACTTGGGTTTTGTAAAATTTGGGGGACTTGTTTAAAGCACATTCCTGTATGCTCACCTTCAGTAGGGAGCAGTTAGTTTCTCTGTTAAAGACGACATTTGCAAAGGCTATTTGAATCAGAAAAACGTGCTTCCTGTGAATGTGTGGCAGGTGGTGTGGAGGGTACATTAGTTTTTTGGGGGATTTGCTGCCTCATTTCTTGCATTACTGTTTCCTTCCCCCTCTCCTAAGAAGTCCTTACCGACTAACTGAGACTGCTGCAAAGGGGTAGCTGCGGCTGCCGGAGAGCCGCGGGGCAGCCAAGAGGTGCCGGCAGAGGGAGGCTCGCTGCACTCGCCCCTTCTCTGGGCATCTGTTCTAGATTAGTCAGTTGTGCAGAGTGGTGGTTTTTAAAGGACTTGTGTAATTCTAGCTGTGAAAGTCCACATCTGAGCATGCGGACTGGGTGAGTGTCCTCTCACCAGTCTGACCCCGGTGTACGTATAAGCCCTTAATGCTCTTGTCACAGTTCTGATGGGAGTGAAGTATAACTTATTTTTACGAGTTTACTTCGCTTCCCTGTAATGATGGGTTAACAGTAGGAATTAGCTTTAGGAATTAAGCACTGGGTTTATTTCTTCTGAAACAAATTATTTTCCTTGCCTGGATAAGCTTAATATACAGTGTAGGGCTCTCATTTGGAAAGTGCCTTGCAGTACCGCTGCTACTTGAATCATTACCAGCAGAGTTTTCATTATCAAGTTTATCTTCCTAAATACTTTATGGCTTCAAATTTTATTATCCTGTGGAAGGTAGAGAATTTACTTTAAATGGCAAATAATGAATAGAGAGACCTACAGTGAAAGATTGCCTGCCTGCCTGTCTGCTCCTTGTGCCCTTTCAGATGGTGAGTTGGCAAGTGATGCTGTCTTTCTGAGTCATTAATAAATGAATCCATTGCTTTGATACTGAGATATTATGCTGATGGTGGAGATGTGCCTCCTGGAGTCCCGACTGCTTGGGGTTAGTGAGCATCCCAGCGTACTTCTAAGTAGGTGAATACATTTCAGCTGGTAACCACTTCTGCTCTGATTTTGGACAAAAAGCCTGTGTTCTGCAAGGTATCCCTTCCTGATACTTGACTTCTACAGTTGTCTTCTCAGTAATAGCCAATGTCACCATTGCTTTTAACACCCCTGCCCCATAAGCTTAAGTGCTTTGGGATGTACCCTTCTTAGGAAGATCATTTTGCATTGCATCCATTTTGCTGATGTTTTATTGAATCCTAGGCAGTCACTCGCTTCCTGTGCTGTTTTCCTGAGCTGGACATTCTCAGCTATTTCGTCTTATCTCTGTTCCTCTGGTATTTTCATTGCTAAATCCGAGTATAAAGTCTTTCCTAGCGGGGTAAGTGTGTGAGGGAAAGCAGTGCAACTTCTCTTCTCCAGGCGAAACTTTGTTGATCGTGTGGCAGTGAAGGAGGAGGGGATCTTTTTTGGGTGTGGAATAGTTATGGTTTAATTGAGAAGGAAACCTTCTGGTGGTATTTTTCATAAACTCTCAACAATTTCACCTTAAGGCAGCCATTCTGTTGTCTCTCTCTTTCACGTTTCAATAGGGAAGGATTAATTTTCAACACCCACTCAGGGCCATGTTCCTCCAAGCTGGTGTAGGAAGTGTAATTCATATCTCCTGATGCCAGCTGATCCACCTTTCTTCACTTCTTTTCCCACCCAAGAGGGATGGTAGGAGGCACCATCGTCTCCTAATGCTGATTTCTACCAGTTGCACCATACAGTTTTGGCTAAGGGCATATACATGCAGGTGTAATTTCCAACAGCTGGAAGCTGATGCCAGGTTTGGAATGGAAGTAAGAGACCATGTGACTTTTCTTGTTAATTTATTTTGAATAAAGATGATGATTAGCTTAAAGATCTTTCCTGGACACATGCTGGAGTCTGTGCTGTGGAAGATGGGGTATGTTTTTCGAAGGATAATTTTGGGAGTCTGGCTGAGTGAGGGCTGCCTGTAGGGTGAGAAACAGAAAAAAGCACACTCTCGAGGGTGAGACACAGCAGAAGTGCTCTCCTTGCTTAACTCTCAGGGACCCCTGGGAGGTAACAGCCTGTGGCTGAGGTTAGCCTTGGAGAACATTCACCCTTTCCCTGAGCTTTTACCTCAAAAGAACATATGCTCCGGCGTGACCAGAAGTGAAGGCAGAAGCATATGTTATGCAGAAGGTCATCAGAGCTGTCGTCCTTTAAATCCCGTGGAGGCAGCCTGCAGGACCTGCCCGGTGTTCCTCCTGCTCTGTGCTGAGCCTTCCCCTGCCGAGGTCTGCCGCTGGCTGAAGGTAGCCCTTCTGCCGGAGCTGTGAATATGGCACGGATGCAGGCAGGGCTCCTGGAGGATTTGTTTGCTTAAGCTCTCTCTTCTCAGTCTGATCTGATTTATATTACATATGCAGTGATCTGTCGGTCTTTTTAAAAAATAAAGAATCCTAACTTCTACTATAACTGTGTAACGCGGTTATGAGCTGTCTTCTGCTGAGCAGATTCAGTGATGGGAGGGGAAGGGAAACAGTTACGCCTGCACAGAAAAGACTATCAAGAATTGGATTTCAGGTGCTTTCACTCCTACAACCAAGGTGATCAATTAGGGAGGTGAAGCTTGGCTCGCTCAGCGTGCGTCCCCACATACCAGGCAGGCATCAGGGAGTTGGTGGCGGTGCCCTCTTCCTGTGGCCTGATCAGGAGTTTGTTGGTGTCAGTCTGGTTTGTTTGGTCGTGACCCAGGCTGTACTGCTCTGTTCTTCTCAGTGCCCTGATGCTTTCCTTTTCCCCAGGGCCATCTGTGCCTGCTGCCTGTGCTCTGCAGCACATGCATGAGGTGTTCCCAAGAGAGACAGTGCCTGGGACGTGGTCACTACCGCCTGAGCAATTCATATGGATGGGAGAAAGGGTGACCAATTTGTAGTGATTTTGTGCCACGACTTCACACTGAATTGCTACTGGAAGCTGGCAGGGACTTTCTTCTGTGTGCACATGCTGGGATTGGATTTGCACAGATCATTGCACACGCAGATTGGCTGCACTCTGAGTTTGTGGTAATGCCATCAAGGTGGTGATAATGGTGGGGACAGGACGCTGTACTGCTCTCCTGTGACTAGGATGAACTGTGCAGCCCACGCAACCAAGGCATTAGGCTGCAACTGCATAAACGTAGCATGACTGCAATAATCCCAACTACTGAAGTGTTTTCCTTCTAATTCTGTATTTCTAGTTCCTCGGAGTCTTTTCCAGGTTGACCTTTCACAGCCTCTGTCTTCTGTAAAGCCATAATGCTGTTTGCTTGTCACTGATCCCCAAGGAATCTGATACTTAGTCAAGTCAAACCTACCTCCTACCTTTAAAAGTACAGTAGTGAGGGATCTGAACTTGTGTATGTGTGCAGACATTTCTAGCTGTTGAAAAATCTGAGTTCAATATCATGTGAAAGATGTTAAAGCTGCTTCTCCTGATCATGAAGAAAGCATCAAGCCTTGAAACATCTTTAAGAGTCTGGAATTTTACCTGGGTGGGCAGTGCTGCTGGTGAGGAGGTGGATAGTTTGGCAGGAGTGAGTACCCAGAGGCAAAAGGATGCATAAAATTTCTTGAGCTCCTGATCCTTCATAAAGTGAATTATTATTTTTTTAAAGCAAAACCTGGAGATGTGGGCATGGCCTGATGGCTATGACCATTACAACTATTAAGCCAACATGCAGCCAACACGGTTGCAAGTTCTTACCTGTGATTACAGAGAGAAACTGCTGCTTTTGTCATCCTTCCTCCCTCCCTGCCAAATTTGTGGATGATTTCCTATCAGATGTCTGCAATGCAGACGGCTAAATTATGCAAGGGAATCTGTAGCTGTTGTAGTTTATGCCCTCCTACACTGGTGAAAGAACTGTAAGCTGGCTCGTGTCAAACCTCAGAGCTACTCTTTTACATGGTGCATAAGAAATCTTTGCATGTTAAAGACTTCTGTGGCAGAAGAGAATACATTTGTGTTCGCACATGGGTGATAAGGGGGCTGGGACTTGTGTGTATCCTTGCCCTGGCTGCAACGATTGTGTCTCCCCCACATGTACATAGCCTTGCTTTTATATATACAGGTATATGTTCAAAGTTGACAAGCAGGCATGTGTAAGGGCTGGCTGTTCTGCTGTGTTGAGAGGTCACTGCTTCTCTGGGAATAGTACTGGAGAAACCAAAGGTGTATCCTCAGGTGTTAAAAGTTTAGAGAACAAAGGTACATCTGGACTTTTTGAGGATTTTTTTTTCTTTGCTTGAAGTTGTCTGTAAGTCTTCCGTGAGTGTAGCCTGAACTGCCAGTGACACACTTGCTGAAAGCAAGACATGCTTTGTGCTTCAAATTCGTTTTCTCATCAGGCTAATGGAGGTATTTTTGGTATGCAGTTGTAGATGGGTGTAGAGCAATGATACAATAAATAGCTGGTACCCATAACAGTACTCAAGCAGTCTGTCAATGGCAGAAATGTAATGACTCTTCAAAATCTTTATTTGCAATTTAATTTATCTCTAGGGTTCTTCACGTCAGAAATTCCTTGTCCACAACCGCCTGGATGTTAGCTTTTCTCTCTTGCTTGTCACGTACACTTCAAATCCTCCAACAGTGTTGTCTTGAAATGAGAGGACGTGACCAAAAGCATGGTGTTTATTTATGTAGCTGTAATAACCTGAAAGAAGCAAACAGTGAATGACAGAGAGAACAGATTTCTGTTCAGGGGACAGCACTAAGACAGCATACGCAGGAGCTTAGCTGGAGCTGCTTGACTGGTTTTCTGCCTGTCTTCTGCAGGCAAAACTTGGTTTTAAGAGTAGAAGTGTTTGCGTTAGTTCACTTTTGCAAATGTTTGAAGCAACTGTGCTCTGTGTTGTGAGTCTTTGCTATGTGCCGAACAGGCTGCTGTAAACTTACCTGGAAGAAAGTTGCCTGGTACGTTTGTTAACCTTCCCTTTGTCCGTGAGCTGCTGGCCCTTGCACGTTAGCATCGCTCCATCCCCATGTGGCCTCTGCACTTGAGTATGTCGCACTCTGAGAGGGACGGAGTGCTGAGCGAGCATCGTCCTCTGCCCTGTGGTGGGATTCTGGAGGGAGGTGACTTCTCTGTGCTGGGGCGGTTTGGGGACCTGTGATCACCGTTGCTCTGGGGGTGCAACTGAGCTAAGCTGTGTGATAGCGACTGCACTGAATGAAGGAAGGAGCTGTTTAGAGGCCTGGCTGTGAAAAATAAGAAGATTGATTATAGATAAACTGGGAAAAACGGAATAGTTGCCTCATTTCGACATCTGTTTTAAAAACGGTTAGCAAGGGCTTGTCTTGTAGCAGATGTCCTAGCACAGATTTTGGTAAGCTTTGACTTTCTTTTTCCTGTCTTGTAACTCTTCTCCTTTACACTTACTCCATGTGCTCTTTTCTGTTGAGCCTTGGCCCTTGCAGCCTGGGGCTCCTTTTGTGCAGGAGGAGAAAGATGAGGTGTTGAGAGGTCAAAGGAGTTGTCCGGAACTGTTGAGCAGAGCCAGGCGCTGAACCCCTACTGGTTTCTGCTGCCGGATGGATTGTAACTCTGACTTGTACCTCCACAGGAGCTACTTGTCTTCTGCGAGAAACAACCAAGACTGTGGGAGTCCTCTTGTGAAGACACTTACAAGTCCCTTGGGTGTTTCTACCAGCTGTGACCCAGAGAGGCTCAGAGGATGTCAGCGCTTGGAGTAGGCTGCAGGGCATCCTTGTGTTGACTGCGACCTTTCTCTTCTCACCTGGGATTGAACGAGTCACTTCCCTTACTTAGGCTTTTAGTTTTAATGTCAGTATACACCTGACATGACAGTGCATCTTCTAAGAGCACATCTATCACAGATGCCCACTACAGACCTGTGGGCTTCCTTCCACTGTCCCAGCAGACCTTATGCAGCACATTGGAGCATCTGGGCTCAGGTCCTGCAGGGTGCTTGCTGTTTTCCCATTCATTTTATGAACAGAAGATGTCTATAACTAGAGGAGCTTAGTGTGGAGGGATACAGCTGCTGCTGAACAACTTAATGTAGCAATCAAAGGAGAGGCAGTGACCTTGGAATTCCTTTAAGTGACTCTTTCATTGGCCTTGAGAATTTAATGGCAATCCTCACAGAATTAGTGAAAGTTAGGATAAATAATCGTAGGAGAGATGAATTGATTTGTGATGCGTAATTCATATCTCCCCTTTTCTGCGATGGTAGGTAGAAGCAGGCTGTAGGACGCAATGGCAAAATGCTCATAAAGATGGCCTGAGAAGCCTCGTTTATTGTTGACAAAGCACTTAAGATTCGTTGTCCCTCTTTCAGATTCAGTTTAATGTGCTGGCTTTTTTTCCAGGCTGGCACATCATGCTGTCCTCTGTCAGGGGTATAACAGGCATTGCATGATAAAGATTTGAGGACTTCAGTTTGCATTTAAGTGTCTTTAAAGACCTGATCCTGCTTCCCCTTTATTTTAAGCATGGGTGAGTTAGCTCTGTGGCAGTCAGTAGTGCTGTGTCTGTGTGATGTTCATGAAAGAACCCAAGCAGTGACATTTCATAGTCTAGATATCTTTCTCCAGAGTATTACTTAAGTGCTTTGGATTGTTTTTTATTTTCTGGGCACATTATGCCTATCTTGATGTGTTGTTTTGTTTGGTTGCTGGGTTTTGGGTTTTTTTCTCTGCTAGGTTTGTGAAAACCCAGGTTGCTTGATGCTTTTGGTTGATCAGATCTAATATTAATGATTGTGGAATATAGCCTAGATTGTGTGGATACCGTATCTAGAGCACAGTATGAAGCTTGCTCTGGCTACAGGACAAGCTGTGTAAAGCCCATCAAGGTGAAGTTACCCCTGCGAAAAATATTTTTTTGTGCAAATTTGAGCCAGCTAATTCAGAGAGGTTCCCAGGTATCTGAGCTGGGACTTGAGCCGCCTTTTATTTAGAAGTGAGGAAGAGCAGAAAATGAATAAAGTTCCCTGCTCCTAAAAGGAGAAATAAATCAACTTGGGCAGATGTCAGAGGGAACTGTCAGCCCCTTCCACAAAGCCATATGCCTGTGAGTTTTCTGTGGGTGGCAAATAAATCATTTTGCCAGCCTCTTTCATGCTCTTAACCAAGACAAGCAGTGCTCAGACAGTAACTCTTCCTCAGCCTTTTCCAGCTTCTTCCTGAATTCACCTGTGAAGCTGTTGCATCCAGTTCCCAGCTTGGTGGCACGTGCTCCTGCCACCGGGTAAAACCAAAGCAAAGCTTCCTCCCCCAGCTGAGAGCCCCTCACTCTGCTGCTCCTACCACATTAAAGCACTGGGTTTTGCTCAAAAGAAGGATGTGGGGCTTTTTAATGCTGTGGTCGCTGTGTGGGTGACTGAGCAGTATGGACCTTAGCTGGTGTTTGAACTGGAGTTTGGTCTGGGATCAACCATTTGGGTATTTGCTGTAATTCTCAGGTGGGATGTGATCTTTATGCAAACATATGCACCCTGTTGTATAAACATGCCCTGAAAGCATTTCATGGTGTGCTGTGGTGGTTGGAGCTCTGCTGGAGTCTCTGTTTGCTGTGGGGAAGTCACACCTGGATGTCCTATCATTTCTTGGCTGCGAACACTCTTTGATTTGTGTGGTACCGAACCTGGTTGTCTGGTTGAGTTCAGGCTTGGGTTTGCGTCTGCTGGCTTCAGCAGTCATCCCGTTAGTGGGAATCAAAGCAGCGCTGAGATTCAGAGCCCTTGGTTTGTTTTCTTTTAGACAGTGGTGTAAAAAAGACCCCAACCCTGCTGCCCATGCGCCTCAGAAACGGCTGTTGCCGAAGCAGCACTGAAGCAGATTTCTAGCCATATTTTCTGATACGACTTTCAAAAGCTCAGCAAAGTCTGGGCTTTCAAGTGCCTGTTCCAACGACAACAGCTGAAGAAAGAAAAGCTGGCTGCTGCTGCAAGCGCAAGGAGAAAGGGTGGCGAGGGATTGCGTTGAGATTAGATTGCATCGGGGCGGGCGAGTGCAGTGGGTCTGGGCAGTGCGATGGACTTTATTCCAGCTCTCTGCGTCTCCGGTCTGCGGGGAGGAGCTGGCCCTCAACCTGCCTGGGCGTCGATCTCAGCCACTTCGTCCCCTTGCTCTGACCCTGCGGGCACTGCAGTTGTGCGGGTCCCTCGGGGCTGAGGAAGGGGCTGAACCCCAGGCCCAGCGTTGCCGTAGGTGCTGAGGCATAACTTCACGACATGACCGGAGCCTCACCTCGTCCTGAAAGTTCCGCTTACCTGGAGGCAATTGTACTGGCTGAAAGCAATTTAATTTACACCCAAATAATTTATTTTAAATCTGCTTTTCTCGCTCATGCATTCATTTTACTGTATTGTAATGTTAGCACTTAGCAGTGAAGTAACGGCAGATCTCTGGAGAACTTCGCACAAGCGAGAAAGCACCATTATCTCGGTTTTACAGGCCCTGCTTATGTTGAGAACATATGTGGTGGTGTAATTACACTGATGTGATTAAATCAGTGCAAATCCTTGCTAGAGGGACATGCTGCACCACTGTAAAGCTGGGCTTATTATCAGTGCAGTTTAATTCAAATTACATTACTCAATTAAGCTGTGCTAGTATAAGCCTGGGCTTAAAGTCAGGAAGTCACATGAGGGCCTGTGTTGTTTCTTTTTAAAGCAGATAAAGATTTGGAAACCGAAATGGGTGAGGTTGTGCCTCACCCAAGAGCATGCTAGAAATGATGGGCTTTACAAGCACCGTGTTTATAGGAAAGAGGTGTGGGTGTGAATTCAGGGGGTTTATTATTATTTTTTAATAGATTGAATTCTTTGCTTAAACCATAGTGACCACTTTGGAAAAGATCCTAAATCATACTAAGGCTCTACAAATCAATTAAGTAAAACGCGTACTAAATTCTAGTAAATCTCTGCCACATGGTTTTGGATTTTGATAATGGCTGGATGGGTCAATGAACAGCCGTGGCGTGTACAACTTAATTGGATTTTTTTTTTTCTTTTTTTGGCAGGGTGTGGGCACTGTAAGAAAATGAAGCCAGAATATGAGAAGGCTGCAGAGTTTCTCCATGTAGCCAGTGATGTAAGCTAATTTCCTTTATTATATCCTTCAAATAATCAGTAATAAATAACTAGAGTAATAAAAGTGACTTTTCTCCCTACAACAAATTCAGCTGTTCTCATCCTCCCACAGGACCCTTCAAAATGTGCTTCCAAAGTACAGTCTCATCGCTAATGCATGAGCCCTGCCAAAGTCTTAGAAAGAACATTCTGTCTTCAACGAAAACAAAATCGAAAAATGTTTATGTATTCTGCTGTAGGCCTTATACATAATATGATCAAATCCAAAATGGATTTTTTTTTTCTGTTACTTAAAGGCATTGAATGTGAAGAAACATAGGCCTTTATTTATGAATTAGATTTGGAAGAAAACAGAGGGGGTTGATCCTTTTTTCAAATACCCTGGTTTTATGGTTGCATCACTCCATTAGCTTCATCTTAAGTGCTCCATCAGCGTGGCTGGAGAAGAGAGAGCCAGCAATATAAGTATTAGCGTTATTGATTCAGTCTCACACTGTGTACGCCATGCAAGAAGAGAAGTAGGATTAGTCCCCCCCATACTTTAAGCATCTTCAGTGGACACATTAGAGTCCCTTTGCTGGAGAAGGAGGAGATGAGAAAAACAAAAATCAGATGAATCACGTCCTACAAGTGTCTGTTCTCCTGTGACTCTAAAGGTGGTCCGTGTAAAGATGCCCACTAATTAGGGAAAGGTGAATTTGTCTTGACGTAGATTTGTCTTTAACAATACTTGTTTCTTCTGGGAGAAACTGGGAGGTTTGGGGAGGAAATTCCATTCCTGGGAACAGCTTTTAAGCACTGTAAAGTGAATTATGTACAGGGAATTCCATCAGAAATGGGAGGAGAACAGGTAACGCTCTGGTTACATGTAGTCCATGAGTTCTCCCTTACTGGCTTTGCATCAGTCCTCTGTACATCTGTCTGTCTGTGTGTGTGTGTGTGCTGAGTACCTGAGAAAGCGAAGGCACCTAGGTCATGAGTGGTTGCCCCCCGAGTCAACTGCTTCTTGCTGACGGGATGTGTGTGTGTTGCTGGGATTTACAGTTAGTGGTCTCTATTTTAGAGTCCAGGTGTCCTTGCAGCAGTCGATGCTACCGTCAACAAAGCGCTGGCAGAAAAATACCACATCTCAGGGTTTCCTACTTTGAAGTATTTTAAGGATGGAGAAGAGAAGTACACTCTGCCACACCTCAGAACAAAGAAGAAGATCATTGACTGGCTGCTAAAGTAAGTTTTGAGGGTTTGCGGTGGTATTCAGGTTCCTGGTTACTGCTCTGGTGAGGAGGTAAATCTTAAACCTAGTTTCATTGACTGCCTAAATCCCTTGCTGACAAAACCAAATTGAATTCCAGTATTCAAAGCCATACAAACATGTATGTTAATTATGGTCTCTAATACACAAAATCCTTTATTTGCTGCGGGGTTTTTCATAGCTGTCGCGGTATTTCTTTCCCAAAATAAATATTTTTCAAATATACCCTAAGCCTCTCACTGGAGAAGGAATAGCAATGGCTCTGAAAAATAAACAGAGCATTTGTTGTTCCCTCCTTACACTAAGCAGCAGATTTCACTGTTAGTAACTGGATTTGTGCAGTTGTACTGCTCTGTTTCCAGCATTTCAGAGCCAATGCCTAGAATACCGGCCACGTGGGGAAAGCCAGTGAGACCAACAAAACCAGCACCCCTGACTGCACTTCCCAATTTTTCTTTGGCGGTGTCCTAAACTATGCAGACTTGGTTTTGATGTATGATGAAAATAATTTAATTTCAAAGTAGTAAATTGCTGGTACAATTCTCTCTTAAGTATTCTGGAATAAAATACGCCTTTCCTCTAGGTACTCTAAGCCTAATGTAGTTTCTACATTATTCAATGGGAAAAAAACCCTGCCAGTGTTTTGTGAAGTTTTTAAATCATTTAACTGTTAAATGCAGTTGGCATAAGGAATGTAATCTTAATTTTTCCCCTCTTATTTGGGAGGGAGGAGGGGGGTTGTGTGGGGTTTTTTGTTGGTTTTTTTTTTGTTTTTTTGTTTTGGGGTTGTTTTTCATTTTAAATTACATCTCTCAGTACTTCAAATCAGGTAGTAGATATAGTCTGGCAGGTCTTTGTAGCGCGTTGGGAAGTTTTATCTACATTTTCCATTTTGACATCGTACTCCAAGGGCTCCAGGCTGCTGTGTCGATACTGGGTGTTAAGTCGCTGTCCTAATTTCACCAGTTTGCTTGAGTATTTTGAACGCCACGTAATTTGCACTGAGCTTAACGCTCAGGTTGACGCTGCCTATACATATTAGCAGGTGAATAAGCAATGAGGAGGAGGGAAGGAGTGTTAATCCCTTCGGATCCCAGTGTGCCTCTGGAATACTTTTGCCTGCAGCCTCAGGTAGTCAGCGACAGAGGGAAACGGAGGCTGCTTGTCCCCTGCTCTGACTGCTAGATGCTCTCCCATCTAGAGATGCAGTAAAGCAAGATCCTCGTTTGCTGCTCTGGGCTAAATTGTGACAGCAGCACTGAAGTTGGGGGAAATAGGGACATGTCTAGGGTGCAGGCGGGGGATAAACATACAGCTTGCGTAAACCGTTCCTAGCAAGGGATCTAGTCGCAGCCGTGCGGGTTTCGGCTCTGTCCCCCTGTGCTGACTGCAGTCTGTGCTGCCACACTAGGTTGTTACCAGTATCTGGGTAGCTTATGTCAGGTCAGCGTGGGGAGGTCTGCGTGAGGTGAAGTCACAGCTCCGGCTGTAACTGTAATCGATGATAGCTCACACCAGCTATGCTTGTGTGAAAATTGAGACCAGCTGCCCTAATTCTTTCGCTAACAACTGGCAAATCGGTATCGATGGAAATATGATGGATGTCCACCAAGTGACCTTGAGTAGAACTTTGAAAATTGAGGTTTTTTCCACTTGGTTTTTATGTACCTGATACAACTTAAAATGGTGTCATTCAAAGTGACAGGAAAGTCTGAAAAGCTAATTTATTACCAAGGCGACATATGAAGGTCTTTATACTGCGGCACCATTCTGATGATTTTATATAAGTAATCACTATTTAAGATACAGCAGGAATGAATTTAATGAGTCTGAGAGAAGTCTGCGAGCTGGTGAATAGCAGAAGTTTTGTTAGAGGTGCTCCAAATGTGCGGGATTGCTCTGATCTAGTCAGTATGTGCAGTCATAATTGAAACCTGACATTCTCTTTATCAAAGTAAAATATTCCAGTTCAGTCACCCCCAGTCTTCCAAGTGGAGCGATGCTGATTATTGCATCCTGGCTTTAATATCTGAATTCAAGAGAAGGTCATGAAATTCTTTATAGAACTTTGCACGATGGCAATAAAGAGTACAAAAAGGATGTTTGAATGGAAGATGCTTTCTGTATCGGTTGCCTTTTGATTCCACCTTTTTGTTCTTCTCGATTTATGCCTATGGATGACACAGGGATACGAGAGAAGTGCTTTTTCCACCCGGATATTGGATGCAATGTAGGAAATCTGTATTCTGCATTCCTACTCACATGCCGGAGTATTATCACTTAAATTATATTGGGTTCCAGAAATTAACTTGCATCTTTTTTTGGAAATACTCAGCACAATTTTCTACTGCACAGGCACCCTGAAGGGACGTGGTTTAGTGGGTAATAGGTGGTGGGGGGATGGTTGGACTAGATGATCCTTGAGGTCACTTCCAACCTTAATGATTCTATTCTATTCTATTCTATTCTATTCTATTCTATTCTATTCTATTCTATTCTATTCTATTGTATGACCTCAGTTCCCTCATGGTGGTTATGACCAGGACATGATGCCCCTTTGCCAGCTTCCAGAAACGTTTTCAAACCAATCTTGTTTCCTTTCTTTTCTAGTCCTGAAGCACCACCACCACCTGAGCCTGCATGGGAAGAAAAACAGACGAGTGTTACCCACCTTGCTGGAGAAGACTTCAGGGAGTCCTTGAAGAAGAAGAAGCACACCCTTGTCATGTTCTATGCACCATGTGAGTAAATACCACTCTCTGTGCGTGGGTTTTATAAATCCTGCAGTTTATGTACCCAGACTTTTAAGGGTAAAGAGCTGATTCTGAGTAGAACTGCATGGGACCATCATTGACACCACCGTTTCTATCTTTGTAAATGGAAACAAATCAGTATACAGTGTTTATTTAAAGAGTTATTGTATTAATGCAGACAGCAAAGCAGGCAGGAGTACAAAACCAAGAGAGATTTATTTTTCTCTGCTGCGTTTTATGGTCCATGTAACAAAAAGTGATCCTTTATAGTAGCACAATGGACATGGAGAGCCTGACTCATTAGTGCAGCACTTCAGTAGTGAAATCGATATAGTGGTGTAGGAGGAATCAGTCCCCAGAGGCTGAGAACAAATTTTGATGGAATAAATTCTGTCTGTAATAAATCTACATTTAAATCTCCACTGGGAATATGGGCATAGCTTCCTCCTTCCAGATTGCTTTGCGTGCATCACACGCGCACTTTCTTTTTGAAGCTCCTGAGAATATTTCTAGAGAAGCTTTGAATCAGGCCCCTTATAAATTAGGTGAATGGGAGGGACCTCTTCTGTTTTCCTGTGTTGTCCCAGAGACAGGCACACTTGGTACAGGTTCTTAACTTTCGAGGGGTCTATCAAAGGGAGAAGGTAATCCTGGCACTTAATACTAGATAGTATTAACTTGCTTTTATAGCACCATGACTCAGCCCCCCCCAAAGCAAGAAAAATTCTTCCCTATCATATGGCCAGCTCTGCAATTAATGGATATTTTTCAGATACGCAGTTACTTGCTCCCATTAAACTGAAGGTATTTTCCAGAAAGGAAGAAAAAGCTCCAGTCCTTAATGTTTAATCAGGCAGCCCCTTATTTTGCTTTTCTGTTGGAGAATTAAACATGAATGCTTTTGGGCTCCCATGAAGCCCTGCTGGATGTGGGATGTAGGAGAAGGGAGGGGTGCAATTCAGAAGGGAGATTTCTGGAAGGTTGTAAAAGAAAAGGGAAGGGGACTTAATCCTTTCTCAACTCCAATTCCCACCACCTATTGACTAAAAATTGCCCATGTGCCAGGAATTTCTGATTCATGGACCTCAACTGGTTAAGAGCAAGCTGTAACTTTAAAATCAAGTAATTCCACGTGAAGTGGTAAGACTTAGGAGTTCACTGTCTCTTGAGTTCTCTTTACCCAAAGAGTGACTTTCTGCGGAAGAGAGAGATTTATTTCCCATTTGGTTTTTAGCTGCATGTTTTTAAGGCACTTAAATTCCTGGTCTTTTTTAAGGCCGTGTTTAAAGCAAAGACACTACGTGCAATGAGTGCATAGCTCTCAGGGTTGAAAGCACGAGACAACTTGCCTGATGGGCTAATTATGATACCGTTGTTTGCAGGTTGACTTCTACCCCTGCACCAAGAGGGATGAATAAAGATCAGCCTGGCCCTGCCTGTAAAATTGGGCTGTAAAAGCAAGGCTTGCGTGATGCAAGACTGTTGGGTCCTTTGAGGTTGCCCTTCAGACAGGTTCTTCTTGCACTCTTTTGGATACAGCGCTGCGTGAGACCGCGTATATATAAGACAGAGAGGTGTTAACTGGAACCACTTCTGGCCTTCCCACGTCTCCTAAGACAGTCAGCGTTGCTGTTGTGTTGTCAGTATGTGGGTCACACACAGTTTCGGATTTGTCAGGTTTTCTCTCGCTGAAGGTGGAAGTGTCTGCGTGCAAAGCAGAGAGCAGGCGCGCGAGGGGAGTGCAACGAGGCTGCCCTTTGGGTGCAGGGGAAAGTAGCAGACGAGTATTTTAAATCTCTGGTTCCTGTGAAGTAATCGTTAATGCAATAGAATGGTACAAATCATTCTGGTTTTCGGCCTTTCTGCAGTGATAATGTGCTTCCTGCTAAATTTGATAGATTAGCTTTTGTTTACCATTTTCTCAATCCTGAGACCTCTTGGAGCTTACATTGCCAATTAGTCTTAACTTGCTTATTTTAGTGCAGAAGAAACGCTGCTAAAATTGCCAGGCCCCATTATCTCAAGTAATTTTCTTTTTCTATTCAGATCCACATCTTAGGTCAGTGCTGACTCGCAGCATGGTACTCCATTCACTTATGACTCTGTGACAGTATTTGTTACACTTACACATATGCTGAGATATTTAAAGATTGGGGGGGTGTGTATACATGCATATATAAAGTATGTTTATGTATAAATATTTATGCTAAGAAATGTATCTCTCATCTGCCATTAGAATTTAAAGTAGAAAGTTGAATATTCTGACCTTTGTAAAGCTTTCAGCTAGAGTGACAAACCTTTAGGCAAAGGCCACAGATATATATCTTACATGCAAATTAAAATGAGATCTGGCTTTTCTGTGGCAGCTTCCAGTCGAAATTACTTAATATGTATAGGAGAACCATCAATCTGCTGCTGTGCCGATAACTCTGGACTGAGCTGAGCGGTGCTTTAATGGTTCTGAACAGTGCTTCACAGTGATTTAGCTCCGGAAGAGAAGACTGCTACATCCACATGGAAAAGATGTGGAACTCATTACTCCATCACCCCGAATGTGGGTGAAGCGTAAAGGTTATTCCTAGTGCCTGTGGAATATTTTAAGGACTGAGAATGAGAATCAAGACTCTTGAAATTACTGGGAGGAAAATCCACTTCTGTGGACTTGACACCTACAGAGAGTGATGTTCTTGATTTCACATTCCCATTCTTCCCCAGTGGCATCTCGGGGTGCCGTAATGACTGATTTGGGGCAGGAGGCAGCCGTAGGGACAGGTCTCCAATACTAACTTGGGGCAAAAATGCCAGCTGCAGAAAAGCTAATGCTACTTATGCCAATAACTGCCTTGGACCTTATCTGGATGTCTATTGGGTAGGTCTGTACCCTCTCTGGTCACCATGCCACGCAGGCTCGTGGCGCAAGCTGGCACTTGTCGGTGCTTCTCAGGACTAGCGCTTGCTGGTGTCTGTGCTGCACAGCACCTGGTCCGGCTCTTCTCTGGACCCTTGAGGGGCTGTTATGGCCCTAAGGTGTAATTGTCATCTCACTCCCTTATCTCTGAGCTCAGAATGCCTAAAACAAGAGGACAATACAGTCTGCTGAAGTGAAGTGTGATGCCACAGGTGTGTGTTGTGTCCTGAAGGGTTTGAGGTGCACTTGAAAGCAGTAGACTTATTGCACCAGCATTTGAGAGGTGTTTTGGGAGGATTTATGGGATCTGTGTCTATATAGACCAGTCCTTGGTGACAACCATCAACTACTCCAGGTTTCCTTTTGTCACTGCTTGGCTTCATCCAGAGATGAGGAGAGGAGACAACTAGTCTGAGTATGGTTTGGTGTATGCACATAGCCTGGTATGTGCATGATTTTGAGGGGCAGTGGACGAAATCGGGGAGTGAGACAAATGGACAAGAATAGATCCGGCCTAGCCTAGTTAAGCTGCGGTGCTTAACCAGCCATGGCCAGAAGTACACTACCTGCATGGCTGCGGTCTGCGTCCAGAGCTGGTTTCAAGGCTCGCAGCATTAAATGCCTGCACCCTGGACAACCAGTTTGCGTCAATGCCTCTTCTGGGATCAACGCACTGACTTTTCTTTCTTCTTTCTCTTACATCCTGACTGTTTGTTCGTACAGCTTATCTGAATGTGTTTTATCTGCATTTGTGCTTTTATGTGCTCTCTCCACTCCATTATCCCAGATAATTGAGATTTGACTTTGCCAGTGCATTAAATTTTAACCTCCTCCTACTATAGCACTGAAAACTGTGCAAAATAGCAGCAGTTGGTTGTGATTAGTTGTCAGAATCACAAAGGGCAACAAAGTTCCAGTAAATAACATGTCTTCTCAATTGGAGATGGTTTTGCTGCATTATTCAAACTGAATTAAGGGAAAAAAACGTGATTGAAGTTAGGTGAGCATTTTTCAATTAAATAGGGAGCTGAAGATAGTTCTTCAGGAGGGTACTGTGTTTTAACCCAAACTTCTGTCTGGAGAAGCTCTTGGAGCCATGGAATTTCTTGTCGAGCCAATGCAAAGACCCATACTGAATTAACAACCATCACGTTCTCTCACTAAAATTCACGTTGTTCCCTCTTCTGCCTTGTTCATCCCTGAATATGGGATTTGGTGATGTGACCGTCAAGTTTTAGCTATTCGTCAAACTTATGCAAGGTATTTTCTGCTCTTGCAGAAACAATTCAGAGCTGGGGACACAGACTCCCTAGACGGGCATCTTCAATTGCATTAGGCAGAGCATCAACAGCAGGTCCAGGAAGCTGATCCTTCCCCTGAACTGAGCGCTGGTGAGACACAATTGGATTGCTGTGTCCAGTTCTGGGGTCCCCAGTACAGAAAGCACATGGACATACTGGAGTGAATCCTGTGAAGGGCCATGATGGTGATTGAAGGATCTGGTTCACCTGAAATCTGAGGAGAGGCTGTGAGAGCTGGGACTGTTCTGCCTGGAGGAGAGGAGGCTCAGAAGGATCTTACCAGTATGCACAAGTGCCTCATGTGGGGGGTAAAGAAGAGAGAGACAGGCTTTTCTCTGCAGTGCCTAGGGATCAGGCAAGAGGCAATGGGCACAAATTGAAATGCAGGAAATTTTGCTTAAACATAAAAGAAAATGGTGTTTTGGTTTTTTTCTTTTACTGTAGCTGTGCTCAAACAGGTTGACAGAGGGGGTGTGGAGTCTCTATCCTTGGAGATATTCAAAACCCAGCTGGACACAGTGCTGGGCAACCTGCTTTAGTTGACCCTGTTTCGAGCCGGGGAATTGGACTTGGATGATCTCCAGAAGTGCCTTCCAACCACAGCAATGATGTGTTTCTAGGGATAGTAGCACTAGAGTTTGAAATACACAGTGTTTTTTGTTTTGTTGGTTTTGGTTTTAGGGTTTTTGTTTTACCCTTGCCATCGAGTTCTGATTTTCTCTAAACAGTAAAGGCTTTATAACAACCCCTACTAATTCTTGTACAGGAACAGAAGTTGTCCACTTGTGGCTCATAAGAATGAGGGACCAACACATGAAAACACAGTTGTACCATTTTTTTTGTCGAGATTGCTGCCTCCAAAGAGACTACAAATGAATCAACTGTGTCAGAAACAGGAATTCAATATGTAACAGACAGTCATTAACAGCCCCAAATGATGGGGGGGACACATTTTTTAGATTAGTGGAAGGGCTCGGCAGTGAGCAAATTCATTCGGTTCCTACTTTTGTAAAAACACAAGGTAATACACGTTCTCAAAAAATAAAGACTTTCAGCAGCAATGAGAAATAATAGGGGAAAAATACTCCCTTTTAATGGTTTGTAAGGGCAGCAGTTGCCAATGTTATTAACTTGCCAAATAGCCTCAATTTGTGGGACTCAACAGGGTTCGCAGAATGGGTATTTTTAATAAATACTTTGCTGGGAGCTGATTTCCGGTTCTGTGTTCAGCAGCGAAACTTTCACTTCATTGGAAATTATTTTTGTCAGCTGGAAAGGTTATTTTCTGGTGAAGCCTGACCCACAGGGGTTACCCAAAGAACACCCAGAAGTAAACCGTACTGAGGATGATTTTAATGAGATATTTTTGTATTGAGTAAATGGCTCTGCTGCGACAAGAGGATGTGCAATTAAAAGACATCAGCCTCCTTGGCTCTTCACTGAATTTTTTTGTGGGGTTTTTCTTTCAGGACTGGAAGTGAATGAGGGTGCTTATTCTGTGTGGCATCTGATAAAATCACAGAAGACTTTGATGTGGCGTTCAAGCCATTAAAAGGCTGGGTGTCTTTCTAAACTGTTTGTGGGAGATGGTGCCTGGGTATAGTTCTGTTGTTAAACACGAAAAGTTCTTTGGCTTCCAAGTCAAGCAGGAATCTTGATGACATCGCGGTCTGATGGATCATCGCCTGGCCATCAGCAAGAAGTAAGAAAGAAATCAGATAGGGAAGTGACTAAATCAGTGCTGTCCATCCCTGAGTGTTTCATCAGCAGTGCATAAAATACTGAGAGCTAAAGCAAACGTGCATTAATTTTACTCACAGGCTTTGTTCAAGATATCGATCATTCTGTATCTCTGTCCTTTCGCAATAAAAACTGCCCAGTTTCTTCTGTTCAAGTTACACATGGAGGAATACAGGACGACAGAAAAGCACTTAGCTGGGAGCCCTTGCCAGAGTGGGTTGCACGGTGTGCAGTGGGTGCAGACTGTGTTTTGGCCAACAGCCAGGGCCAGTGTGCTCCTCCAGCCCTGCTAGCTTGCTGTCATCAAAAAGCTGGTTTTAAGAAAGCGGTAATGTTTCCTTTTCATCCCTCCCATTTTTTGAAGTGAGCTGGCTCAAGGCTGGCTGCATCGTTATCTCAGCCTTCGCACAGGAAGGTTTGGTGAGATAATGCCGTGTTCTGGCTAAGCTGGGCTGCTGGAACAAAACACAGCAATTTTTACTGGCCGTGAGGCTTCAGCCAGTGGCTGCTGGGCCTGGGATGACTGGTGTGGGTCTCAGTGCTGAGCACACCTGGGTGGCATAGTTCTGTATGAAGGACGCACAGAGGGGGCTAAAATCCTCAGCAGCTGAGTTCATGGCCATCAGATGCACCGAGCAAAGCAGCAGCACGGATGAATTCAGTGTCCCATGGTGGCCTCAGATTGGCTCTCACCAAGAGGTTTTCCCATTGCTTGCAAGCACATCTTGTTAAGTTTTCATTAGGAGGCTGTATCAAAGAGCCTGAACAAAATGTGCATGTTTGTAAATGAAGCTTAAGCTATCAAAAAATTATTAAAAACGTGCTGAACAGAAAGAATCCGTTTCAAGGCAAAACCCCTTGCAGGAAGGATTTTCTGGTTGTTGACTGAAGCAGAAGCGAGGTCTGGACCCTCTGATAATGAGGCTTTAAATCCTGCGTGGGCTGGCACTGCAGAATTTTGATGTGTTAGCTCTGCTGCTAACTAGTTTCTCTCCTGCATTAGTGGTGCTCTTGCTACAGGCCTGCGTTAGCGAGGTGCGCTCCTGTCGGTGTAAATAGTGCTGATGCCACAGAGCCCGTCCACAGGCTGGTTTTGAGAAAGGGTGAATTTATAGAGTGGTCTCTGCAATCAGGCAGAACTCCTCTGAGCCCCAGTGTTTGTGTCGAGGATATTAATTAGCACAGAGAGAACAGTTTTAACTACGCTCAACTCGGAATTGGAGGCGTTTCACAGTACCGCGCGTAGCCGGGATGGAAGTGCTCGGAGGTGGCTGTCGCGGAGCTACGGCATTAAACTAAAATTTGTCAGGGTGATCCAGCTCCTCTCGTTTTGTAAAACAGCATTCGTGCTTTAAATCTGTTGTAACACTAAAACGTTACAGCTGCTTGAATTGGTGTGAGGAATATTACCTGTATATAAGCAGCTCGGGCCCGTGGGAAGGGGAAGAGGAGGGAAGTACTCCATGAAATTCTCTCCTCACGGACACACAGCTGTGTTGGTGCAGTGTCAGGTAAAGTCTGCAGGGTACGTTGAGATGTTTAATGACGATTATGCCACCCTCCCCTTATGCACCGTCATCAAACCCATTTCCAGTAAGACATACTTTTTCTGGTGAAGCACCGTTATCCTAACAGGGGGCTGGTTTTGAGCCTCACTTAGGGCAGGTGTAAGTGCTCTGCCGGACCGCTGCTAACTCGGAGCAGTTTATCTCCTGATTACCCATTGTATCTGTTAATTACCATTGTATCTAACTGGCACGTTAGATGGCAGAATGATTTTGTTTGCTCTTTAACTATATTTGCAGTTAACCGAGGCTGATGCTGACTTAGTTAACTGCTGTTACGAGTTTTGTTTGTGCCACGTGGGCCAGTGACACGGTGTATCTGGAAAATCCAGGTCTGGTTTTGTCCTGGGTGTAAGTATTTCTCTTTAACCCTTTCAATCCAGAGGTGGCTTGCTGTACCGCTTTCCATCCTGCAGGATTGCTTGTTGCCAAATGCCAAGTGCAGTCGTGTCATTTGTAATTCACTGCAGTTGGTCGTATCCTTCCCTTACGCAGTGGATAAAACAGTCCAGCAGTTTTGTGCGAGTCTTTCTCCTCTTCTCACCTTTACAGATTAGCCTGTTCTGATGACTTTGTTGCTGCTATTGCAATTGTTCATGTCTAAAGCTGTGGTTTCCGAAGATCTGGTTTTTATATCCCTCGTCTCCTCTGTATACCCCCGAAGTGCTCCAAAATAAGAGTTCAGACAGCCTGGGAAAACCCGCCAGCAGGCTGTGAAATTGGTAGTAGGTTGCCTGTTGGTGATAAGAGTAGTAAGCCCTAGTTGACATGATGCTTAACTGAAAACCTGATGACCTTTTTCAAATCAAAGGACAAATCCCCCTCCTTTCAATTACTAATATCTCGTGTCTTGGAAATATGATTATGCTATGTGTCAGGTCATGTCATCAAATGAGCTTTGGTTCCAGATATTCAATTAAAAGGCCCTCTGGTTCTCTACTGGTAGAACAAAAGCGAATTAACCTTTCAGTAACATCTCCAAATGCCTTTCTCAGATCTGCCTGTGGATTCAATAACTTCTGTAGCTACACGAATGGTGCTGGTTGAAGCGGTATACCCATTTTCAGCTCTTATCTGTGCAATTACTGTCTGTGGCCTGTCTTTTCTTGATTGACCAAGTAATATCCTTGTTTTAATTCTAGTTAATCACTTGGAACTCTTGAAGTGGAAACAGGCTTTGCTTTACTCTGCGGGCTGCAAGCTCCCGGGTTTGCTTTGATGGCTGTGCAATGCGCTGCTTTCGCTCGCTTAGAATTGCAGTCATTTAAAAACCAATAACGGAGGGCAGCATCTACCCCTGTTATTTAGACGGTGATGATTTCAAACAGAGATGGGGAATCGGAAAGTCATTCCCTGCTCTGCACTTTGCATGCTGAGGGCTCCATCCTGCCACGTGCTGAGCCCTCTGGGCCCCGATGGCTTTGCAGTTGGATGAATGGAGTCAGCACCTTGCAGCCCTGCTCCCCTTCAAGCAAGATTGTGAACCCTGAGAGTCACTTAACCTCTTCCTGACTCCATTTAACCTTGGGTGTAATGACAGAGGGGGATAATCACGTCTGTCTCTCTTAGGGGCAATTTGAAGCGTAATTAATTGATATTAGTAAAGCATTTGAGATCACCCGTTGAGAGGTACTAAAGGAAGCTGGGGGCTGAAGGGGAGCAGAGCCTTTCCTTGTGCTGAGGGTAGAGCACAGGCAGCGCAAATGCCACGGTCTCACGAATCGCTGAGCTTTCAGATCTCCTCTAAGGCATTGGCCAGGACTTGACTGAAAAATCACTGACAGTTAGTATATTCGTTATGGAAACAGCCTACAACATTAAAATGTATGCATGTTTAATCTCTCTCTCTGAAAAATCTCACGTAAAATATATGCACACTGCTTTGTTACTTTATTTATCGGATTTTATTATGTACAAGATGCTAAAAGCACACACGGAAACAACGTGGGTGGGGTTACACATCATTGTGTATTAATGGTGGGCAAAAATACAGCGTGGACCTTTCTGAAGTCGTAATGGCTGATCTGCACTGATGTAGAGCCATCTCAGTTGGGATGCTCAGATTAGGGTCAGCAGGGGCTGCGTCCTCGCCTGGCCTGTGGGACAGGGCTGGCACGCGGCAGCTCCCGGCTGCTCGGGCGGCGGTGATGCAAGGACACCAAACCCGTATCACCTCTGTAGCAGTTTCAGCTCAGCGATGTGAGTCAAGGACAGGCTACAGTCTGGTCGAGTGGAGAACCATTACATGAAAGCATCTTTTTCAGCAAACCATTTCCTTTCAGACTAAAAATCACTAGTGATGGGGAATGGGAATTTCCTATCTGAATTTGACTGGCTTCAGCACGAACCAGCTCTGGAGGTTAGGGAGCCTTTGGCACCCACCTTGAATAGCTCGTTATAATGACAACTAGGCTGACTTCTCTTGATTTCTATTGCTTCTTAATCTTTGGATTTAAGCTGTTGACACACTGAGCTTCCTGCCTCCCTTTGCAATGAAATACCTTCCACTCTTGTTATTTTTCTTATGGGTCTTCTGAACGCCCTCCAGTTGGAACTCATTCTTGATTTGTGGTCCCGGAACTGCAAACAGCATTTTGGAGGTGCCAGGCATAGAGGCCCTCTCCACACCTACTTGATATTTTCATTTATGTATTCATTGAAGTTTCTTTTGACAACTCCCTTCATTTTCTTTCAAAGCTATATAGTATTGTTTGGACACCTTTTGCTTCTAATACATTTAAAACCCCTTATATACTTAAAACATCATTATTACCGCTGCTGACTGTAGATACTGCTTTGATGTCCATTTGCTTCCTTTATCTATTTTGTACAAATTGTTAGCTTTTGATTTATATTCATTAAAAACAGCTTCACCTTTCTTCTATGTGCTATGCTAATACAGCTTTCACTCTTCTAAGGAAACTGAATTAACCTTGTACTGTTCAGCTGTGGAGAGGTTATATTATATCACTGGGCTTTGTAGTTTCAAATTAAACAAAGCATGAAGTAACTTAGAGGATGTTTTTCATATTTAAGCAAGTAGAAACCTGTGGGATTTTTTTTGCATTTGTTTTTTTTTTTAAAAAAAAGAACTGGATTCCTTTAGGCAATTCTGAAAATTTCACACAATTTTATTTTAAATGTATTAATTTTATTGTCCAATAGGGTGCATCTGTTTAATGCACTATTCCAGAGACATCTTTATAATAACCATCTGGTCCTAATACTGTTGTGCACTGAAGTTCTAAGAATCTCTAAGTTTTTCTTTTGACACGCTCTCATCTCTAAACAATCCCACTTGGTTAAAAAAAGAAACTCTGTCCAATGCAAAATTCATCCCTGCAAGGTGATGTGAGCACTAGTAAGTTTTTCTATTTCCCTGTGTGATGTCTTTGTTTTACATCATTTATACAAACTTTTTGTGGCATTCTGTTGGAAGCTGCATCCTGCTCAGCCTTTATTTCTTCATTTCTTTGTCTTCAGAGTCCTCAGACCTGTGTTTCCGTGAGGAGGAATCCAGCTTCTGTGCTGGCCTCTTCAACTCCTTTCTGTGCCCAGACCAAACCCAGCTTATTGGTCCGTTCCTCAAAGACACCCAGAGAAGACACTGACACTGTCTCATGCAGCCGTTCCTGCTATCAGTAAATTCAGTCCATGGAAAATAAGCTGGGCTATATATTTTCCATCACTTCATCTCCCAAAAGGCCCTTCCTTTAAATGCCTCTCTAATTAGATGAGATTTAATCTGTCTCCCTCTCCAGCCCCTCAGTGCTAACAGGTCTGAATGAAGCCTGCTTGCTTGCTTACTTGATTTCCCTCGTCTGCTATTCATCAGCCATGCCTCTTGAATTTTTACCCACAGAAACCATATTTTTCATGTACTGGATCAGTTGAGAACTATTTGGTTTTCAAGGTGAGGAATGTGACGGTGCCCGCTGTGGCTGTACTAGATGTGCCTTCCTAGCCCTCACCAACTTTGCAGCGTAAATGGTGGAAAAAAACCCTGTAGAGTATACTGGGTTCATGTAAAATTTGGAATTCATAGTGCAAAGGCAATGGGTACTTTGAAGCCCTCTGTTGCTCATGTGTTCTCATGGATCCACGGACCTGTGGTTTGAGCAGGCAGCTCTTGTGTCCTGGCAGGCTTCAGCGGTCAGGCAGAGCAGATGTCACCATGGACTTCGTGGGGGACCTCTGGAGTGCAAAATTCTGAGCACAGGGAGGTGAGAACATCTCGCCAGAGCTGTGCTAAAGCTGTATCATTTGCTGGTTGGGAATGGTGAATGGCCTTAACACATGCTACTGCATGTGCGTTAGACGTCAAGCTTCCTTGCTTTCCTGCCAGGTGATGCGAGTGTGTTTCTGCATTAAGAAATGAAGTTAGCTCGAGATTTGCAGAGGTGATTAGAGGTTTTGAGTGCCAGTGCTGGGATCGTGGGGAAAGGCTGAATGTTCCAGGGGCAGATTTCTTTCAGATTTCTCAAGTCAGGCACAGGAAATTACTGTTCAGTTCACATCTGCTGTTAACCTTGTTAAGATCAAATTTGACAATGATATAAAAACAAAGAAGGAAAATTGGTGAAGCAAAGCCCTGCACCTACGTTAGAAGGCTCTGCTCCCAGAAGTGCTACTTCCAGTGCTGCTCAATTGAAAATCCACCTCTTGGCCTTGTAGGAAGCCTGTGTGCCTACCTAGTACTCAAATTATTCAACTAAAATCAAAATGGAATTAATCTTCCCACTTCTTTAGTCCACAGTGACTTACTGTCCTATAAATACCACTGAGAAAGGAACAAGACCTTATGATTCCTGACCCCTTACCCACACCTTCAGATGCCACCAGTTTAATCTCTTTCCATCGCAGCCCATCTGGAAAATCCTTTGTAAGAAAGGAGCCTGCACACTTCCTATCCTCATGTACAGTGCTCAGTACATTTCCTTTCTTTGCACTTTCAAATCTGGAAGATAGTGTTAACACTTAAAATAAATGTGTGATAGTGGGTGTGAAGAGGGAATGGGGAGAACAAGTTTTCCGTCTGTCAAAATGAAGACATCAACCTCTGCTTTTATTTTTTTTGGCATGTGTGCTTTAAATAGAATGACTGGGTTGGGTGACTTCCAAGTGTTTGCTGCATTTGGCAATCCTTCTAAGTTGTAACAGATGAAGTTCTGCTATTCCATATGATGTGCTCCTTCCCCCTTTTTCGGTGACTCCTTGAAACTCCTTGGGAATTCATCGCAGCGTTAACATCTGTTCCGAGGATGGATGTCCAAGGCTAACAAAATGCCTACTGGACTTGGAGTCAGCTCTGCCAAAAGCCATATGGTTGTGTTTTAGTTTTGCAAGCACAGTGCAGTAAAGAAAGAAGGTTGGGCCAAGAAAGATGTGAGGGGAGGAGGGATGGAGTTTCAGATCGGTAAATTAAGGTAACTTTTTGTCATTTGGTATTAGGGTGGAAAGATGAGAAGGTCACAGAGAAGAGAAAATAAAAACTGTGAGCATAGGTTCCTTTGTCAGTTGTTTTGAATGAGATGGTGTTCCTCTCTTCTGTGTGGTGGTGTTGACCTTAGCCTCAAAGCATTCCAGAATGCCGGAACAGTCTAGATAATCGGATGCTCCCTTTTGACCTTATATGATGTGCATCTTTTCTGAGAACAGGGCTCAAAGCCCTTCTCAGTGCCACCTATTGAACACCATGCAGCAGCACGCGCAGTGGCGACTTGCTGGGGTGGAGGAGACATCAAGTAGCTACTGATGTTTCCATGAGCAGTCCCCAGCTAAACAACCACTCGGGCTGGTTTCTTTCCAGCCGTCTGTCGGCCCCTGTAAAATGGCAGCTTGCATTTTTAATAACCATTGGGCTTTTCTGTGTCTGAAAGAATACGCTTGCTATTTGTTGAATTGTGTTCTGCTTTTCTTGAAGAGTGTAGCTCGCGGGCTACAGCTTCAGTGGGGGCTTAGGGAGAGGCTTTACCAAATGCCCTGTCCTCTGCAGATCCAGCACCCCCAAGGTGGGAAATGCATTGGTGTATCATAAAGGTGTTAGAGGGGAATAAGAAGATACGAAGTCTTGTCTTTCTCTTGAAATATCTTTTATTGAGGGTTTGAAAGTTACTGTTTGCTGAAATCTAAATTTTAAGCTCAAGAGTCATAAGCAGAAAAGGGAACCTGAAAGGTTTAAGTTTTTAGGAGCCTTTATGTTTTAGTGTAACAGTTGGAAGTGCTTTCGAGTAAACTACAGCGTGTAGGCATGTAGGCTACAACAAGTGTTCTTGTTTTAGGAGTGCCTGATTTTTCTCATTTTCTTGTCTCTGGAATTCTTTCAGATGTTGTCACCAATTTTGATTTATTTGTGCAGAGCAGTGTTAACAAGTCAACCAAGCCAGTCACCCCACAGTACAGGACATTATCCAAGATGTGTCAAGAGACAAGCCTGACCTGAAGGCCTTTCGGCATCAGGCAGACAGGACAGGCAATTGGTGAGAGAGAAAATGGGTCACCGAGGTGGACTGACAGACATGGGAGCAGCCTGGAGCCCTAGCCTCCACCACCCCTCCTCCTTTTCTTGGCCATTTTCTCCTAGGCAAATGCTGAACGACTCAGTTAATAGTTTGGAAGCTGTAGAGGACCTGCACTGTCTCCCACTGAAACACAGCTGCCGTCAGGATAGACTGCCATCATGCTGCGTGAAGAGTTTGAAGCCATTAAGGTGGATTTGCAGAAGTGCCTCAGTTTCCCGGGAAATGACCCCTTTGTTCAATATACTCAGTTACTGCATAGACTCTCAGTTTATTAATGCAGGCGTGCCATTGCAGTGCTTTCAAAATCCTATTCTGAAGAACAAAATGCTCTAAAATTCAAAGCAGTGCATGTAGGCACCGAAACTGCATTTTGGTGGAGATGAAAGGCAAGTGCAGCCTTTCCTTTGTGGAAAGGCATGTGCAGTGTTTATGCACAGATATGGGTTTTCTTGTCAGCTAAAAGAGTGAGCGCAGTTTATGAGAGGGTGGCTGCAAGCCTCCTAAGAGGGCATTTGTTCAGTACTCACTTGAAAGTAGCACAGCCACTTGTTCATCGTGGCAAAATACTGGTAAACAACAGTAGCAGAAGCTGTAATTGGAGCTTGTGAGCAACTCATCTGTGCTCTGTTCTGTTCCTATCCAGAAATAATAGCGGGATGAACTCTTTTTCCTTTATTATCGTTACACAGGCTTGACAGAAGTGTGTCCATTCCTTTTTTCCTTGCATCTAAGCAAAAAATAGCGTTCAGAGGCTTTGCTTGGGAACAGCTTCTTTGTGCGGTGTTTGAAACGAAGTAGTTTGTTACGCATATGCAGGTACTTTCCTTTGCAAAGCTTTACTTAGTGTTGGTATTTTGAGAGTAGTTCAGATTAAATTGTAGACAATAAACATTGGTTCTGAATTAAGAGCACTCATATCTGAACCTTGAATCAAGAGAGCAGTTCTTGTTCCCCTTCTGTGGCTTCTTCTGAAAGGTTTGGGTAAATCTGGTGTATGCTTAAGCAAGGGATGAACTGGCCTTTTGTTCAATGCAGTGGTGGTACAAGTATCAGCCTATCTCCCACGCAAAGCTGCGGGATTCTTGTGTGTCTGTAAAACTCCCTGGGGTTGCCTGTTTGTGGTGAACGGGAGGAGGGTCTCCAGGAAGGGCAGCGGCAGTCATCCTAGCCTGGGGCCGGACCTCTGCTAAGTGAAAGATGTCTGGCCTGTTGGACTTGCTTCTCTCTCCCTCCCTTGTGTTCCCAATGGCTTGGCTCCAACACAGGCAATTCCCAAACACCTCTAAATGTTCCCAGCAACTTCCTTTCCGACTTGCAACCTCCTGTTCACAACTGCGCTGTCTTTATTCCCGTGTCCAAACGTAGCTGGTGTCTGTGGCAACAGCACAACAACCTACGTGTAATACCCACGAGGAGGTGCAACAGCAGGGAAATAGCCTGTCTGTTTGTGACTGGTGATCTTAAAATGCTCTTAAGGGACTGGTGATAAAGCCCCAGGCACTGTGGTTCCTGTACGGGGTGTGTAACTCCTAAGTGTACTCCTAAACTGCTTGGAGGCAGAGAGATCTTGAGCATGTGCTTAAGTTCATGTAGCTGACGCATGGTCTACAGACTTCTTGTCCGGCTCTTCCCAGAACTGAAGAACTCTTGCCTAGAACTATTTTTAATGCAGATTTTCCACTCATTCACCTTGAGTCTTGGGTTTATCCCGGTATCTTATTTAACAACTAATGTTTGTGTTGGTTTTTTCTTCCTGTCTCAAACAGGGTGTCCCCACTGTAAAAATGCCATTCCACATTTTACAACTGCTGCCGAAGTCTTTAAAGAAGATCGAAAGGTAACTTGCTGTTAATTATTTCTGAGATCTTTAAGACTGTTTTGCACCACTTGTACTTTATAGGCTTTGCTTATTGATGAGGTGGTAAGCTTATAGATAAAATTGCTGTTACACTAGTAGAAAAGTATCTGCGTCTTAGGGGTTGTATATTTTTTGGTCAAACTGAGTTGCACTTTTAACCTATTCGGTTTTCCTTAATTTGTCGTGTTTTCTGTTTAATTCTTTGGGTAAGAATTCTTTTCTATGAAGTGAAACATGTTCCTTCTCATTGAAAGATTAATAAAAGATAACTTACATCGTCTCCGTTCCCCTTCAGCTTTTGTCAGCTGTAAGTGGAGTGTGTGTGGAGAGACCACAAGGTTTGTGACAGTCCTAAATCATAGAACTGATCTTTGCTTGCATAGCATAAATATAATATAGTTCTGTAAGTAGGCCAGCTTGAATCCAGGATGTCGGGCCCTTCTAGAACCCTTATGCTTCTGTTTTGAAAATACATCTGAAGGCTGAAGCACACCAGTTCATTTTCTTGCATCAGCTGAACTGTTTTAACTGAGTGCATGCACATCTGGGATTAAAAAGAAACCCAACAAAACAATACCTGAGCCACTGGATTTAACCAGATAACTAGCTAGAAACCTGCTTAATATCTTTGAGTGAACTGTATTTCATTCTAATCTCTGAATTTGTTCCAACTTCATGATTGCTTTGTGTTTAGGTGTGGCATGGAAAAGATTTGGAAATTTAACAGGGAAGTTGTCTGCAGCTTCCTGAGAAGTGAAGAGGGAGGTGCTGAGCTCTTCGCCCTGGGATCCAGGGATAGGACATGTGAGAATGGTTCAAAGCTGCACCAGGGAGGTTCAGGCTGGACATTAGGAAGCATTTCTTTACCGAGAGGGTGGTCAAACACCGGAACAGGCTTCCTAGAGAGGTGATCAATGCCCCAAGCCTGTCAGTGTTTAAGAGGCATTTGGACAATGCCCTTAACAACATGCTTTAACTTTTGGTCAGCCCTGAAGTGATCAGACCGTGGGACTAGATGATCATGATCAGTCCCTTCTGACTGAAATAGTCTATTCTATCATATATTCTATTCTAAACAAACGGGTAGTTTTGTAACAGTATTAATCTGCCTGCTACCGTAACAGAAGAATTTGTCCTGGGTTGGTTTGGTTTTTTTTTTCTTTTCCTCTCCCTCTCATCTTTTCTGTAACTCACAGAAGATGCATCAGATTGACAAGAAAAATCATTCTTGTATCACTGACTGCATAAAATTAGAAGTCCATCACTTATGCCCTCTGGCGCACAGACAATTTAGAGGCGTGCAGCTTTCCGTTCTCTTACTGCTGTAAATTTGTTTGCTCAGGTGCCTTTTGGCTACTTGTTTCCATGATCTCTGAGAAAGTATCCTTGTTTTCTCACTCCTCTGGTAGTTCCCAGCGAAGCCTTTCTCTCCTAAACTCATTAAAATTTCAGTCAGAGGAGGTGAAGCAAATGTGCCAAACAATGTGAAAGTTGCTTATTAGAGCCCCAGGATGTATTAACAAGCAACCTGAATCATGGCGGTGTTTATTGGACGTGGTGGTGGTGGTAAATTCAGGCTTGTGAAGCTTTCGGTTTGAACTGCAGCTTCTGAAGGGTGATTCTTGCAGGACTCCAAGAGCAGAGCAGTGATTGATGGCTGCAACTCTTGACTTCGGTTTAAGGCTGAAGAGGAGGTATAAAATGTAATGAGTTGGAACAGGAGAGCCAATAGGGAATATTAAGGCTGGTACAGTTTCAAAGAGGTGCGTGCAGTTAGGGAGAACGACGTTATTCCACCCCAGTGACTTATGAAAGTGCCAGGGATGGATTATCTGGGGAGCCCTATTTAATTGTGTACAGCCATAACCTGCCAAGGTGCTTCTTGCTGCCAGTTTGTGCCCTTGTGAAAAAGAAAATAAACCTGTTTAAGACTTCGGAAGGGCATGTGGCTGTT
The DNA here is from genome assembly GCA_013399095.1 of Psophia crepitans. NCBI lineage: Eukaryota > Metazoa > Chordata > Aves > Gruiformes > Psophiidae > Psophia > Psophia crepitans. The sequence continues at coordinate 529,171 of VWZZ01000911.1, read as the reverse complement.
CCCACAGGCAGCACTGGGCATATTCCCATGTTTCAAATTGGGCTGAGCCTTCAAACCTTGGCTAATTTGTAGTTCTGTAGGATTTCAAACTTCTGTAAAATTACTGTTTAAGAAGAAAGAATTATTTCTTCTTCCAAAAGCAGGGAAAGATTACTAATTTTCATTTTTAACCTCTACTAGTGTCTTTTTTTTTTCCCCCTGGAGAAAGGTTTTTTTACTTAACAGTATGGTAGCGCTTAAACTGTACATTCTTTTCAATAGGGGTGGTCGTTTAATTAAAGATTTAATTCTGCAGAAACTGAAGAACAATCAAAAACATTTCAGCCTTGAATTGGTTATAAATGGTATCTTAAAAGGCATCCTTTGGGAGACTTTGAGTCTTTACATTGGAATTTTGAAGATGAGCAGAGCTTGAAGCTGTTAAATACGTGTCTCTGGCTCTGCAGATTTGCAAGGGGGTGGTTTTGGCACGAACCCCCCCTCTCCCCAGAGCTGTGTGTAGTGCCGTGTACTTTTTCATCATCTGCGCTGCTGGAGTCAGAGTTTAAAAACACAACGCTCAGAACATTGGCCCCAAATGTCGGTTCTTGTTGGCCACATCGCGGCTGGTGGTTTTAGCAGAAATCCCGAGCCTGCGTGCTTGCCTGGGGCAGTGGTGTGGCTGTTGCAAACCACAGCTCTGGGCATACCCCCTGAACCAGAGCCTCCACGTCCTTCCGTGTACCTGGAGAAATTCAGTGCCGGTAAGTCCGGATCAATGGAGAGACTAGTCTAGTGCAGCAGTTAGCATATTGCTTTCAGTTATTTTTAAAGGAAGAAAAGAGAAAAAGGGAAAAAAAAAGCCATCTGAAGCATTCGTGCCTGGAGGCGCTGTGGCCTTTGCATACAGCTGCCAGGGGAAAGCCTTTGGCCTGTGCTCCGCAGCTCAAGTTTTGGCAATGACCAGTGTACGTCAGAAAATGCAAATGCAAGGATTGTCACTTTGCTGAACAGATTGAAGAGCAGGAAGGCATGTTCGTGAACTACTCCAGAGACTCTTGAAAGGGCACCAGCTGAATCTTCAAAAAAAAAATCTGCGTTCTGCCTTTTGGCTGATCCGAAAGTTCAGCTTGAAGGAACTGATTTGTGATGCTCCAGCTTGGATTTGCTGAAGGAAAGCTCTTGACTCCTCAAGGCCTCTCAGTAACAAATATCTGGAACTCCCCCAGAGGGTCTGCTGTTTGACCAGTCTTCTCCATTTTCACAGAAGACTCTTCCTGTACAAAGGCACTGACCTAAATCCGAGCGCTGCAACTGGGTTCTAGTGAATTGGTACAGGAACAGCTGTGGCAGAGATTGCTGGGAAGGGTGCAGCTAACGGGGTGAGTTGGGGTGCTGCAAGACAGCAGCGGAACTGGTGAGTCCCCAGTGTGTATGGTGAACCGTGGTTTGAACCATGGTTTAATATCATCATACCAACTGAATCGCCTTACAGAATTACCCAAATGAGTTAATATTTTAGTTTGGCCGAGAATTTGATCCCTGTTTGCTTAAAAAACATGTGTTGAATTTTTTTTTTTTAATTAGACTCATTAAATATGTTAGCATTGTGATGTTAGCATTGTACATCATGGTGCCTACTGATGGATCTTCGCTTTGCAAACGGGCCTGCTTTGCGAAGAGCTGATGAATTGCAGCTATGGGAATGCCCCTATGGCACATCAGGGCAGCTAATAACGAATCTTCCATTTGCAGGGCCTTTCACACTGAGAACGGTAGCTGAATTGCAACAAGCTTTAGCAGGCCAGCTCGTAGCTGCTGTTAGAATCCAGAACAGGTAATACAAATAGAAACCTACGGAGTAACCATAGAGAAGAATGCGCATCTGTCTTATTCATAGGTGCTTTTAAGACATTTGGCAACAACAGACTTTTTTCTAATAATGAGGTAATTGTTGTCTGGAATTTACTATCCTTTAAAAATATTGCTTGGAAACATTCTTTTTCATGCTGCACTTTTATTTTAATTTTTTTTAAGCTTATCATATATCATTCCTCTCTCAAATCAATATTCAGTTAGTTACTCACTTCCATTTTCATAACAAAAGTCAATATTAGCTCCAGCAGAGATTTATTTCCTTGAATCAATAAGCCGGTGTGTGGCAGTACATATTTTAACAGGAAAGCGACTAGGATTGCAGGGGGTATTTTTACTATATCATCATATGGTCACTGGGAGACAAACTGTTAAAATGAAAAGAGGTTTAAGAATAGAAAGGAGGAGTTACCTGGAAGGTCAAGGGATCCCACTTTCAATTTTCTGCACATCTATTTGAGCTGGTGGATGTAATTGTCTTCCTTACCTGCAAGATCCCTCTAGAGCAAGAAGTTGTTTCGTAATGCTGTTGGAAGGGAACTGTGATTCCTCATGTATTGGTCGACGCTCGCCTGGACATGAGCCGGCAGTGTGCCCAGGTGGCCAAGAAGGCCAACGGCATCCTGGCCTGTATCAGGAATAGTGTGGCCAGCAGGAGCAGGGAGGTGATCGTCCCCCTGTACTCAGCCCTGGTGAGGCCACACCTTGAGTGCTGTGTCCAGTTTTGGGCCCCTCACCACAAGAAAGACATCGAGGCCCTGGAGCGTGTCCAGAGAAGGGCAATGAAACTGGTGAAGGGGCTAGAGCACAGGTCTTATGAGGAGCGGCTGAAGGAACTGGGCTTGTTTAGTCTGGAGAAGAGGAGGCTCAGGGGAGACCTTGTTGCCCTCTACAACTACCTGAAAGGAAGTTGTGGTGAGCTGGGGGTCGGCCTCTTCTCGCAGATAACTAGTGACGGGACAAGGGGGAACGGCTGCAAGTTGCGCCAGGGAAGGTTCAGGTTGGAGATGAGGAGAAATTTATTCTTGGAAAGGGTGGTCGGGCATTGGAACAGGTTGCCCAGGGAGGTGGTGGAGTCACCGTCCCTGTGGGTGTTTAAGGAAAGGTTGGATGTGGTACTTAGGGACATGGTTTAGTGGGCAATAGGTGGTAGGGGGATGGTTGGACTAGATGATCCTTGAGGTCTGTTCCAATCTTCTAATACTTATGCAGTAAAAAAACATAAGGCATCATCCTTCTGTTACAGTTGAGGCACATGGAGATCAGTGGTCACATTTTCAGCATAGCTCAACTTCTGTTTAAGAACCTAAATTAAAAGTTCTGATTTTTCGCAATGGCTCAGCGTTTGTGATCAGACCACTTTATCTGAACAATATGCCATGCTCTATTTCCTTTTTTAAGAGCTTTTCAGAGCTGATCATAGATTGCTCCCCTTCTGATGCTGTGTGGAGTTAAGTTTGCAACTTTGTAGTTAAGCTCCCACTTCTTTAGTAAAACCATGAACCGTTGCTGTGGGACTTCCCTTTTCCAACAAAGGTATTTTCCAGTCCCGGATGTTGCTAGAGTTGTGTTAAACTATAAGGACTATGGAATACAGGAGAAGTGCGTACTAATCTGGTATTATTTTTACATGTTTATTATTCTGCATAATTATGTATTATTATGCATGCTAACCTGGTATTATTAATTACTATAAGCTGCATACCAGTTGTGAGGAACTACCAATAACATTAAGAAAGCTGGATGTACTCCAAGAAACTTCCTCTGGGGTCCACAGTCTCTGATTGACTATCTTTTCATTTGATAACTATTCTATTCCTGCTGCAGCTGCTGAACAGGATGGTGATAAACCTGAACGGCATTGCCTCTGGAGAGAGAACTGGTTTATAATGATGTATTGTCAATATCTAAGGCAGCACAGCTTTGGAGAATCCATAACCCCGTGGAGTTTTGTGTGTGTTGCAGATATAGTACTTAGGGGTTTTTTTCTTCCTGAAATGTTTTTTTTCAGTGGATTTTTCCCTCTGGTTAGAGGAAAGTTAGTAAAGCTCAAGAAACTAAATTGCAGCCCTGACAATCAAAATCTCCATGAAATCAATCTTTTCTTCTGAAAGCTGTTACACTGGGTTTTTTTTTTTGTAATGGACACATTTAGATACACGTACTCACCCTTAAGTCTTACACCAGTGTTAGGAGAGTTTCTTGCTCTCACAGATTTTTAGAGGTTTTTTTCCCTCTTGATGAGAGAGAATTTATGAGAGGTGATGCCAAGGGTCTTGGCTCCTCAATCCATATCAGGGGTATCTTATGCTTAATGAAATTCCTGGTTGAATAAAGTTAGTGTTTTTAGAAGGCAAAGCATATCGGTCTTGCTAACCGGTGCTTTCTGGTGAACTTCCATGTAACTTGTTGCTGGTAGTTGCATGTGGAGATCATTTCTGAGAGTAATATACTGCAGAAGTCTTTAACCACATTTTGGTAGAGCATTTGTTTTGGGGTTTTTTGTTGACTCAGTTTCTTTCTTTAGTGATGCAGAAGAACTGATAGTTGCTAAAAGACTGAGAATGAGAGTAAAGCCTCCCTGCAGTGTATCACTGCTCACTTGAGCCAGGACTCAAGCAAAGCCTTTCTTTTGTGGGCTGCATCTGTTTCTGTGCAGCCTTTCGGTATAGTCATGAAGTAATTCACCCTAACTGAAAACTGCTGTAGGAGCCTCCTCTACTAGAAACGGAGTTTAATATTCACGGTTCATGAAAACACAAGCAAAAAGAAGCAAAGGGCATCAGTGCTGTTTGCTGAAATTCTGGTATGTCTCGGAGTTCAGCTGTCTGAAGTTGATAGAATTGAGATTGGAATTGGTCCTCAGTCCGAAGCATGTTTTGCTACAAGTGTTTTTCAGCATTACTTTTCTGTTTTTGCAGTGCACTATATTTGATTTTCTGCTGTGAGACAGGCAAGACAATTAGGACTGTGATGCTATGGTAATGAGTGCATAGAGATGGTAGCAACCTCTATATTTAGGCTGCCTTAACATTTCCACTCTAAAGTAATCACTCAAGCTCTCCTAAGTACTCTTACTCAGCTACTGTTGGCAGCAGGCATTTGAAATGCAGCCTTGGTACAGTCTTGGGAATTAGATGTCTCTCTATGAAATTTTGCTCAGGTCTGTATCAGTTACAAGGCTTTTGAAAATTGCCTTGAAAATTCTCTTTCTATCACTGGATGTAAAAATAACTGAACAGGAACGTATGTTTGGAAGAGCTGGGCATCAGGAGCATTTCAGAGAATGACAGACAACATACCTGTCCTCCAAACGCTACTCCAGGTGTACGTGTCCCTCACCATGCGACCTTAGATTTCCATGTGCTGTAGAGGAAAGCTGTATCTCAAGCAGACAACTAAGCATCTCTTCCAGAAGCCACCTCATCAGTTACATGTTTTGAGGCAACAAGTGAAGATGTGCTGAACAAGGTTAACTGGGCAGTGGCATTGTATTTCTCCACTGCACCCTCTCCTCACTCAGGGCTGTTTTCACAGAAGCCTTTTGTAAAGGAAATTGGGCTCTTTGCTCCAACCAAAGCCAGTCTAGATGTTTTCAGAGAGGTACAGATGAAGAGGGCTCTTCTGCCTTCCAATGTACTAAAACCTAATTTTCTTAATCTTCAAGACACTATCTAAGAACAGATGGGTAATCAGTGACAACAGCTTTGGCCTTACACCAGCTACTAAGATCTCGATGAGTGCACATATACCTTCCCCTTTTTCTTGCTGTAATCTCTCCCTCTGTGATATTTAGAGCAGTGAGGGGAAAAAAACACAACAGTTTTATTTATTCTTTCTGTGTTCAGGGAACTAGGACTTCCAGTATTCTTTCTACATTAATGCTGTGACATGAAATAAATGTATGTCTCCATTGTAAGCTTTCCTTTGCACAGAGGTAGCCAACGGGACTCTAAATTTTGGCTGGCTGCTAAGGTCAGGAAGGCATAAATACTTAGATGAAATTCTTTTGCAGTGTATTATCCCTAACCTTGCGTTTTAACTGGCCCTGAATGAGTAGGAGTCTTTCTGTTTACAAAAAGGAAAAAAAAAAAGCGTGATCATATGTTTTTTTTAACAGCTCCCAAGAGTCCTGATTCTGTAATAGCCTTATTAATGTTTAAAATGTGAAAACAGAAACCAAATATTTAAGATAAGAACACTGCTCACTTCATATTGTGCTTTCCATCTGAGGATAGACCCAAGTGAGATCTTGCTGAGTATTGTCTTGTCAGGCTTTCAAAGCCAAAACAAAACAAGCAAATTAACTCAAGTTGGCTTTGCCAATCTCTTTAATTACTGCTAGGATAATGAGATCGGGTTTTCTCGTTTTGACAGTGTCACCATGAAACTGGAGGGCATTGTGGCATATTAAGTGATCTTTTAATTATGGAAGAACAGTTCAACTGCAACCCTAAAGTCATGCAAGCAAAAGGTATTTTGATCAGATTGTTTGGAGGAGCCTCCTGGAACGGAAATTTCAACTTACGATGTGTCTGATGAAATTAGCACTTGGTACCTTGTAACCCACAATTGCAAAAATTGTTCCTCTAATTTGTTTGGGTTTTTTTACATAGCTTGTACTTCAACCTGCTTGCTCTTTAGCAGAGCACATAACGGGGCCGTGAAGACAAGCCTGCGTGAGCAGCAGCGTGCGCTCAGAGCCGGAGCTGCCGCTCGCGGGAACAGTCAGTGTGAAATCACAGCAGAGGGCTCAGCTGCTTTAAGGAGAAGCCTATGAATTGCATTTTGTTTCAACGTCAGAAATGTTAAGTGCAGCCCCTCCTCAAGACTTCACAGGTTCGGGTTTCAAATGTCAAATACTCTCAGCTCGGGTTAGCCTGAGCTGATGCTCCGGGGCGGCGAGGTTGCGCTTCCTCGCTCTGCCTGTGCCGAAGCAGGCAGGGACGGAGGGTGTTGCTCTGCTGCCAACAGGCTGAGCGCATGGCAGGCTGTTTCCTACTCCGGGTTTGTTTGTGTGACAGTAGCATCTAGAGGTTTCAAAAGGAATTAAAGCCCACTTTGTTAATGACCACACATAACATACGGTCCCTAACTTAAAGGATAGACTGGAAAAAGACAGGAAGGGAAACATAAACCCAGGCTGAGATTGCAAGCAAGCAACCTTCTTCTCAATGTGCATCACTTGGCAGACAGCGCGTTGTCCTCTCACCTGTCCCCACCTGACCTTGGGAGAACTGAGTGGAGTTTACAAAAGCTCCTGGGGGTAGAACCCATTAATCTGTTGACAGCCTGCATAAGCTATGCATAACCAGCCATGTTTGTCCAAGGACAGAAGAGGTAACTTCGAGTGTTAGCCATGGCCCAGGAAGGAGGTTGGGTTAGGTGGGTTGTTACCATTATCAAAGTCACCCTGACACTGTTCATCACTTAAAACCAAAATGCAGGAAACATGCTGCAGCATGACAGAGCTGTGACTGCCGTGCTTGGATTTGGTTTTACTGACACAGCCCATTTGGAGTCTAAAGTGGTGCTGAAGGGGGAGGCTCAGAAGGTGATTTTCTGCTCTGTGAGCTGAACACGCCTTGCAGCTGCACAGGCCGGGTGCTGTGCGAGCAGCGCAGCGTTTCATCGGGATGGAGCAGGCTTCTGCTCTTCCATTCGCGCGGCTTGGCCTGGTGACCACCCTCTCATCTTCCTCCACAGCTGAGCCGCTGCGGTTTTGGCAGAAGACTTGGGTCTCTCCTAGTGTGAAGTCTAAGCTGCGGCAGCGTAACTGTGAAGCAGAGTCTTGCTTTGTCTTCTCCTGTCTCACGCTGATCTCTTGCGTTTCAGATCGCCTATGCTGCAGTGGACTGTGCCAAAGAACAGAATCACGACCTGTGTAAGCAGGAGGGGGTTGATGGCTACCCCACCTTCAACTATTACAACTACGGGAAATTTGTGGAGAAATATACCGGAGAAAGAGGGGTAAGTGGAAGGAAGAGTCATCGCCTGATAGAGGGAGGAAGGTCTCCTCTGCCCGTACTGCCTGGCAAGTGAAAACCGTGGGGTAAATTTTTATCATGCTGAAAGGATGTTTAACTGCTGCTGTTACTGTCTTCCATGGATGAATCATTGTGTACCACACCCCTGTACATCTCTGCGTTAGGAACATACTTGGTCTATTTTAGGAGCATGAGAAGAGGAAAAAGGAGTAGATTTGGTAATGCTTTGTTGTATATTTTAGTCCTTAAGCTGAAATCTGGGAGCTAATTTGGACTGGGTGAAAGTGAAGAGTTTGTTGCATGGGCTGCCGTTGGGGGCAGAAATGCCAGAAAATACAGAACTTACTCCTGTCGGTGCTGGATCTGGATGGCACATATCCTGCAAACGTGTTACAGGTCCACCAGGCTGCCAAATGGTGCTAGACCATTGGTTTTATAGCAGGGGCAAAGCTGTCCTTTGGAGGCTGGGGGAAACTAAATGTCTCATTCTCAGTCAGATTCACTCCTGGAGCTCCGGATGGAAAGACCAATTGTGCCATCTAGCCTGTGGGCTAAAGTTTCATGCTTTTGTCCTGGTGTGGCCAGCTAATTATATGCTATGAGTACAAGGGGCAGGAATGGCATAACGCCTTCCGTGGTTGTGAAGTGCCTGAAAATAAGGGAGCAATCCAATTATTTCTGTGCGGTCTTCGTCATAACCTCTTAGAGGGAGGTTACTCCTCAGCAGTGATTGATTGCCTGGAGAAACTAGGGTCTGCAAGAAAAACTTGGGGTCTTCAAACGTTCCAGTGATTTTGAAAAAAGAGCCTTGCCTGAACATCTTTGCTGCTATTACAGCTCACCAAATTATAGAGAAGCATGAACAAAAAACCCAACAAAATTCTGAGGTTCTTTGTCAGTCAGGATCTTAGGGAAGTCTTCATGGAGCTTCACCTCCCAATTTTCTCCAGCATTAGGACCCCAGTAATTACCATTTTATGGTGCCGATCCAGGGGTTGTTATGGATACTGTATTTAGTTCTGATTGTGGATCTTTTCTTAAAAGTAAAGATGGGTACAGTAGCCAGCAATTAAGTAAAATTTCAGCCTCAGTTTTTGTATTTCTAACCCATACTTATAGAAATGATATATGAAAGGAAGTATCTGTGGTGACTGATAAAAAGAATTTAGCAAGACAGGAGTGCTCTGAGGCCACAGCAGTTGGGAGATGATTATCCCTGTGCTGGAAAGTGGACTGACTAATCCCCTACGTGCAGTCAACCCTTTCTTGGGTAGATTCAATTACCCAACAGGAACATCGCAATCTCTCTCTTGCTGGCAACTGTGTTACCCCTCCACCTCTTCTGGGACCTATGGTCTTCTGCTTGCACAGCATCAAAGTAGGTTTTGTTGTCTCCTCTCATGGTAACGCTGGAGGCAGTGCTTAACACAGTACCTTCCATGGGGTTTCCAGGTCTGTTCACAAATCTGGAACAAGAAATTGTGTTGTTAAAGGACTTCTCGTCAGCATGACAACATCTTTTGAACCATCTTGGCCAACCACCTCCTACTTTGTAAAAGGACTCAGGAGAGAGCAGTGTTGAGCCAGGGGACCTGTTTTCTGTTCCCAGTTCTGGCACCAAATCAGTAGGTGTCCGTGAGCATTTTGTTCAGTGTGGTCCAGCCGGTGCATCATCAATTTCACGTGCGCAGGGAAGAAGAGAGGTGATGTCAGCTGCCGTGGGAGCAACATGACATGCTGCAGCAGGAGCCATGGCCAGTAGAGCAGGAGCTCTGAGCTCCTTGCCACCCCACGCTGAGTCACTGGCTGTGGGGAAGAGCATGATCTTCTGCAGTAGCCTGTAAGGGGTCCACCACACCTCCAAGGGAATTGCAGTTCCAGAATAGAGATCTTAGGGCATTTCGCCCACAGCAACTTGAACGAGTCAGGACACCCTTTGACCCAAGTGTACTTTAAATGACTTCAGACAGACACTGGGGTCTTTTTGTGGGGGCTATTGGTTGCCAGATGTCTCCAGATGACATATGGCCAAAACTTGTCACTTTATTATTTTTTTTCAGTGGAAGAACAGGGAATAGTTTTAGAAGAGAGTTCTGTTGTTCAGTGGAGCAGCACTGCACCAGAGCACTGGATGACGACGCAACGCAGTAGCAGTAACTGTTCCTTAGTTTATATTCTGCCATAGGATACAGAAGCTAAAATGCTCATGTGCATTGTTTTGGTTTGTTTACAAAGATATGACCCATATTTTTTCTTCTTTCAAAACCAGGAGTCTGGATTCACCACTTTCATGCGAACCCTGAGAGAAAGAGACCATGAAAGAGTAGGAAAGAAGAAGGATGAATTGTAGTTTCTGCCTCAAAAGATGCTTTCCGCTGCACTGTGAATGGTTCCAGGTCTTTTGTTAATGCACCTGAAACTTCACATATTCTCAAGACAGAGACTTTTTTTTATAAACAGCCATGGCCATTTTGTACAATTTTGAAATAAAGTGAAACCACTTGATTTTTAAAAGGAAAATAAATTAGAATGTTGCCATAATGTTTTAAAAAAACTCAGCATTTTCTCTCATGTTGTGAGACTATGCCCACTGACACTCCTATGCAATATTTTTGTAGTCTGTAGTGTGTCTGTAGGTGACGTTGTTTGATAGGGTGGTGGTTTGTTGTTTTTTTTTAAAGGTGTTGCAGTACATGTAAAAAACAAAGGGGAGGGGACACATTTTTTGGTTTGGTGTTTTTTTATTTTAAACCAGTGAAGGAAAATGGGACTTGGAAAACACAGATTTATCCAAATGCAGTTTTCCATTCTTGTGAAATAGTTACATGTTCTTCAGTGAGATTTGGGGGAACGATTTTAAGGTGCTCAGGGATAAATACAGTATCTGAGTTGATGAAGACATTAACATTGACCAGTCCAGATCTGTTGATTTCATTGCAATCAGGACTGTTTACATACCTTTATAGAATGTATTGTGTAAATTAAGCCAAGTATCAAAAATCAGCAGAGCATGGGTGAAATGAAACTCAGCCCTTTTTGGCATCAGTATTGCCAATCGCATCTGTAAGTTACGGCGGGAGCGATTATCTTGTAGAGGTATACAGTCACCTGATGGGGTATGCAGTCTCCCCTCAAATTATGATTGGGATTGGGCCATATCAAATATGTCTTGGAAAGTGCTATGTTCTTCAACTGTTTTCATAAATGCGTAATACTTTTGATAATGCAGTAATTATGTATATTACGTGTTTACATTCCAAAAGTTTTATCTGCATTTGTATGTGGGAGTTTTTCCTTTTTGGTCTTTCAGGAGTTGCATAAACAATCTCTGACAAAATCGTCACTGTAAAACCTGTATTAGCAGCAGTTGAAATGTGTTACACTCTTGAAGCTTAAAGAAACAAAGACAAGACGTTGATCTGGAGGTACTTATGTCTTCACAGAAGGGGAGAGGGAGGGACAGAAAGTTGTGATTCACTTTGAACTAAAAATAAATTTTAAAAAAGACAAGAATTTTTATTATTAATCGGCCTTGTTTAGCTTCTTCCCCGCTGGGTGCGTGCTCAAAGCCAGCGGTGGTTTAGGAAGAACCAGCGCACTCAGGATGGATGCCCACCACCCCTTTGCTGGGCACATCTGGGTGTCCAGCTGTGCTGGTGGTACAGCAGGATGTTAGGTGGAGCGAGGGTTGGCCTCCATCCGCCTCGGCACTCGGCGGGTGGACGAAACAGCTTTTTCCAGTGAAGGATGGTGCCTCGGGTCTGAGATCTTCCTCTGGCTCCTCAGCCTGCCCATCCCATTTTCCTTTGCTAGTTCAGTTCCTCGGTGAAGGCCATGACTAATGGACAACTCGGTGCTGCGCCACCCAGGAGGTGAATGGCATCTTCCCTCCTCCCTGGGTACTTTTTCTTCCTCTCTCTCACTCAATTAATGGCACTGTATGTTTGGCACTCGTTAAGCTGCTGAACCCATTAGTGAGTAATCTGGAATACTGGTAGCCTGATTGGCCTTGTATGGTAGCCAGCTTGTTAACCATGACATCAATTCGAACGGCGATGGAGCTGTGCCAAGTATCTTCTCTTATTAGGCACCTGATGAGTCTCTTCACTCAAGAAAATCATCTGCCTGGTTGTACATAATATCCTAGTGTGAAAGTAGCTTAATTTATTAAGTCTCTTACTGTTGTTTTTTTCTGTTAGCGTAGTTACTTCATGTTGTGTTTAGTACTTTTGCGTAAGATCATGGTAATTCTTTCTTTCAAGCTATCCTCATGTTAGTAGCAAGCATTCTGCCTTGCACTTAGGAAATAATACATATTGATGCCATTTGATTTCAAACAGGAATTATTTTGCTTGCCAGCAGACTACCAACTATGATCAGTCCAGAATTTTTTTGCGTGTTTTTTTTTTATATCTCAGAGTCAAAGCAGCTGGCATTAAAGAATTACGGCCTCCAGAAATGCTCGAGCATTTCTGTGCATAGGCTGTGCCTCTGTTTGTGCTAATTGCTGAGAAATGTAGACTTCTTCCAAAAAAAAGGGAAAAAAAATCGTAGCTTGCCAATGGTGACATCACTTGTCAGGATCATTCTGAATTATAGGCTTTAGTAAATGTTTAGGATAGGACAATTGCACACTGTGCTTCAGACCAGTAATTCCTTACAGCTGGTTACACCATAATAACATTAAAATCAAGGATTCTCGTTTCTCCCTTCAGTCTTTTGTCAATTACTTCTTGGACTTGGGCATTCTTTTTTTTTTTTTCTTGGCTAATCATGTGTTAATGCACAAACATAAAATATTTGAGAATAATTTACCTTCTGTTACGGGGTCATGACTCATCTGGTTTATAGGCTGAATGGTTTTTGAAAAATACAGTTTTGAACACCATAAACGATTATAGCAAACGGCTGACAAAAGCCTTCGTTACTGTGAACTAGTGTGTACCGCGAGCTCGCAGCTTTGCGTCCAAGCCTTAATTAGTAGACCAGGTCTGGATCTCAGTTACACTGTTGTACTTCTGCTGCCTCCAGTAGAGCAAAAGTTGGTGTTTATATTTGCTAGTGAAGTCAGTTTATGTTTATATTTGGATCAGTCAAGTTGATTTTTTTTTTCTATAAACTGTGAATGAAAATATCTTGTATGTAAGAGCTCTTATTTTGTGCAATTAGGTGGTTGTTCACGTCACATGTTGTAGACTTGCCAGCCCATCGTAGTAGATGCATAGCCCAGGCGTTCACAACCATATAGGAATTTCTGCCATGGTTAATAGTGAGTAGTCTGGCCTTTCAAATCATGAATCATTTATCAGCAAGAAACTTCGTTGCTGATAACAAATGGTTTGCAGTGAATCAGTGATTGTGCTCTCGCAATTGCGGATTTGGTCTTTCAGCCCTTCTAAGGTGTGACTCAGAGGTCTTGGACACCCGCTCCACAGCTAACCCTAAGAAGATTAACTCTTGTTGAGGAAGGGTAAAACCTGTACGTAGTCAAGTTGATTAGCAAGGGTTGTGTAACACTTTGTTCTTCAGCGCTGGCTTAAACGAGATGCAGATAGCTCGTGGGTCTGTGTGAGCGCGGTTGTGTGGTCGGACCAAGAGACGAAGGGAGCAGCCCAGGCGTTCTGTGCAGACTAGTAGTTGCTGGGAAAGGGTTTTCCCATCTAATGGTAGAGCCTGAGATGTTGGATTTGTTTCATCCACCGAAAGGAGGAAAAAGGGAGCCCAGACAAGATCCCAGGAGAGGGAATACTCTGGGATGTGGGAAACCCAGGCTGGAGTCCCAAGATGAGCGCAAGGTTATACCCCAGTCCCCTGCAGCCCAAGAGGATAACTTGGCTTCTGTTGTAAAGGAGTTACCCATCTGTCTCAGACCCAGTAGCTACGTTCTTATTTGTTCAAACCAAAGCAACTCCTACAGGAAACACTGGAAGAGACGTGCTTTCCAGTCTGAATCAGGAAAAGCAACGTAGCAAATCGCCATTTCCTCTCCTCCCCCTGTAAAGTTGCGTTCTGGATCTGATAGCCCCAGTGACCCCCCAGGCACCTCCTTAGCTTGTTGCAGTTGGGTGAAACATCTTTGGGAATTTTTTCTAAACTCCCACCCAGACCATATTAGGTCCCTGAATCTTGCTGACTTACAATTCTCTCAATAGTCATCCACAAAGATGGATTGATATTAATGGTGAAAAAAAGATTAGAGCAGTAAGGTTTATGTTCTTACAGCATGGGAGTAAAAAAAGCAGATGCAACTCCCATCATGAGTAAGCTCTGAGAGAATGCTTCAGAAAGGGTCTTGTTTCAGGTGGCATTGCTTCATGGGTGATTCTGATTTTAGAGGCTGATTGCTTTTCAAAAGAAAAGTCAAGACCGGTTGACTTAGCCTACAGGTGTTTTCTTAGTCTGTTTCCTTTTAAAAAATAAAAAGCAAAATGACTCTCCGTATTCTTGATTGTGCGATATTATGAGAAATAAATGTTCTCTGTACGGATTTCCTAGAATAATACTAAACCGCTGCCAACTGCCTTTTACAAACTATGAAACAAGCCATTCGCTCAAAACGACCCTCGGGGGAGTGGGGACTGTTGTCCACGTGCACCTCATTTTAATTTAATAGGCTTGCGGGAGCGCCATTGGGTCTGTGACGGTACACTGGGATTGCAGGAGTAAGTGCTGAAAACTGAGAGGGGGGGAAAAATCTGCTTTTATCAGCAGGTGCTGAGCGTCGGGGCCAAACGCTGGTGTTTCCTTTGCCTTCGGCAGCCCAGCGTCCCTGAGCGTTCCACGGCCGCGCTGGAGCGGCGGGTGTGCAGCCCTTCGCTAATCCCGTTGTGTACATAACTGCTTTGTGCCAGAACCGATTGGAAACCAAAATTTCTCCCGTTATTTTCTTTGGCTGGTCATGAGAAGATGATGTGATTTCTCTCGACTTTCTCTGTGCATCCTGCTTTTATTTACCAATTAAGGAAGGAGAGTACCTGGGTGTTTCTATAAAGGAAATTACTCCAAATGCTATTTTATTTGCTGGCAACAAGGACTCCTGGCATGCCTGACTGACCAGCGCCGCTGAAATACTCCCTGCTAAGCACCCTCGAGTGGCTCAGCTTTTGCCAAGGTTTTGGCAAGCGCTGTATGATGCAATGTTGCAAAAAATCCCAGTATCTAAGGCAGCGATTTCCAGACTGGTTTCCAAGGAGTTAAGCTGAACTGTATTCTGTGTATTCATCGGCCCGGTGCGGCTAGTTTTGAGGCCAGGAAAAAGATGGTTTGTTAGCCCAAAATGCGGGGAATCACAGCTCCAGTGCTGGCCCATAACTAAACCAGGAGGATGCCTGGGTGTTTCCATGCAGCTGCTGGGACTGGTCCTTGGTTTGTAAGGTCCTGCTTCTGGAAGTCTTCTGTGCTGTCCAGAGCACCCCCCTGCTCTCACAGGGGGACCGTGCTCCTTAAGGAACAGCTATTCTGTGTTTGCTTAGAAAGCAGCATAGTGCTAATTGTTCTCATTAGCTTTGAGCCACTAATAAATTATCTTTCCTATTGCTCTTCCATCACTCAGTAATGAGATCAGTTTAGTCAGATCTTGCAGATACTGCTCCCTCCCTCTCCATAACACATGATTCCCTGCAAGCATTCATCATAGGAAAAAAGCTTCTGCGGGAACAGAATCTTTTCAGATTAGTCTCTGGTGCCCCAGTTAAGTGGGTGTCTACATCGCAGGCATGCAGAAGAGCCGTCTTCATTAATATGTGCAATTCTGCGCGAGCTGATTAGCTCCTGCAGCTCATTTGGTAGCAAATGTGTAAATCCGTCACACTCTAAATGCTAAGCTAAATTATGGAGAAGGAAGAAACGCTGCAAGAGTTGGGAGTCCTTACCTGGAAAAAAGGGTCCTTATCCCAGGCATTAAATCGGAGCTCTGGATTTATCTAGAGCATTTGTCACTCCTCTGCTTTGTCATTTTTCTGCTTGCAAAAAGAGTAACTCTTCCCGTCGTGTTGATGGTCCTTTCAGTACGTGTGGGTGTTTAATTTTGTGCCTAACATTTGTAACAGACACCCCGTATCTAGTGTCAGTTCCCATAAAACAGCGCTAGCCACCACACGATGCAATCTTCCTTGCAGAGTACGTGAAACCAAGTTAATAGGTTACTGTGTATTATTAATAATCCAGTTATCGTCACTTATCTTGCTCTCTTTTGTTTGTAAAAAACTTGTTGAAAAGAACGGGGAAGAGGGGAATGAAATTAGTTTGGGTTTTTTCAAATGCCTGGGTTTTAGCCAGGGCAGCGCTGCACCAGTAACTCCCTGTAGTGCTCTACCCGCCAGCACAAGGGGAGCACTACAAAACATCACCGGTCTATGGGCAGGGCCTGGTCTGCTGCTGCAAACATTAAGTGCTCTCAGTCAGTTACTCTGGGACAAAATGAGGAAATTTGCCTTAAGAGCTTCTAATTTATGCGTGCTTTTACTCGCTTCATGCCAAGGAGCTGCAGAGCCAGCCCAGCCTCCAGGCCTGCGCTCCGGCCAGCCGAGCACCTTCCGTTTTACTTTCAGCGTGCAGAGAAATTGCAGCGGAGATCCAGCGTGGTCTCTGATGAGAGCAGTACTTGGCATTATCTTCTGGCCACACAGGTTATGGGGAAAGAGCTTCCCACTTCCCAGAAGTTCTGGCATGGGAAGCTGCCCGTCTCCAAGCCGAGCATAAACTCTGGAGATAACACTGCCAAGGAAAACGTGCAGCATCCAACGAAGCTCCCATCCTGTAGCCTCCAGGTTGCTGGTGAGGGGACACTTAGCACTGTACCCCACACTGTGAGTGTGGAACAGGGGAATCAGGCCCAAGATTTCCTGTTGCATCCCCAGAGCGTACTGAGACCTGTCCAACGGGATCCACTTACCAAGAGAGTGAGGGCGAGGAGAGCCCTGAACTTGGGCTGTCCTGCAGCAGGTACCCAGTCCTCCCCAGTGACCCTACGGACAAGACACTGCGAGTCAAGCCTTTTTTTCTGAGAAGAACCAGCTGCCTTCAAGCAGACCTTTCCTGATGGAGCAAGAGGAGAATGGGGCCACAGGGGAGCTGCTGCAAAAAAGCAGAGCTTCTGCGTGATGCTGTCCAGCTCCTGGCAGGTCCCTGAGGACTTCGGGGTCCATCCCAAGATCCTTCCAGCTGCAGGAGATCACGGAGGGATGGACAGCCACCTGACTCCTAACTTTTCCCAAGCCCACCTCTCTGCCAAAGCCTTCTTCAGATGAGAGAACAGAACAAAAAGAGGGACTCCAGAAGTCAAAGAACTAGAGTTCACCCTGTAATAAAGTCATGTCTCTCTGGCGAGGTACGGCAGTATTAGGGGCATTAGGTATATTTTGGATGGATGTATAATCTTAATTATTGTGTATTGTTTGTATTGTAATCCCAAGATTCAGGTCCTCATTATGCTAGATGCTGTACAAATATGTAAGAGACTGTCACGCATGGAAAGGCTTTTATTATGTAAATAGTCAAGTTGGGAAGAAAGAAGAAGTGTTATCTCTGTTTTACAGATGAGGCAGTGAGAGGGAAAAAAAAAAAGAGCAAGCATTTTGCCCAAGGACACGCAAAGTCTGTGGGTCAGTGGTGGACTTGGAATTTAAGTCTCAATTCACTTCCTTACCAGCTCTTCTTTCCATTTGTGTACTGCTCACAACATAATTAAAAATTAAGCACAAAGAAGACAATAAACATGTCATTTATCTCTGTCAGGAACAGTCATCCAGTACCTCTCAGCCAAATCCTCCCCAACTCTCCTGTTTCTTCAAAACCTGTGTGCGTTCCATGCCCAACGCCCGTGATCACCTCACAAGCCGGGTCACTGTACATGTTGTCCTCTGGTTCCCTGCAACATGTATCCCGTTTGAGTGGGACTACAGACCTGCTCAGGAAAAGACCCTGTTCCATGTGGGGCCGCGTCCCAGTCAGAGAAGCCTGCTGGATTTATATTCCAACCCTTTTAAAAAGTGGCATTAGCAATATTTAGAAGAAAGAAGGATGCTTCCACTTTTCTGCTAGGGAATATAGTGAGGCATCCAGTACATTTATAGTTGCTGCTCAACCCTACCTTCTAGTCAAAAATACATATTGATGTAAATAGCTAATCCATACCAAAGACAAATAAAACATGGATTTCACTCAAAAGGCACGATATATTTTGCTTTGTGTACATTGACATTTTATGGCAGGCTTTAGGAAGGAATGTGGGAGGAGAGAATTACAGAAGTCATGACAGTCACTGGAAAACAGAATAAAATGGAACTGGCATTTACTAAGGCTAGATAATACCAGACTAATTCAATAGCTTTCTTTGATACAGTAATTAATTAGCTAGACAAAGACTGTCTAGACTTCAACAAAGTAGCTGACAAGGAGCTGTGCACAAAATTGTATCTCCTACCAGGACAAGTCTGAGATTTACAGAGGAACTGCTAGGCATAGACGGTGCTAGAAGAAGAAAAGCTGAGCTGTGTTGAAAGGGGATTATACAGAGTGCCTAAAAAGTAAGTGTTAAGACTGATTATTACTATTTTCTTAATGATCCATTTGGAAAACAGGCGTCTGAGCATTAAAATGTATCTGAGTCACGAAGTTAGGAGGTATCATTGGTGTAGAGAAAGACCAGAATATCCCTCAGCAAGAACCGAATGTCCTCGAAGAACAAGGCCACAGAAGCAGGAAGAGAGCTAGCACTGGAAAAAAATCCACAGGAAACCAGCAACAACACAGAAGGATTTCCAGCCGTTTGCCCCAGTGTGGTGGGGGCATGGAAAAGGCAACAGAAACTCTAAAATGCAATAGGAGAGATTTCCTGAAGAGCAAGGGAAGCATGAACGTCCTTGTGCAAGACCCCAGTAAGATTTCGTTTGGAGTAAAATGCATGATTCTGATCAATCACGTTGAAGAAAGCTGGATTCTTAACGAAACGGGTGCAGCAAAGGGCTGCTAAGATGAAGAGGAGACAGGAGAACCTTTCATGAAAGGGAAGTGTACCCACGAAGCTCATCTAGCCTAGCAGCTGAGGACCAAGATGCAATTTGATTACTTGTCGTAAATATATGAGGTAGAGGAAATATTCAAGGTAGGCAATCTTGCCATACGAGCAAGTGGGTATAAATTGGCCATGAATAATTCAGACTGTCAGTTAGGTGTTCTTTATCCACCTGCACAGTGGGGGTGTAAAAATTATAGGGACAAAACCATACCTAGTTTTAACGTGAAGCTCACAAACTGCATTAAATGGATTACGTGATCCAGTTGCCTGCAGTACCTGGGGACTGGATTTGATAACCCCGAAAGCCCTGCCAATCCTATGCCTTAGTATATCCCTACGTCTTAGCAGTTTTCTATTATAGTGAGCTCCCACCTCCATCTTATAATCTTATTTGATAGTGCAGTTCCTAATAATCCCTTCTGCCCTAAACCCCCTTTTATCCTTCTGAATTAAATTTCAGATAGAACATCCTAACTGTGGATTGCAAAGTTGTATGTGGGTTTTTTGTTTTGTTTTTTTTTCTTACACAAGTAAGTTTGTTGTGGCTATTATCATAAACAAAGACAAATTTTTTCAAGGACCAAGCATTCCTTGAAGATAAAATATAGAGTTTATTGCACAACTGTACTGGCAAATAATGATTTTATTTATTGTAGTTGTTTAAATGGCTCCTGATGAAATTTTTGGCCTCATGAAGTGATCAGCTTGGAATGACTTTCCCTTCTATGAAAATATTTAAATACAAAGTCTGCCAATGTGTTCAATTACAGTCATGTAGGGAACTAAAGGGATTATGCTTAGTAGGAGCATATTCATGTGGCTTTCCAGATCAAATGCTTCTACCAGAGAGGGAATAAAGTAAGCAGAAAAGCCCCAAAGAGCAACCGTTACTGTTGGAGTGGCTTGGGACAGGATCATCAGAAAAGCTCACTTGTGTTATTTCCATAAACCCACCATGCTGATGGCCTTGTAAATAAAAATGCATTAACAACATGTCGCTTTTCAAACTAATTGAGATGCAGCGTGAAGATTACTTTTCAGAAACATGATGTTCTTTATGCAGGAGATCATGCTGGGCCCTGCTGCAACAAGAGCCATTGGGATCACGCTGTATTTGGTTCTAACATCTGCATTTATTACCAGTGAGATACTTTATGTGACCTTACGAGGTGGCTTCAGACTTGTAAAGCCCTTGAGAATTAAACACTATTGTTCCATGAAAGAAACTTTTCTGCCCAGCTCAGGCCCTCATGACTGAATCAGCAGAGAAGGCTTTTAAAAGAGAAGCAAGGAAATAAACTGGATATTCTGCTGATGATTTTTATGACCTTGCTCACACTTCTGCTGATGCTGTGTTAGCAAGAACAGTTCGTTCCAGCGAATAGAACCTTAGCGCTTGTGATTATGGATACAGGTTTCTCTAAAAGCTCTAAAATCAGACACAATTTTTTTAGAGTGCAGAATTGTTAGAAAGCCACAGGTTCTTAGATGGTGCCATGATTTCAGGAGCCTGATTTAGTTTCAAGCACTCGTGATGAAGCTAGGCTGCACTCAGCATAAATTCACTGATGCAACATACCTGTTTTGTCATGGGAATGGGCATTACCATCCGAGAAACGGGAAGCACACTGGTGGATTATTAGTCTGGTTTCCAGCTAAACCCCCAGCTTGGATAATATCTCCAGCTTCAAGCATCAAACTTTGAGAAGGATATAAGAAAAAAAAGTCAAGAGAAAGGAGCAATAGAATTGTAAAGATATTTAGTAAACAGAAGTTTTTTTAGGTTTTTGGTTTTTAAAAAAGATGGGTTTAATTAGTCTAAATCAGAGCAACTTTTATTTCGCCTGTAAAAATGGGTTTCAAAGTGGATCAGCAATCTTGCCATATTCCACAGCTTAATTTGCTGCAAAGAAAACAAGTTGAATTTTCGGAATGGCTTCCTGAGGGCCCTTTCAGACCTTTACCTCTGTGCTTCTCCTTCTGATTCCATCACCAGCGAGCACAACTACTGCCAGCTCCTCAGGCTGGGTATCTTTCCTTGGGGAAACTTGATTTAAAAGCCGTATTTAAATTTGGTGGATGGAGCCTAAGGGTTTGTCTTCCCTACCTTTAGTCATCTAAAACAGAGGCGTATAAAGTGGCTGGACATGTCTGCTCCCCCTGCAGTGACTGAGGAGAAAGAGCAACAAGGAGCTTCTTCACAGTGGGCAATTTCCAGATCATTAAACTTCGGTGAGATAAATCCCGCCCTAACTTGTCTCTGAGTGTTTGCTGTTGGGTTTTGCCTTCAGCTGGCTGATGACACATTGAGCAAGTGCATGGCTTCATTATTTTGCTGTACTCATGAAGACATACGATGCTGCTATGTTGGAGGGGTTTGACACCACAGGGACTTCTTTGGCACCAGTCCTTCCCACCCAGCTCTCTCTTCATCCTCTGATGCTGTCATACCCTGTCTCATGCTCCTCTTCATCTGTTCGCCTCTTCTCCTGAAACACCTACACTGCTCCACTTCGGGTTCCCTTTGCACTGACTGGATTTACTTATGAATCTGTTTTATCTCTGGCTGCAGCTCTCACTAATTTATTCACTGCATGGTGCCCCTCGAACAATGTTCTACTGCTTTCTGTCCTAGGGGACTCCATGGGATGAGGAAAAAAGCTCTTTTAAGTGTAACTGGCTTGTTAGCCATGCAAATTCTTGACTAACAGATATGATTTAAGTTCACTGTGGGAGTGCTGGAGCTGTAACCCCATTTCTGACTGCCACCACCTCCCTCAGTCACCTTGTGCAATTTATTTAGCCTCTTTGGGCCAGGTTCACCTGAAAATAAAGAATGTTACCTTTTTTCCCCCCTAGGAATGTGTTAGTCTTAACTAATAGATGTGTATATAATTTTTTAAGTCCTGTTTATGTAAATGTAAAATGCTTATCTTTTTTTCCTTCAAAACATTTAGAAAAGGTCAAGAGAGTTTTAGGGTTGCAAGATAAACAGTTCAGAAGAACTAGAAAAATTAAAATTACACACGTATGCACTTATCACAAACCTTTAGGCAGCCTCTAATTAAGTCATCACTACTTCTTAGCATTATAGTAGATGCTATCAGAAGCTGTTAAATTGTGTAGCAGCTTGTAATACTGTGCTCTCTGTTTATACAGGATAAAGACTCTCTGGAAATTATTCAGATTAATGTATCATCTTCTGAACGTACACTACAGTTGTGCCTAGTCAGTCAGGCTTGAGATGTTCCCATGCTCAGCTCTACACATGCCTGACAGGGAACAGAGTTTCTCCCTGACAGACTGAGACACTGAGTTGGAGATGGAGAAGTGCCCACTCAAACAGGCAGGCCCTCCGTCCCACCCCGTCCCTCGTGAGGCTTAAGCAAGACCTGTTTGTGGTGCACATCTCTGGCAGCTCCTCCCCAGCAACCAGCTTTCACTGCGAGAAGGATGCTCAGAAAAGGGCCTTTTCCCTCTGGTCTCCCGGGTATCGCTTTCTTCTTGCTGCTTTTACATTCAGAGCAGAACCTCACCAAGCACCTCCAGGCGACCTCTTCTGCCGTGGCCCCTCCACTCACCCGCACCCACCTTCCCCTCCCACGCCTCCACGCCACCTGTGTCTCCCGGCCCCCCGTCTCGCTGCTTTCCTGGTTCCTTTTGAGTCTCCTCTGAAAAGAATTTTTCTCTTTTGTCCAGTCTTCCCTCCACCTCTGTTACTCAACTCCATGGCCACAGCTAACCTTGTACCCCTTGCTGCAGCCTTGCTTGGCACACAGAGCTCCATTCCTCAGCTCGGCTGAGCTTGGTCTGAAGCACAGAGGAGGAAGCCTGGAGGCCGAAAGGGCGAAATTAATCTCAAGCGAGAGCAACTTACACCTGCTTGTAAGATCCAAGAGATCGCTTTAGCACACCTGGATCACTGGAGGTGACACCCCACTGGTTCCTGGGGTCACCATGGGTGTCCACTGAAAATAATTTATGCAGCTGAGAGAAGGCAGACATGAGGTTGGAGAACGTTAGAATGCTTCAGTGCCATCCTCATGATTACCTTGCTCCCCAAAGTCCAGAGCATGAGGTATATTACCTCTTCCCCAACACTCTTTGCAATGCTACGAGCACTTGGATGGTGAAGTGGTAACAGATGGAAGGCGAAATTAAAAGGTGTTAGCGAGGAAATAAGCTGCTTTCATTTCAGATTTGAGCCAACTGACTGAAACTGTATGATAAGGTTGGGAAACAGTAAAGTTGGAGGATGATAGAGAGAGAAAACTATTCCTGTATCAGTAAAGAAATTAGTTTTAAAAAAGGAGCCTCACTTCGGGATTAGTAATGAGATTTACAAACTTTCAGTTTTATATTGTCATTTATTGTCGAAACATGCGCAGCCGATTTGTCTGGATATGAGTGGAATTGGTCTGGCAGGTGGTGTCATCTCAGCGCACTTTTTCGGGTGACAACTACATCACCATCGCACGTCCTCCCCCTTGCCAGCCACGTTCGCTGCCCCACCAGGAAACACCTAACCCTGTTATTTATATAGCATCAAGCCTGCGTCAGCATCTGCATGCGCCCATTAAACCTGGTGGATGCTGGCCAACTGTAGTTAGAAGTTCTGACCAAGGGGAACCCAAAAAGCACAATTAGTAAACCTCAGTTCTTTTGAAAACTATGAAGAATTAGCGAAAGAGGTGTGAAGCAGAGACCTAGCAATAGCGGGGCTGCATCCTGGCCCCCACAGCCCGGGGCTTTCGTAGAATCATAGAGTCATTAAGGTTGGAAGAGACCTCCAAGATCGTCTAGTCCAACCGTCCCCCCCCCACCTGTTGCCCACTAAACCATGTCCCTAAGTACCACATCCAACCTTTCCTTAAACACCCCCAAGGACGGTGACTCCACCACCTCCCTGGGCAACCCGTTCCAATGCCCAACCACCCTTTCCGAGAAATTTCTCCTCATCTCCAACCTGAACCTCCCCTGGCGCAACCTGCAGCCATTCCCCCTTGTCCTGTCACTAGTTATCTGTGAGAAGAGGCCAACCCCCAGCTCGCCACAACTTCCTTTCAGGTAGTTGTAGAGGGCAACAAGGTCTGCCCTGAGCCTCCTCTTCTCCAGACTAAACAGTCCCAGATACTTCAGCCGCTCCTCATAAGACCTGTGCTCCAGCCCCCTCACCAGTTTTGTTGCCTTCTCTGGACACGCTCCAGGGCCTCGATGTCTTTCTTGTGGTGAGGGGCCCAAAACTGGACACAGTACTCGAGGTGCGGCCTCACCAGGGCTGAGTACAGGGGGACAATCACCTCCCTGTTCCTGCTGGCCACACTATTCCTGATACAGGC
>VWZZ01000911.1:413219-504202 GCA_013399095.1 Psophia crepitans | reverse complement strand
CGGGGGCGTCTGCGTGTCATCGGCCGGGACGAGAGAGGGTGCGCCGGCCGCCTGCCCCGGGAGGTTCGCTGCGGGCAGCTCAGGTGCAGGAGGCCGCGGGGGGCAGCGCCGGCCTCCTCGTAAGGGACGTTTTGGAGCTGCAGCCTGTGGTGGCCGGGGCCTGGCGCGCGCCCGGCCGGCGGTGTGGGCAGCGGCGGGGTTCCGTGAAGTCTGGCGACCTAAAGAAGCGGCGCGAACCCGTTTAAGTCAGTAACACGTTGCCTCTGGTTGCGCTGCCTGCCTTTGCGAATAGTGCAAATGATCGTGTCGAAGCTGCCATGTAAGTAGGGGCAGACAGAAGGGCGCAAGTGCCTGGGCTTTGGGATGCGGCTTGTTCCGTTCCCCTCCTTTTCCAGAGGCTTGATTCTGTTTCCCAGGTCTCTTTGTCGTCTGCTTTATGGGGAGGATTATATGGGCCAGTGGTTTCGGATTATTTCCTTGTCTGATCATACCTCACGATGCCAAAGTGGCTTTATTTGTTGCGTCCTTCCGCTTTAATGCGGATTTCTGGAGTGTGCTGTAGAGTGGAAAAATTAAGACTCTTGCTTGCATAGTACAGCTGTCACAACCCTTAAAAGTGGGGACAATAAGTTGTCCAACGCTATTTTGTGCACTTGGAGTAAGCGCAGAAACTGTATCTTCATTCTGCATCGAGCAGGTGTGCAGCTTCCAACCACGTCCCGGTTTTATGTTTTACGGAAGGTTATCGTGAGAGGCAGACATCCTGGCAAGAAATGCCTTGATTAAGTTGGTGCTGAAGGCCAGCAGGTGTAGGAGGGTAGGTTTGTCATTACACTAGATCTACTTAGAATCTCTTTCAATTCTTTGTAAAAGTAGTCTGTTCTTAAAAAATTGAAGTATCCTGAGCAAACCATATTCACAGATCACTTTCAAACACTTGTTGTACAACAGTTATGAAGGACATCAGATAGGTATAAACCAATTATTGTCAGATCACAAATTGGAAGATCAGTTCGTTACAAAGTAAGACTGATACATATAATACTTTCTAGGACTTTTCTAGATGCTGCCTCAGGACCAAGTGCTATCATAACACACACAAATGAGTTGATAATTGAATCTGTCTTACAGGAAGAAGTCCAGTAAAACAAGCTCTGGTTTCCATCATTCGAGTTTTCCTGCTCATGGGAGAAAATGAAACAGAAGCCATGTATTCCTTTTTGTGAAAGCAGTGGAGGTTGGCACATGTATAATAAATTAGGGATGGTAGAGTGACAGAAGAATGACCGTTCCAGTTGACCCATACCTGTCTGTGGCCAGCTTTCTCCATGTTCCTCTTTCCCATGGGTTCTCCCAGTCATCATTGGCAAGGAGGGCTGTGAAGTGTCAGTGTAAGAGGAGTTCAGTAATGATGGGCAGAAGCAGCAGATGCACACAGGGAAATGTGAGAGTAGCAGGAGCATGGATTGATGCTTCCATGGTGTACTCTCCCTGTTGGTCATCGTTTGAGAGTCAGAATCTTGCTGAGCAAAGGGTAGTGTTTTAGTTTTAATAATCCTTGTAGTTTTTTTGTGAACCCTTCCAGCTGTCTTGTGAGTTCCCATAATGTTTCAGCATCAATAACATCCCGTGACAAGCAGTTCCTCTGGCTAACTGCATGTTTTGTGAAGACCCATCCGTAGTACCCGTGAGCCTAACACCTGCTGGATGGATTTGATACTCCTCAGTTCTGTCATAGAATGAGATAGCGAACCCAGTCCCTGCTCATTTCTATCTACCTGTACTGGATTCGTAGACCATTTGCAGTGGAAGTACAGTCTTTTCTCATCTTCATGTGTTTGATGAGTATAGGATTTTTAGAGAAGAACTTATGAAATTTGTAATGGTATGGTTAATTACTTTGTGCAGTTTTGAATAGATGTTTAAAAAAGACATTTAAAGATAGTTCTAAAACCACTAAAATATCTTTAATGTTTTTTCTTCGATATCTACCTGCATAAGTCTATATCAAACTTACCACTTGGTTCCTTCTGTAGAGCTTTCTTGTTTTGAGAGCTGAGGAAAGTACTCTTTCATTTTGAAGATTTAGTAAACTTTTGCTCTATATTAATACAGTTTCAAGTAAGGCTGAATGTTTTGCTACAGTATATGTAGTACACATCTCTATACATGTGTGTGATCTTGCAAAGCTTAGTTTTTTAGGTAGCTTTCTGATTCTACCATTAGAAAGCTGAGGGAAAAGTACATATTTTCACTAGCTGGGTTTTTAAGATAATGGTGACAAATCTAGTTGACTGGTGATCACTATGCGTGCAATTTTTACCTTGTGCGATGTCAGAGTACATGAAGAGATTTGGCAGGTTTTAATGAAGGCTTGTCTTCCGTTAGAGAGACTAATTTCTCTGAATATAAGTAGCAGTCTTGAAGAAAGTAACCGTTTTTGTTCTAGGGTTATACAGATATTTATTTAGATACAGAATAAATGCAAAACTTGAAAGAATATCTCTAAAGGGGTCTTTATCCTTGGCTTTGTCTGTTGTCTCTGCATACATGCTGTTGTTAATGACATTTAGATTCTTTGACCTTAGTTATGGTAAAGCAACTATTGTTAGATTGAATATTAAAATTCTTAATGCTTTGGGAATACAGCTGTGATTGTGTTGTATTATGTTCCTGAAGTGTTCAGGTTTCTGATCAGATGAGTTTGTAGATTAATTAGATCTATATAGATCAGTAAACTTAGTGTATGAGGTGAACGAACGATGAGATTCAGAGTCAAGGAGTGCATTACCCTGAGTTGCTCATGCGCTGTACAGATGGATGCATATTTTCCCATTTTAAATGGCTGAAGTAATGGGAATTCCTCAACTTCACTTAAAGAACATAGAAACATTTTGATATTTCTATTAATCTTGTTTTCTTTTTACTTGAGTACCTCGGAGTAATCTCCCTGGGGTGTGTTCAGGCCTTTCCAATAAGCGTGCCCTCACAAAAAGAGCTGAAGAATGTTGTTAGCCAGTAAATACATTTATTAACTTTTGCTGTTTGTTCTTATCTCATCAGCTAGCTCAACATGAACTTTAACCATCAAGATCATTTAAAAAGTGAACAGAACAATCTCTTCCCTTCTGAGAGGAAGGACTCTGAGTTTCTCCTGCAGTGCTGTCCTGTTGGCTACCTTTTCCGAAACCGGGACATGAAGCTATGTTCCCTTCTTCACGTTAAGTGCTAATGAAGTTATTTGCTTCATCAGAGGAAATGCAGATCCATGAAATTACATTTTGTGCAAGTAAGTTAATGAGGGAAATTTTAAACTTTGCTATCACATCATTGTTCTTATGTTTACATTGATATAGCTCCCAGAAGTCCCTTTCAGGATAGAGTTCCAAGTGGTAGAGGTGGTTATTGTCGGAGACCCATTACAATTTAAAGTTCCTCCGCAATTTTGTCATGCTCATGAGCTGCTGCTGTGGTTATATGGTTAGCAGCACAGTTAAGAGGACGGGTGCTGTGTGCATTCCCTATGAATTGTCTTGCTGGGAGCACGTGCATGACCTCGAATAAAGATAGGTAAAAGTTTCTAGAACCACAGGTTTAGTTTCTAGAATGCTTCACTCCAACAAGCTGATCTAGAGTGAGTCCTACAGTTGTTTTGTTTTGTGTCCAGCTGATCAAAGCACTTGGTACAATAGGGAATTCTGTAGCGAAGTGCTGAAATAACAAGTGTACCTGATAAAAACCCAGAGGTGTTCAGCAGACTACAGGCAACAGTGGCTTCTGCTGCTGTTACGGCTTTGGTGCAAGTCTGATGATGCTATACAAGTAAAATGCAAGGGTATTAATTTGGAATTTGTTGAGCTAATGTGATGCACCTCAAAGCAGGTTGAAGTTTGCTGATGAAGCTGAATTTTGTAAATTGAAAATTACAGCAAATTTTCAATGTTTTCATTGTTATACGCCTCTTTCTTTCTGAGGAGTAAATACCCTTGAAAAACCTGAATATTGATTATTATTTAGTAAGTATCCTGATATATATAACCTTTATTTCCTCCATTTTCTCTCTTTTGCGAAGAGGCAGTGCTATTTTAGGAAAATCTGGATTCCTAACTTTTCAGAATACAGTCCTTCAGTTGCTAAGGCTTGTAAAGCACCCTTAATGTCATAATTTGAAAGGTGCTGTAAACATGTCAGTATTGCACACGAAAGCATATTTCAGCTGTATTCAGAAATCTGTTTTCTTTTGCAGTTAGTGACTCTATGGAACTTGAGTAGCATCGTCTGAAGGAGGCAAAAATCTATTTTTTTCATTATCTCTTAAGTGATAGGTGTATTTTATGGTAGGAGTCTGCAGAGCAGTGTTAAGAGTTGAGGAAGTGTTTGCTTTTGGCAAATTCTAGCAGTTTGCCCACTTGTAAGAGGACAAATTTGTACTGATACTTAGTAGATACGTAATCCTTCTTTTAATGCTTGTCTTGTGAATCTTTTGGATGCTTTGATTTAATGTAAGGTTTTGAAGAACTTGAAGGTTTTAAAAATGTCTTCAGTCTTGAAAGACTGCAGGCTTGGTGTTTATACTATTAAATTCCAACTTTAAATTTTCTCCTTCTGATCGAGAAATGTTTTAATACACAACTTTTTCTTTAAGTGATTGTATTCCACAAAGCTTTCATTATTATGCTTTGCAAATTAAATACTGTAAAAGCATAGAATCATAGCATCATTAAGGTTGGAAGAGACCTCAAGGATCATCTAGTCCAACCGTCCCCCCACCACGTATTACCCACTAAACCACGTATTACCCTAAGTACCACATCCAACCTTTCTTTAAACACCCACAGGGACGGTGACTCCACCACCTCCCTGGGCAACCCGTTCCAATGCCCAACCACCCTTTCCAAGAAGAAATTTCTCCTAATCTCCAATCTGAACCTTCCCTGGCGCAACTTGCAGCCATTCCCCCTTGTCCTGTCACTAGTTATCTGTGAGAAGAGGCCGACCCCCAGCTCACCACAGCTTCCTTTCAGGTAGTTGTAGAGGGCAATAAGGTCTCCCCTCAGCCTCCTCTTCTCAAGGCTAAACAAGCCCAGTTCCCTCAGCTGCTCCTCATCAGACTTGTGCTCCAGCCCCTTCACCAGTTTCGTTGCCTTCTCTGGACACGCTCCAGGGCCTCGATGTCTTTCTTGTGGTGAGGGGTCCAAAACTGGACACAGTACTCGAGGTGTGGCCTCACCAGGGCTGAGTACAGGGGGGCGATCACCTCCCTGCTCCTGCTGGCCACACTGCTCCTGATACAGGCCAGGATGCCGTTGGCCTTCTTGGCCAGCTGGGCACACTGCCGGCTCATGTCCAAGCGAGCATCAATCAACACCCCCAGGGCCTTTTCCTCCGCACAGCTTTCCAGCCACCCCGTCCCCAGCCTGTAGCACTGCCTGGGGTGGTTGTGGCCTGTAGGCTTTGCTAGCACCATTTCGACCTGCTCCATATTTGTGTAATACTGATAGACACGTTTTGCAGATTTAAAGAAAATTGAGACCCAGATAAGAAAAAAGACATTTCATGTTTAAGAAATTTCATTGTGTGTTGGGAGAGCTTGATTATGTTCCTTACTGATCCTTGATTTCCTATTTGAGAATATGTAAGTTGTGTCAGTCTCTGTCAGGATACTTGGGCATGTATTTGGTAACACAGTTTCAGGAAAGCACATTAATATTACTGCTTGATCAAGACCTGGATTGCTTTTCCACCTGGCATATCTTTATAGTGTATGCTTTTCCTCTCCAGCTATTGTTCTTGTTTGTTTAGACCATACTTCTTGTCTCACTAAACAAGAAGACTCACAGTTTGAAGGGTGCAAGTGCTACAGTAGTACTAAGGGCTAAGTAATAGTGTTCCAGTCTGCACAGATATCTCTAAGTGAGGGTTTATGGCAGTTCAGATAAAAATATTTGAAAATGTGACATTAGGTGTGCCTGCTGCTGTGTGGTTCTCGTAGACTAGGAGGTCCTACTCAGTTAGGACTCTAATCTGAGTTAGAGTTGAAAATCCTCCCTGAGCTTGGGAAATCTGATTAATCACAGCTGACTCCGTTGTTTTGCTTTTACCTTAATTCTGATTCCTCCTGATCTGTGTTTTATTATAGGTTGCCGTTAACTCTGTTGGCAATGTCTATGATTTTATCTGCCTCTGTGGTCCGTGTGAGGGATGGACTCCCACTGTCTGCATCTACTGATTATGACCAGAGCATGGGAATGCAAGAATGTAGAAAATATTTTAAAATGCTCTCAAAAAAACTTTCTCAGCTTCCTGACAGATGTACTCTGAAAACTGGGCAGTATAATATAAAGTAAGACTTCTCTTTTATATATTTGCGACATCCTGGGTTTTGTCTGTCTGCAAGTTAAAAAGTTAACAGATCAAACTAAGATTATTTCTTGGCAGTATTTATGTATCAGAAAAGGTAGAAAGACCTGAAACCTGCTCAGACTTTGGTGGAAGTTCTAGTTTGAAATAGACAGTGTTTTTATAAATATTGAAGTCCTTGACTAAGGACTTTATTTAAAGAAATATTTCATTCCATTTCAAGATTGTTTCTTACATGAAAATGACCAGACCTGTTCTTTGCCATGCTAATTCAACTACTATTCATTTGTTTTCTCTTTTTTTGTCTACACAGATTTTAAAAAGTACCCAAATACTTTCATAACCCAGTATTTCTGAAAGCTTGGGGTTAGGATAGCATGAATTAGGCCCTTCTACTGTACCGTCAGGATTTCTGATGACTTCAGAGCAAACAAACCCTGCAAACCAAGCATAACTCAATAATTATTTTATATGGTGCACAGGGAGTGAGGGAGTGAGAAGGGTGGGAATGGTTTTTATAGTGTGAAGGCAGTGTGTAGTGGAGTCTTGGATGGTTGAGTGGAGCCTACCTGTACTACTGCTCCATCGAGCACTTCCACAACAATGCCTTTTATTTTCTCTTCACACTTCCATGATCTGACTTTTTTAAATAACTATTCCTAAATTTTTTGAGCTAGTCAGTTTGATAGTGTACCTGCATGACAACAAGGATTAATCGTTCAGGTTTCCCATTTGCAGCATGAAACTTGGATTATCGTGGAAGAATTCTTTGAATGTATTGTTTACTCCGAATTTTGTTTGACACATGACGTTTCCCCTTAGTATTGGTAACTGTGTGCACCTGTGTGTGGTTGGTAAGTCAGTTGCACTTTAGCTGAGCTGCATTCTGATTCTAATTTAGATATGCTGTTTTAAATGAGGTAATTTAATCCTAACGCCTAGCAAACATCTAGATGTCACAGTGCTGGGAAGTATACCACCTGAATGATCCTAGGAAGTGCTCAGCCTTCTCCATCTCCCATTGGTATATATGAGTTTCCAGCATTTCTCAGGATTAGGTCCAGCATGGACTAAATTTTTCCAGGTTGTTTTTTTTTTTTTTTTTTTGAAACCTTGGCATTAGTTGGCTTGTAAACTGATCAGGTTAAAAGGAACTTTGACATAAGTCATATGAGACATAAGGCTTAGTCAGGACATTTTTTGTTACTTTTGTCTTTGATTACTTTGATAGTGTAAATTATCCATCAAGATTTTGAAGAAACTTGAATGTGTCATGAAAACATGAACTCTATTTAATGAATTGCCTACATGCAATAGGGATATGTATATTGAAAACTGTCCCTTTTATAATGATATTTTCCATCTCTGGTCATCCTTGCAACTATCTTTGGAGAATGATGAATTCCGTATTGTACAGAACAGNTTTGGGGTGTACTATTATAACGTATTACTGTATAACGTATTCTGCTTTTGAGATGTATGAAAAGCTATTACAGGATAAACCTGCTGTGTTTGTGTATCCCAAAAGCTTTATGTTATTTTCTGTTTTGTGTGTGAGAGTTCATACATATGTGTACACACACATATACGTACAAATATATGTAGAACGCAATTTCTCACATGATCATACAATGTGGTGTCAAAGTAAAATGTTGCCTCGAAGTAAATTATTTTTCTTCTAGAATAGTGTTGGATTTTTCAGTAAACATTCATTCCTTTGTTACCCCAGAGTAGTTTTTGCTTTTCGGATTATAAAAATATGAGATCAGACTAATGAAGCAGCTGATTACCTGGATTTAAATTTTAAATTTTGAATTTGTTGTCTCAATTATAGCTTTATAAGTTCTCTGGGAGTAAGCTATATGATGTTGTGCACTGAAAATTATCCCAGTGTCCTGGCTTTCTGCTTCCTGGATGAGCTTCAGAAAGAGTTCATCACTACCTACAATATGATGAAGACAAATACTGCTGTCAGACCGTACTGTTTTATAGAGTTTGGTAAGGATCTGGCTTTTTCTTTAATTCTCACACTAAGACAAATGAGTATTTAAATATATGTGCAACTTAATCCACGCAAAACAAAAATGTCCAAGGCAGTTTATAGCTGTATTTCAGGTGAATTTAGAATCTAATTTAACTCCCATTAGAGTCAATAAAGAAATATTTCTATAGGCATTAAATTACACTACTAGAGTTTTATCCAGTCTTGTTTATAATCTTTCTGTTCATTCCAGTAGGTTTTGGTTTAAGCCTTGCATGACGAAGTCTTGAGTTCATCTTCTCCTGGTTAATAATACTAAGAGTTGTTTGACTTCATACCTGTTGAAACACGTAACCTGTAAAGGCACTGAGCTTCATAAATTTCTTAAGTAAAGGATTGCAATTTCATCTTTGCTCTTAGCTGTGCTGTAATTTTTGTTCAGTACATGAAAGGGGAAGATTTTTTTTTTTAATGATATAGTGAAGCATTTAATCTTATGTCATATAAGCTTCAAATGCAACTAATCTCATATATACCAGATAACAGCTGTTACAGATTCCATTAATATCTGTTGCTTTAATACTATGTGTTAGGTAGTTATTTTAAATAGTCTTATAAAAAGCATTAGAGCAAAAAGAATTGCAGTTTTAGAAATATGGAGGACGATATTCCACTTGGTTAATTCCTGTCTATAATTCAGTCAGGCAATTTTTAACAATTTCTCTGTAACATTGTTGTCTTCCTTACGAAGATTTCTATGAACGTTCCTTTTCTTTTCCCCCTCAACGCCTTCTTTGTTCTACTAGTTGTTAAGTTAGAATGTAGGTCTATTATAGTCTATACCTGTATAATATGGTATTAATTTTCTCTGCCTGAATGTTTTGCAAGCACGTCTCATGCTCAAGTAAGTTTACAGTTGAGTGTAGGAGTTAATTTTTTCATAAAGATGTTTACTAAAGTAATGGAATAAGTGCAGTAAATCCATTGCATTAAGAATGCATTCAGTCTCATGCAGTGAAAAGTCATTAGTTTATTCACAGTTAGTAAGTAATTAGATTTCTGGAGCTTAATTTTTTTCTTGCAGAATTAAATAGCCCATGATATATTTGTCACAAGCCAGAAATAATGTGAAAAACTCCAAGATAAATACAAGCAAATCAAACAATATGTTTCAGTTTGTGAAGTATTTAGTACATAAAGCTGCATGGTCTTGGATTATTTAGTTAACAAAAGTCTGTAAGGATATACCTTTTTATTTAAATTTTACACAGATAATTTCATTCAGAGGACCAAACAGAGATATAACAACACACGTTCTTTGTCAACAAAGATGAATCTTGCTGACATGCAGACAGAAATCAAACTGAGACCACCTTATCAAATTTCCCTGTCAGAACTTGGTTCAGCTAATGGGTTTGCACATTTGTCTGTGGCGGAATATAAGTGTACTGGTAAGATATCTGCAGGTAAGTTTGACTTTGTTTTTGTATCCTTAAATGAGAGAGATGCAGGGTAGCAGAATTAATCTTTGATATTTTTTCCTTTAAACAAAGCTTTTTCACTGTGATGTTCTTAAAGTGTAAAGCTGCCATAACCTTATGTGTGTTTTAGCTTAGACGTCTGTTTTGTCCTCTGCTCAAAGGGCGTATCTTCCCAAGGCACTCGGAGGCAGAAATGGGTCTATTTAATGGACTGCTTTATTGAAGGAAAAAAAAAATCTGCATCAAAATAAGCAAATGAAGATGAGCACTTAACAAGATGATCTTCTTTCTTTTTCTGAACTCTTTTATTATTTCTGCCCAGTAAAACCCAATGATGACATAAGCCAAGAGCATAGTGTCAAGAGTTAGAGCGGCTGGAGAGAGAAGCATCACTTTAGGAAGCATCTGTGATGGTGAAAATCCAAAGAGCTGTGCTAGCTGAAAGATGTGCTCTCTAAAATAAGTGCCCTCTGTATGATGTTAATAGTAGCAGTTTTGTATATACCTGCCATGTTCTTTTAAGTAGTTATTAATTTTTTAAAACTTTATTTCATGTAGGAGGTAAATATGGAGTTGGGTGGTTGAACTGGATTAAAGGTTTGTGAATGCTCCGAATGAGGCCCACCTTCAGATGTTCTCCAGCAGGACAGAAAACTTAAAACTCGCTAAGTCCTTGCACTAACACGTGTGCAACTGACATCATCTGATTTCATCTTCAAAATTTAGTGAAGCAAAATAATAAATAGAATAAAAAGAAGTGTTGATTTAATTAGTTAATATCTTCCCCTTTTTTTCCCCAAATGCCTCTGGCTATAAGGCTAGTTATACTGGGCAGACATACACTGATGCTGTTTGCTTTACAGTGTCAGGGTGAAAATTGCAATCATAAATCTGAACACTTCCTACAGCTGTGTAATACAAGAGATCAGCTTGATTTTGTGCAATTTTATATATAAATAAATTAGTTAATAGGATTTCTTACGAGTGTATTATCCTAATTGCTTTATTTACTCATAAAGATTCCTCTAGAGGATTGAAAACTACTTTCTACTGAAGATGAAAACCAAACAAAATCACTAGGGTGCACTATTTGTACTGCTGGGGCCCTGATCCTGAGAATTCTAGGTGATGTGAGACAGTGTAGGAATAGCTTCGAATCGCTGTATTTGCAGTTTAACAGTATTAGAGGTAGATCTGGAAAATCAATAAAGGAAAAGCGTGAAGATGTTTAAATTATTTAGAAGAGCAGAATCTTTTAAGCAGCACTGTACATCCCTTTAATCATCTACTGCTTATATGTGTGGGTGGTTTTTAAAGGTATGTGATGCTGTGATTCCATTCTTTTCCCGCTTTTGATGCTTACATCGTTGTTACCTTTTAATGTTCCAGTGTAATCCTGACTTGTGGAAAAGGTTACAGTGCCAGAAGTGGCAACTGGTTAACTCTGGTAATTGTCTATACTCAGACTTCCTGCAATTGGAAAAAGAAAAAACAACAAACATGAAAGAATTCAGCCTGCGTCAAAATTTGCTGTATTTTTAAAGTTGTCCGTGTAGTGGGAGATAAGGTTTTTATCACTTTTCTGAGTAAAAGTGTTGGAGGATCATACGGGCCTACATTAAAATGTGTAAGGACCATGTCCCTTTTTACTGCGAAGTAGAATTAGACAATAATTGGCAGATGATCACATTTTTTTTCACCTACCTCTCCACAACTTGTCTTACAGAAGCAGGTCTGTTGTCCTCTTTTCTTTCCATGTCGACTTTCTTCTGCTTTATTTCCTTCTGTCAGTTACTTTGAACTTTCTCCTTCCTCTGAATTCCATAGATCTCTGTTCAGTTATCCACTTCCTTCCTTGAATTGCTGTAGAAACTCGCCATCAAAGGGCTGTGCATTATGAGAGGTTTGCACTTTGCTCCTTCTTCAGTTCTTCAAATTTTAGATGCTATTGAGTAACAGTGTCTTTTTTAGCAACTCTGCTAATAGTTTTGTAATTCTTCACATTCATCACTTCTCTCCACCCTAGAAAAGAACTTTCTCTGAATGTTTGCTACCCACTCAGTTGGCTAGACTTCAAAGTCTTTCCTTTGCTCTAAGGACAAATTCTCACAAAAAGATATGGTTTGCCTAGTGTAATTTCCTGAATATGCTGTCCTGATAAAAAAACATGCCTTGCTGTAAGTGAATTAAGTATGTTAAATCAAGTTGGACAGCACGCAGAGGTAGGAAGTTAGGTAGATGCAAATCTTTTGTTACACAGAACAGCAGAATTTGATGGGTTAGTTTAGGCTTCGCTGATGAAGTATGGTCTGTTACTTGCATATACTTGGCATTGGATATGTATCAAGGCCTAGAGTCTTGGCCTCTTAAATTGTTAAAGTAATTGAAAATAGCAGCACTTTTCCTTCAGTGAAAGCTGTGCTGTGTAGTGAGGAAGAGGGGTGATTATTAATGTGTGAAGCAGAAAGCATGCAGATTATGGCCAGAATTTTGCTTTAAAGGTGAATGTAGGTATGGGCAGGCATTAAACATAGGGTGATGGCATGCTGATGTGTGATGTTTTAGGTATTTATTTGGTTAGGATAAATTTACTGGTTTCTGAGCTTTTTGTCAATGAAGGAAGAGTTCTCAAATCAATTACTTTTTGCCTGTTGGCGATTTTTTTTTTTCTTACTTTATTTTTGAATAAGCATCCGTACAAGTATTGCAGTTTCTCACATCGTGCAAATTTCCTAATTTTATGTTTAAATGTCAATATTTTAACTCAGAATTTGTGCTTTATTTCATCCTTGGCTTGTGTTAGAGAGTGTTTGACCTGGCAATTGTAATCTCTCTAAGATTTATGGATGCACTGAGTCAAGGTCAGCTGTCCTTTACTCTGCCTTCCCTGACACTCTTTCTTCATTCTTCTGGGTTTGCCTCTTTTTTGTATTTAAATGACTCTTCTTGCTTTGATTGTAACACTGAATTTTATTCAGCCCTGGAGAGCTTAATGACATCAGTAGCGTTATGCAATGTCCTTTAAAGATTTTGGGTTTGTTTTCATATTTTAGTAAGAGAAAAGTTACTATTTTATGATCCTTCATAGACTCTCTTGATTTAGCTGATCAGAGTCTTTACTTTTCCCCTCATGGTTCTCAAAGAGGTGTTTTAAATACTGATTCCCCTGCTACATGGGGAAAATGAGATTGTCTGGAGACCTGTGCATGGAGAGCAGTGAACTAGTTTTATCCACCAGTAAGTGAAATGCAATGACTTTTGGCTAAAACCAGGCACATACACCTTCAGCTTTTTGACACTCTTTAGGTGACATGGTTTAAAAAAACCCAAACCAAAACTAGTTATGAGGCACTGAAAAAAACGGTTTGGTATGCAAATACCATATCTAACCTTAACTGAGTGATTGCTGGTCATGTTCCTCTAATATGCACTACTGTTAGAAAAGCAATTGACTCTGAAAGTTAAATACAGGTTGTGCTTCTGTTTAAACAAAACCACCTGATTACACCATTAAATTCAGCACAAATGAGTTAACTGAACTAATTTTGTGGTTTATTTTTAAGTTATCACACACTCATAATTAGACAGCCCTGTCTGCTTACCGATGTGAAATAGCTTTTGTCATTTTTTCTTTAGGTTCTGTAACTTCATAAACTGTTTGGAAAGCCTTTGTCCTGGATCTGTGCAATGCAAACAACCAGGATTGACACCCTTCTCTCTATTAATGTTACAGTTCATTACCCTCATTGTTCACATCGTTACACTTCGTTGATTTGAACAGAATGATTTAAGTACGGCTCAGTAGTCCTGTTGTTTTCCCAGTGTTGCCTAGACTGTTAAGGGTTTTGCATTGTTTTTTGTCATATTTGCTTTCCATTATTAGTTATGGAAAGGGTCAGTAATGAGGAACATACACAGCTCTTCTGTACTAGTGACCCTAGCTAAGCCCAGAAGAGTGGGTGTGCATGGGAAGAAAGTGTGCTTTAATTTTAGTGTGTTTTGTGAGAGACTTTTAAACATTATCTGGAAGGTCTGTATAAGGTTGTGATACAGTTACTAGCTTAGTTTCAGAGCTGTCTTTTTGTTTGTGTCTTTGGTAGCGCTCATTGGCTGTATTTTTTAAGGTAGGAGACTGTAATAGCTTTGCCTCAGTGTTCCGTTCAGCAAACAAGCTAAATCAGTCTCAATAGCTCTGCTAATGCATTAGCGTTAAAGAAAAGTGGAGGTTGTGAGAGGAGCTCTTAAGTACGTGACTTATTAGCTGGCTACTAATTGTAGACAAATCTCACTAGGAAGTGCATCATTTGCCATCGATTTCCTGGCATGTTTGAGCAGCTTTCAGTACCATACTGAATAAACTGAATGTATTGAGTTAAAGACTATATAGAATAAGGCAATTTTTTATATGAGTTGAAGGAAAGTATACTTTTTGTTAAACCTTGTGTTGAAATATTTAAAATGTTTCTTCTTTTTAGAAAAAAAGATTGCTCTATTGTGGTTTGGTTCAGCGATCTCTTCTTGGGCTAGAAGCTACTGAAAAATGACATTACTGTTTTACTAAATTTCTAAAGACATTGCTTTGACCTTTGATATCTTTGTTCGATCTTTTGCTTTGCAGCTCCTCATCAGCGTCTGGAACCTGTGACTCTGCCAGGGATTGTCTCATTTGTGCTTAGTCTGTTATGTGGGGCTTTGAATTTAATTCGTGGCTTTCATGCCATAGAAAGTCTTCTCCAGGTATTGTACGTGTTTATGAATTCAAAAGTTACGCGTCATGGCAATCATGTCACCTAAGAAGATGCTTGCTATATGAACTAAGTCTTGCCAGTTTTATTTTCAGAAATATCGATAGTGAGGTCAGATTTCTGTTTATGAAACCTGTGTTGTTTGTGATCTGTGCATCCTTCTTGAGTGTGATGCATCATTCATTGAGGCTGTGAGTTGCAAAAGCAGTAGAAGGTGGGTGGCCAACTCCTTCCCTAGGTACCTTGGTAGCAGTGAGAATGTGAACATAATGTTCTGTTTTCTAAATTTATGCCAGGATATGAGATGTTTAATTTTAATAGATGTTACTTAAAAACACTTGAGAGAAATGTTGAACAGCTTTGAAAATCTGGCCAATTTTGTTGGAAGATCCACAGATCAGGGATCTTTAAACAGGTTTTGTATAATTGTTTTTTTTAGAAAAGGTTTTTGTTTGTGTTTTTTTTGCTTATTTTTAATAAACTTTCTTAAGCGGGATGCTTATTTCTCTGTGTATGCTGAAAGGATCAACCTAAAGGAAACTGTCAAGGGATTTCTTCTAAAAAAAACCAAACCCAAAACAACACCTGCCCCCCAACCTCAAATAACTCTCCCAGCAAATGTTTATTTGCTTATGTGAACTCTCTGTTCTGACCCTCCGTATTTCTTGGGCTAGTTGTATTCTTGTTCCTGCAAGGAATTTAATAGTGGTTAATGATTTCAAGTAATTCAAGTGAATATGCTGGTAGTGCTTGCAAGCATGCACAGAAAGTTCACATGCGTTGCCACAAAAAAAGTTTTACTGAACATTAAATGGCTCTACTGCTGTGGTGATGCAGGTAGGAACTAAAAATCTCATGGAAGTTTTCTGAAAGAAAATGGGAATCCACCTGCTTGGTTAATAGATAATCTTTTTATTTAAACATATATCTGGACTTTTTAAATGCAATGCTTTTGATACCTAATGGAGTTTTTAAGGAAGTAAGGTAAAGATGACCTGTATTCCAATTGTCTTATATAACTGTTGGTATATGTAAAGATTTAGTAAAGCAGTAATGTTTGAGGCCTCAGCATTTCCTGAAAACTAATGAACAGATGAACAAAGCTAATGAAAGTTTTCCATGCTCGGTCCTTCTATTGAGTTGTTTGTGGTTTTTTTTTTTGTTTTTTAAAGAAAAACCCAGAATGAAATAGTGAACATATATCTCTATTTCATCCCTAACTACATTTTTCTGTGACATCACACTCTCTCAGTTTATAAATAGGAATGAATTTAAAGTACGCGGTAGTACGGGTAGTACTGAACAGAATTCAGTAATTGTGTAATGTTTCTAGAACTTGTTTTGTTACCTTTCCACAGCTGGTTTTTTCAAAAGGAATGCCAATGTTAGATTAACCTATTTAGCCAATGATAAGGCAGCCAATTTGTTTTATTCTATATGTTATTGCATCTGCAGGTAATAGATGGCAGTACAGATGGAAGATATTTTTTTCGTTTCTGACAAATGAGGCACACTAAAAATCCATTAAAATTTCTTACGGTTTACTTTATTATGAAAAAATCCACAAGGTTTAGTGAGGACTAATCCAAAATGTGATTAATGGAACTTTTCTGAGAAGTCATTCAAAAGCTGCTCTCTGAATTAGTGTTTTCTTTGCAATCAGGGTTTTTTATTTGGATGTTAGCAAAACTCTGTTACCATCTGTAGCTGTACTCCAGCAAATATGCAGTAGCATTGAGGCAAAGATTTATGGTGGTTTAGGAGTGTACTGCATTGTGTATGTGAGTTTTATGTGCAGATATACACACTTCTCCCTACTCAACACCGTGAATACAAATGCTTCACACTGACCGTACTCTAAACAGAAACTCGTAGTTCTGAAGGACCACCTTCTTCTCAGAATGAAATTTGCATTCAGGGAATAACATTTGCATGCGTACCCATTGTTTTCATGGGAAAGTTTGTGATTGTCACAGATGTTTGTTGGAAATGCAGTTAGAATAATCCCTGAGCATGTAAATTTATTCTGCTCAGCTCGATAAACTGTAACCACCCATTTGAATAAGTTAGAAGGGGTTTTTTTGTTGTTGTTGTTTCTTAAACACGCAGTGGAAAGATCTATCACTTCAAGTAAATTTTTCCCGGCTTTTCCTTCAAGAAAACTTAATTTTCCAATAATCTCACTCTGATGAATTCATGGGTTTGTGTTTGTTCTCACGGCCCAGCCATGAAGGCAGAGCTGCCTGCCTTATTCTCTGTGTGGGATTTTACCACACCCTAGTGGGCAGTTTGTGTCTTTCCCTTTTGTCGCCTTTCCACTTTATGAACCTGGAGGAGGGCACAGTTCTACAAAAGTGGTGTGAAAGGTAGTCCCAATGTTTACACTTGAGTTTTCAAAGGCAGTCGGAGAAGGTAAGTGTCCAGTATTAGAGCTGGACCTCCTTTAAGGCTTTTGAAAATCTCAGCATTAGTTGTCAGTTGTGAATAAACATTTTGGTCTGATTCCAGATCACAGTGGACTTTTTCCAGGCATATAAGTAAGCAATGACTAGTAGTAACTCCTTTGGTTTAGTGTAGTACAGGAATTATTATAAATCTCTATGTGAGACTATTTTAACGTACAATAATGATTAACTTTCATACTGTAAATATCTGGTATTTTGCTGAAACATTGTAGAACATGGCTTTTTGTTTTATTTTCACAGAATGAAGGTGAAGATTTCAGCTATGTAATTGCGTTTTTTCTTGGAACAGCAGCGTGTTTGTACCAGGTGTGTTCTTCTGCTTGCATAATTCACTAGAGTTTAGAAACATTACCCAGTCATGCATAAATGTCATCATGTTTTCTTAAATGTCACAGGTACTTGAATAAGGCAATTACAAAAATAATTTCTGTTCTGGTTTATTACATTAATCGTAAACTGTCATACAGTAGATTGATACAAAGAGCTTCTGTTCGCTGGCATTTTTTTACAGTTAGTTGATTAGGAGATTCGGTAAACTTTTCTGTCTGGAGCTTATAATTTATCTTTAAAGTCACATGGAAGTTATATAATTTCTTTAAAGTAGTAGTTTTGTAGTTCAAGTAAATCTAAACATCTGAACAAATGCCTTACTGCTTCTTTCCTTTGGGAAGATTTGAATTAAATACCATAGTACCTAGGCACTACACTCCAGAAGTTTTCTCATTTTATACATTATTGTGCATCATCTTCCTTATCAAAGCTTTCAGCCACTTTCCACTATGTTTTCCTTCTCCTGTCTGATGTTTCACTTGGCTTTTCAGGCCTTTAGGTTTCCATTTCTGCATCTGAATTTGACTTTCCTATATAATTTGTAACAAGGAGTTCTGGTGCCCATTGGCATTTGTCATTCAGTGACATGACTGTTTGGCTGTGGGTATAATGTATGTCATGCTCAATTGCTGTCACTACAATTCTTTTAACTTTTAATCTCCTGCATGTGGAGTATGCAGTTGCATACTTGTTTCCATGTGCCGATGTGTCAAACTGTAGAGTAAAATAATGTATTGGAATTTTCCTTTTTTATCAGTCTTTCTATCAGTCAGCCTTTTGTCCAGTTTACCTGTAACCTCCATTCTCTGTATCTCTAGCAAAACGTCACAGTACAACTTGTGTTCTTCACCACTTGCAGACTTTTCATCAGCTTCTGCCTTAAATATTTCTTCAGATTAGCATTAATTTTCCATGCCGGCAATCTGTTCCATATCAGATAAGGTGGAGCTCCTCCATCCTTTTTTTTGTGTGCAAAATACACATTCTTCCCTCCTCTACCAAATTAGAAACGTTATTCTCTCTAAAGTATTCATGTTGGTGCATTGAGACAAAAGGACACCTGTCTTTCCCCCACTGCCCAGCACGAATAGATCTATTTTAAGGAAAGAATCCATGCAGCTCGGAATGTAGGCTTTTTCTTAATATTCAAAATACATCTGTCAAGGCTCTTGTTCCACACCTTCTAGAGTGATTCGTACAATAAGTAACGGGTCATTTTTAAGAACTCAGAGGGCTGACAGTTCTGTGGCATGTTCTGATGTTCTTTCACCACATTTAG
This sequence comes from Psophia crepitans, assembly GCA_013399095.1. Lineage (NCBI taxonomy): Eukaryota > Metazoa > Chordata > Aves > Gruiformes > Psophiidae > Psophia > Psophia crepitans. The sequence continues at coordinate 485,561 of VWZZ01000911.1, read as the reverse complement.
GAGTTTAAAAAATTTATTCCTGTCATGTGTTGCATGACAGCATATTTTATTACCATTCGCCAACAAGAATTCCATGATGTTGTATTCTCTTGTTCAGTTAGTAACAACATAATAGTGTGTTTCTAATTTCCAAGAAGATGTTTGTAAACTCAGTATGCAGGCAAAAAACGGGACTTACATGGAACAGTATGTTTTAGACTCACTAATGTTTGTTCAGTGTGCCATGATGAAGAATGTAATTTAGTCCTGATCATTAGGAGCCAATAACTGCATAAACTGAAGAGTTTCTATGCCGGCTCTTTTTGCATTTGAAATGAAGCTCTTTGAACCAGGTTGGGCATCTTCACAGTGTAGCTCTAAATACCAAGAACGCAAGTGAGAGTAGACAGTATGAAGAAAATCCTCTGCTACTTTTTAAAGTGGTGTAGTAATACGGGGGATGTATTGAATGGCCAATTAAGGCTGCTGGCATATATCTCTGTGTATCAAACTGAAATAATAATAGCATTCCCTTTACATTTCACATACGGTATGCAATCTGGATATTTTTAGATTGTCTAAGGAGAAAAGTAGCAGCTGTTCTAGCATCGTGGGGAAAGTGGTCCACTACCATCAGCATCTACCGTATAATCTCTAAAACCATTCATTTCAAGATGATACTATCAGTATTTAGGTTCACTTTGATATTGAAATTAACTGCAAAGCTTTAGGGCACTTTTTAGGAGCATTAAAGCTATGATTTTTAATTGCTGAAGGTTTTTTATATTTGAAATGATTTTATTTCTTTTTTGTATGCTTGAATGCTTGAAAATGTCATTTTAAAGTAAAGTCTGAAGTTATTCTATTTCAGTTTTATGGCCTATTTTGCTTATAAAATTGTAGCTCAGTATTGCAACGCTGACAAAATAGCAATCCTATAATGTTCACAGGGTAGAATAACTAAGATTGGGAGCTCTGATAAGATGTCCAAGAAGTCGAGAAATGCCTGTTCCAGTTTCTGTAGAGCTGACGTGTCCAATGTTCCTCCATGGCTTCTAGTGTCTTCTGAAGAAGAAAATGTACAAAAGTAACAAATGTCTCAGTTGTCCCCAAAGTGCAGAGTGCCAGGAGCTGAGCTTTCAGTCATTTTGTAACATTTATTAAAAACAAATAAATTTAAAAAAAATCAAAATCATCTCTGAAGTAGCTGGGGAGCCTTGTACATAAGAGCACGCTCAGTAATTGCCATGCTAACTCTTCCCTTCAATAGAAGAACAAAACCCTGCAGAAATTTCATACCAGCACCTGTTATAGCAAGGTGTTAAACCCACAGTGTTTTGGCCTTGTGACTGGTGCTCTGTTTTGTACATGGCAAATCTTCTAGCATCTCAAACCTAAACTAAAGGAACAATAAGCCCCAGGATTCATTTAAAAATGATCTTCAGTAAAATTCAGTCATTCAACATCATGTTGCAGAGACATTTTCAACCTTCCATAGTATTGTTGTTTTTTAAACCCTTGGTGCTTATTAACATTTTGATTAAGCATATCCTCACTCTTTAATATTAATCTTGGAAGCAGTTACACTTCTTCATATGTTGTCAGTGGAGGCGATGATGCTAGGAAATTATCTGAATTCTTACTCCTGAGATACTAGTACCAACTAATTGCTCTTTTAGATGTGATTTGTAAAACTGTCAGCCCAAGTAGGTTGCGTTTGCTCTGCTTAAAGTGCCCAAGCAGGTTCAGAGGAATTCCATCTAGAATCTGAAGCACACAGATTACTTATCTCTATTTTTACTTCACTTTGTAGGAAGGACATTCAAATCTTACTGCTATTGTCAGTACTTACATCTCTGAAGATAACTAGGTAACGCAGGAATTACAAGTAGTTTTGTTAATCTGAGCCAGAGCTACAGTGGAAATATATGCTTTGCAAGAAAGGGGTTAAGTTTTGAATGGAATATAAAGTAACCTCAATAAATTGCATTGTTCAGTTGGAGTGTACAATGCTTTTGCCCTTTTTTGAGGAACATGAAATATGAAAAAACCCTAAGAGTTTTTCTGAGTCTGATAAAATGTGGCAAATGCCCAAGAACAGAAATGACACTTAGATGATCTGATGATGAATGCTGTCAAATTGTGTGAGCGTGGTTATATATCCACTGGGAACAGATTTGGAATACAAAGTAAGCACAAGTGATGTTGTTACGTACCTTGAAACCCAGCAAAAACTTTCTTCATCAGACAGAAATGGGTCGAATCCAGAGGGGGCAAACAGTTTTTTTGTGGAAGTCAAGGAAGTAGTTTGAACAACAGCAGAAGTAAAAAAATAGTGTCCACAAAAAAGTACTGGATAGCTGTGTCCTTTTTAGGGATGCAAACTGAGGTGAGAGACACAAACAGGTTTCCAGTCGCAGTAGGGAGGAGGCAGAGTGGGAAACTGTGGGCAGTCCTGATGCTGTTACACCACAGCATGCAGAAACTGACCCTTAAAACACAATAGAACTACAGTAGAGTTGTGTATTTCTCTCCAAGCGTGGTCCATCTTGCACCACCTGAAGGACAGCGGATGTCTCTGGACCTCTCCACATCCACCAGTTAATCCTCTGCGTTAACCCTAACAGGAGGCTGGGCTGGTATCTAGGGAATTGCCTTGTGCTGAGTATTCCTGGCTTCAGGGCCCTGGGATTTCCCCCGTCCTTCCCATCCCTTCACCTGAAGAAGATTTAACACTGGCTGTTGCTTCTCTGTTGCTGAGGTGGAACAGAGTGTAATTTGACCAGAGTTTGCCGGGAACATCCACTTTCCTTTGTCATGAACCACTCATTATTGCAGGTTGTAACCAATTATTACGAGAGAACTGTACTTAAAGAGGGTTTAATGGCAGCAAAACGTAACCTTGTATTGATGCCGGGTACTTTTCACCCTTCCATGACTGCTAAATTGATACTGTCCTTACATACTTGATTTAGAGCTTTACTTGTCTCGGGTTTGTAATTTTCAATGACCAGATCATGTTTCTTCAGTGGAAGTTACTTTCTATGTGATAATCTGATTTCTTTTTTCTTTCTGACAGTGTTACCTGTTTGTATACTACACAGGCTGGAGGAATGCCAAATCCTTCCTGACTTTTGGGTTAATTTGCCTGTGTAACATGTATCTGTATGAACTGCGCAACCTGTGGCAGCTCTTCTTTCATGTGACTGTGGGAGCATTTTCTACCTTACAAATTCGACTGAGACAACCACAGGGAAAGTCCCCTGATTACAATGTCTGACAAGTCCTGGAACATTGAGAGGCAGTCTTGTTCCAATGGTTATTCACTCTCAGGAATGTAAAGCTGGTCTCCAAAAGAAGAAGCTGTCTGGATGGGACATTTTGTTAGGTTTTTTCTTTTGTTTTGTTTTGTTTTTAAATAAAGCAGTGTAAGATGCCTGTGGACATTCTTCACTTGATAGTTAAACTTTTTTTTTTAAGGTCACAAAAGGATATGTGACTGGAGGAGGGAAATGGATCATATCCATGCAGCAAAATGTATGTACGGACACCGAGACTGGGGAATTTGTCTGGTGGCCTAAAAAAGTATGTTAATGGAAGGAATGTACCGAGTATGTCTTCTGCATATCAGTCAAGCTCTTCACTTCCAAAATCAGTTTTGCCTTTGTGAGGCAGTAGGTTATAGGCTAAATAAATAAATAAATGAATAATAATAATAATGCTATTGCATATTAGCAAATTAGATTTGGAATATGTAAGATGTTGAATTTTGGAATGTTTTGTTTCACATTGACGTATATGTGAATGTTTTCTTAATTAAAATGTAACCTGGAAACTCTGTTTTCTGGGGCTCAGCTTTATGGCACCTGTGGCCCTCTGTCTAGTGCTCTGAATACTTTAACGTTTTTTCATTTATGGTTTCCTTTTAATTATTCTTTGAAAGTGATCTGTGTGGACAGGGTTTCTTTTTAGTAATTATTCAGAAGTTCTGCCACTTAACCCAGGATTTTTGCACGCTTCCTCTGTTCAAACTCTGGAAAGGTTGAAAGGAAATGGATTGGTAAGTAAATGTAGTGACTTGTACTTGTTGGACTATTGTTCTTCTTTTTATATACATTCAGAAATGGATGAATAATTAGCTCAAACCTGAGATAAACAGCTGGTCACAGGAAAATAATAAATCAGTCTGATTAGCTTAAACAAGAAAAGACTAGGGATTTTGTTTATTCTTCTGGTTTTATGGGTTGGGTGTTTTTGTGCTGGGATAGAACCTCCTTGATATAGACTTGTGTTTGAGAGAACTGTTGTATACTCCTGAAGTTTGTGAGTCAGCTGGCAAACCCCAAACGCTTAGAAGATAAAATAGCAACCATATAGTATGACCATCAGTCACACTGGGTCTTTTTACAATTATGAGTTACTTATGATGTTTCATACTGTACAAATAGGTATAGATAGAGTTTTATCTGTGACCTGGAATCACGTAAGCATTCACTGAGATGCTGGAAAAAAAAAAAAAAAGAGAAAAAAGCAAGTCCAAATGGTAGGGAGGTTGCCATGCGGCTTGTGGTGTTGGATTTAGGGATTCCCAGAGGTTTGCTGTGCTACAAAGTGTTGCTCTGGGCAAATTGCCTTGGGCACTTCATACCAAAATGTATGTGTTTCAGTAATTGTTTGGTGCCAGATTATGACCAAGAAGAAAGGAGCTAGATGTTTTCTTTTCTTTTTAAATAGGTGGTATTGGTCAGGAAAATTATGCCTAATATAACCAAGAAGAATTGGAGAATGAAACTGTGATCAGAGGTGAACAGAGGCAATATGTATTACACTCTTCATCATGCGTTTCTCAGAATGATGTCTGAGATCAAGACCTTGAAAATACGTTGGTGTGCAGCCTCCGCTATGGTGTTGGAGGTGATGTGCTTTGCAGTCAATTCTCTTCCCTCCCCACTTTGAGACGGAGAAGACGAATGCATTCATGAACATAGTCTGCTTTTGTTTTGGGAATCCAGAGGTTGGGGAAAAGATGAGGAGGACTAGAGTGAACCATACAAGAATTTTAGGAAATATTTACCCTACAAATAGTTTAAAATCCAGAAAAACAGAAAACAGCCTTTGTTTAGCACTGGGAAGTTGGTTTGTATTTGCACCTTTTGAACTCTGGACACCAGAAAAGGTGAAAAGCAGTCCTGTACCATTTGAAGTCAATGATTGAAAAATAGAGCTGTTCCTGATTTAAGTATAAAACCAGGTTTTATCTTGCTTATAAAGCCTAGCAGAGTCCTTGTACCTATCTTTTCACTTTACCTCCACTGATGGGCAGGGCAGCTGTTAGGACTGCCTGAAGTACCGCTTAGTTTTTAGCTCAGGTTGTTGTGCAAGTGAAGAATTTTCTGTTGCGTCATTTCTTCAGTTTAGATGTTGGCAGAGAATCTTGTTTTCTCTGAGATGCCTTCCCTTCCTGCTATTCCTAAAGATGCATTTTTAAGGATTGAAAATGTCCTTTGTCATAGCATCTGGAGCCATTATTCCATCCCAGTTACGCTGGCATTAAGCTAATTGCTGATTAGCAGGTATAATGAACAAATGCAACTGTTGGTGTAATAGAGGACAGTTGGGGATTTGTTTGCTTGTTTTTACGGTACTGACAAAAATCCCATTTCATGATGGAAAGTTAATGAGCATGACTGTTCTTCATTACCTGAGATTACTAGGTGCTAAAAACTTATTACTTCAGTTTGACTATAATATTAGAACTTGCTGAAATTTTGTGTGAGATAAGAAGCAAGACACTCCAGGCCAGGATGGAGGTGAAAATTTACTAATATTCCCGGATTTCCCATTTGCCTATACAAACGTTCAGAGAAATAGGAGGTGCCTGATTTTACCAGATACTTGAGTTATTACGCTCATGAAGACAAATTTATGGAAGATGACTGCTCTCTTAAAAAAAACCATGTTATTTTAGTTTGAATTGCACAAGGCCATTCACAGTTGCTTGATTTTTCTGTGGGATTTAATAGAAGCAGAGCTCACTTCATGTTGTATTTATAAAGTAAGCCCTCAATAAGGTTGGAATGGGCCCTTCCAACACCCACCCCATATTTTTCTTTGAATAAAGTGTCACTGTTTACATTCGCTTTCAGGAAAGAATGGCAAAAAGTTTGACTGACTTCCACAAAGTGTTTCTATAATGCTGTTTGAGGTTGAGTTACCTCAGTTCCCTGTTTGAGCTTCTAGAGGTTTGATGACATTGTTATTTTTCTTTAATGTCTGAGGGTTTTTCATAGCGGTCTGCTGTCCTGTATTCAGTGTCTGGGCCGGGAGCTGGGGATAAGAACTTTTCTCATTTGTGAATTGAGAGAGGAAATAACTTTTCAGATGTTTCATGCTGTACAAATAGGTATAGATAGAGTTTTATACGTGATGTGGAATGACAGACAGAAAATGTGTAGACCCCCTTCTTTCACACTGCTTCATGGAAGACTGACACACAGGCGTGTGTATAAGATACACAGGAATGTATCCAGAGAGGGAGGTGTAGAAAAGAATGCAGCCTTGAAGCAGGGAATGTATGCATATGTTACTTGGATTGGTTTTTAGCTATACCAAAGCTGGCAGGGAACTGGAGAATGATGGAAACTGGTTTCCTTTGCAGGCATCATGATTACTTAATATTCACTGTGAATTCTTCAATAAATTGATAGTCTTTTCATCAAAGGACTAAGGAACATCTGTTTAGGGATATTACCTTTCAGCCTCCTGCCTGTCACTCCCCATTTCCATTGCAAGTACTGTGATAGGATTGGTTTTGCTGTCATGGTTTGTATTGGAAAAAAGAAGCCCATTAACATTTGCAAACACTAAACACAGGCTATTTTGTCAGAATAAATAGCATTGTAAATACGTCTTACGGCTTGCAGAAATCCATCCTTTCTGAGTGGTGTTAATATAAAGGGCTGTATTACAGGAGGGTTTCTCCCTGGTTGGAGGTAATTGATGAGAAGGGCAGCAGGAGGGAGTCTACTTCAATGGCAGTTGCAGCTCTGCGTTGACAAGAGTCTGGCTGATCTCCCAACAGGAGTCTGAGGAAGCCTGGAGCGTCCGTCTGCGTGTGCAGTTCCAGTCATAGTTGGTCAGATACTCCAGGTACCTCTTAACTCCATAAGGCCAAGGGATCTCCCAGCATCCGTACCAGTTCCCTTTCCTTAAAATCGTGGTTCGTCAGTTTTATTGATGAAATTGTTTGCCAGTGAACTTTACAGAGCACTTGTGTCAGTTGGTGCACCTTCATTTGCTGATGTGATAGAGCAATCCAAAAGTTGTTCAGACCTGGTGGAGCATTTCTGGAGTCTTTGTTTTCCTGGATAGCGTTTCTTCCTTCCTCAGACACAAAGCTTCTCGAGACAGGTAGATGACAAGTACATGTTCAGAAAGTTTGAGGTACGTTCAGTGGGAGCTGCACAAGCACCGTACAGGTCCCTGGCTCACAGCACGCAAAGCTCCAACCCGGGCATCTGGCTCAGCTTGCGCTGGGAAATGGGAGAGACGCTGCAGGATTAGCCCTCTAACCTGTATGCTGAGCAGAGCCTAAGAACATGCCCCAGTTGTCAAGCGCCATGCAAAGCTTGAAAGCAAACGAGAGCGTGCTCCCTCTCTTCCACTGAAGCTGCTGCAGGAATGCCATGAGGAGAGGGCAAGAGGGAAGGACATTATTGGCCGGGAGTTCCTGCGCTGGCCTAGCCACGGCGGCTTGGTGCCTGCTTTCAGCATGACCTTAAATAAAGCGACATTAAGCAATTCCAAAGGCAGAGCCAGCTCTACTCTGTCTTCTCCTTGCCCTTTTCAGGACACAACCTGCATTGCTTTGGTTCTTCAGACAACCTAGCGGTGAGCCCTGTTTCCTAGCAGGAGGTGTGCAGCATCCAGATGGCACTCTGCATCCCTTTCTCCTCTTCCCTCCCCTCCCTGTCCCCCAGGCTTGGCTGTGCCGGGGTGCTGTGCTCCTTGCTGAGCAGGTGGAAAGGAGAGGTGGGATGTCCATCTGCCTGTGTTTTGTTTCAGACTGAATGGCAGCAGTCATTTGAAGGACAGGAGAGCACCAAGCATACCAAGCAGGAGGCTCTCAGCTCTGCCCCTCAGTAAAGGAAGAATTGAGACCACGGGCCTGAAAGCACGGCAGGGTAACAGCTTCATCCTGCGTGTGGTGGGACTTGAGGTATGTGATGCCAGACTGGATAAAGGAATGGAGTAACACGGTTTTATGGCTCCTGCTGGAACTAGGGCTGCACCACACAAGACATTTGCCATTAGGTGGGGGGGTCTCCTCTGGAGCCTCTCAAGGGCACCCTCGTAGCGGGGAGCAGCAGGGCTTTGTTGCACCATTACTGCTGCTGCGGTAGTGGTGGTGGGGTGGCTGGGATCAGTATTTCTTGCTTGTCTGTAGGTTGTATTTGATTGATTGTGTATCCTCAGTTACTCTGGAAGGAGTAGGGCTGCCTTTGGGTTGTGTTGGCGCTCCCCTCCCTGGGCTGGGAGGCAGCTCTGTGCAGGTACCCACCACTCTTTCAGCCGGCTCCTGTGGGGTTACGCAGCGTGGTGGTAACGGCGCCCGGCTAAGGTTGCGCCAGTCCGTTTCCAGTAGATGGCAATAGTTATTTGCATCTGAAATCCTGTTTAAAGCAAAGATCTCTGGGGGCGGCTGCTTACGGGGGAAGCTGTCTCTCTGGCTGTTCTTCTATGGGGCTTTTATTTCAAACGCACCCATGTTGTGCTGCACCAGCGCTGCCTCCATTTGTCAATGCTGGGCTTTCACCGCGCTGCCGTAGTTCCTGCCTAGCACCCACCGCCTGCTCACCCACTCTTCTCCGCGCTGGCTTTCAGCGCAGCCACGGGGCAGGCGCCAGCAGCGCAGCCTGGTTGCCAGCACTGCAAGCCAAGCGCTGAGCGGGACAGGTGGGGACTGTGAGGTGCTCAGGGACAGAAATTAAAAAAAAAATATAACCCTGCTTTTTACAGTAAGCTACCTGGTGCCAGATGGCAGGAAAATGTTGCTGCTACTGTCCCCCATCCTGTCTGAAATTCAGTGTTCCTGTCCTGGCTGCCCCTGCCCAGGTGATTCTGGCCCTTTCAATTGAAAAGCTTGGGACAGAGAAGGTCAAGAGAATAGAAATTGAGTTTTTTTCAGCTTAAAACAGCTGAACTGCCCTTTTTCAGGCTGCATCTGAAGCTACCTCTCCCTGCCAGCCTCCAAACTTCCAACTAGAAGTGATGGTGCCCTGAGGAGCAGTCAGGCATGTAAATGTTATGAGAATATTTGCCTCTGGGCATAGTTTTTGGTCAGCTGTTGGTGTCCACGGATGTTGTGCAGTGCATGGACAGGGATAGTGGCAGTGCAGGACAACATGTAAGACATAGTCCCAAATGTATCATTTTATTATGTGCAGGCAGATACTTGATGTAGCCAGCTTTGTGCTGGGGAGAAGTGGCTGAACACCTTAAAATTCATCAAGATGCTTTTTGGATGAGAAAAAGAGGCATTTAGGGGAAATAATTCAACCAGCCACCGTGTGCAGCAATTTAAATGAGAGGGCACAGCACTGGAGGCTACTGGTTTCCCTCCCCTGGGGAATATCCTTCTCCAGATAGTTTCAAAAATCGCTTACATCAGCTAACGTCCTAAACTGCTGTCCATGTGATTATGTGGGAGAACACAGAAAGTACTGAATAGTTGGTACTAAAAGATGGCAAAGAGTCTAGAGGGGAAGATGTATGAGGAGAGGCTGGAGGCCCTGGGCTTGTTCAGCCTGGAGGAGACTGAGGGCAGAGCTCACCGCAGCCTACAGCTTCCTCCCGAGGGGGAGCGAAGGGGCAGGCGCTGATCTCCTCCCTCTGGTGCCCAGCGATAGAACCGGAGGGAACAGCATGGAGCTGCCACAGGGGAGGGTTAGATTGAAGATCAGGAAAAGGTTCTTCACCCAGAGGGTGGTGGGGCACTGGAACAGGCTCCCCAGGGCAGTGGTCACCATCCCGAGCTGGGCTGAGTTCAAGCAGCATCTAGATGATGCTCTGAGTCATCTGCTGTGATTGGGCCGGTCCTGTGTGCGGCCAGGGGTTGGACTCGATGATCGTTATGGGTGCCTTCCAACTCGGGAGAGTGTACGGTTCTATGATTGTATGAGTTCATCAGCATCTTTCTTAAAGATGATACTTTAAGTACTTCGGGGCTCTTTGTTAATGCAGCTATCCTCTCGGTACACAAAGCACAGATTGTCAGTCAGCCATCTGGTTCTTAGTTGCGTGTGTAATGTCTCCTCAACTAAAAAGTCGCAAGCTGCAGCTTTTTGTTTCTCAGTTACACTTCAGGCTTCTGTTAATTGGTGTCGTTATGTGCAGCATTAACTTCTACCTGTAAAGGTTGAAGATGTGGCATTGGTGAGCACTGCTGCCTCCTTCCAGGTGTCCTTGAGAGGACAAGTACCGAGGTACTTTGGGACTACTTTGGCAAAGGTAATGTCCTTTTTAAAATACATACTTTTTTTTTTTTTTTTTAATAGGACGCACACAGAAAAAAAAACAACCCACCTTTAAGCTATTTGGTTATACCTAGTGCCATGACAAGGCTTTGGCAGCTATCCTGAGACTAAGGTTTCAAGGCAAGCGGGTGCACAAGAGGGAGCCAGGGGATGTTCGCAGTGGGCCCGAGCCCTTGAGGCTCTGCAACGGGGTCCTGCGGAGTACCAGCGTGCTCCAAACAGCCGTCCGTCGACGCTAGTCAAGAATCGTGCGTTTCTATTTGCAGATTCAGTATCATCCCCTGCACAGCTTAACGTCTGATCTCTTCACTAGCCAGATGCAGCTAAAATAAAACAGAGACACTTTACCAGTGAAACAGTGTTTAATATAGTTAAATTACTTAAATAGATTTCAATTTCCATGGGAAATCATAACTGTATCCATTTTTGCAAGATCCAGAGTAAAGAGTGTGTGAATACCCCTTGAAATGATCATGACACACTGTCAACAATCACAGCTAGAGATACTGGGGACTTGAAATTCCATTGACAACACAACTTCATAAGATGAATCAAAAGTTAAGAAGACTGCAGACTTTCGTAAAGCAGAAAGCAAACCTAAAACCGAGTGTATGGCATGAAGGCAATGAAACTCAGTGAGGGGGTAAAAGGGATGGAAGGGGAAGGGAGCGGGGAGGGGAGAAAAGCGTGACAGCGTGATGCAACTTAAGTATTTTGCAAACCAGGAAAGATGTAAAGGAGCAAAAGTATAGTACAAGGGCAGACTTGGCAGTTTTACAGAAGTCAAGATACTATACTTTTCAGAGATGTTTCCCAGTGGAAGGGAGAAGGAAAGGGGCGATGCCATTTAAGCTCACGTTTAAATGGCTTAATGCTCGGGTTATGCTTAGCAATATGGCAAATTAATTGAGACAGGCCCATGGATTTTCACTTACTCTCATTGTCGAGTAGGAAAAAAAAAATCACCACCACCATAGTGCAATCATTAAGCTGTTTGTTAGTACTACAATAATTCTGCCCTGAGAAGAGTGGAAAAGAACTTTATTAAATGTCAAAAGACTGGAGTAATTTTTAGTGCTAGCCAAATTCAATATCAAAACTCTCCCCTCATAGAATATAAAAAAATATAGCTTTTTAAAATTATTTTCTTTTTTAATAAAATATCAAGGGATTTTTCTTTAATAGTTAAAAAAGGTACATAAATGATAACAGTGAACTATTCATAACCCCCCCCACTAGTGATAAAGATGTCCAACACAATAGCAATGGCACTATATTTTAAGGTCGACCACCTCACATACACACTTGCCATCATAACGTTTTTTGAAGATCACCTAACTCTTGAAAATTGAAAATGTGTGACTCAGTTTAAGTAAGTGCCTACTACAGGAAAGTCAACTCGATGCTGCAGTACATAGGTCCTTGTAATGTCAAATGGCAGTTACGGTATCAGACAACTCTCATATTGGCAGGATGCTATAAAGACCACCTATGAAAAAATGATTTTTTTTCATAAAGAAAAGTTCAAACGAGCTTAATTTTTTTCTCTTCTTAATAAGAGCTCCTGTTAGAGTTAGTTAGAAGATTTGCTGGGAGCTCTTTTTTCACATTTGACAGATACCATTTCAGTAGCTAAAACACAAAGGTCCTGTTTCCTTTCGTTAAGACGCCACCCTCGGCTTGAATGCTGCATGGAACAACTGTGTGACTACTGTGTTTTGGTTTTTTTCCTCTTCTTTGGGGCTGTAGATTTTCTGGATTTTCATTTAAAAATGCATCTGATTCAGTCTGGAAACTCACCTGTTTGTTGTTGGTTGATTGTATAGTGATAAACTGAAAACTGCCAAGTCTGTGTTCAGAGTATTATGCACAAAAAAAACCTACACAAAAGTCTACAGGTTATATACACCTCCCGCCACACCTTGGTGTGGACAGTCTGCCTTCTAATTTATATATAATTTACAAAATATAGAATTTGGTATATCTGTTAGATCTCCATGTTTTCAATATTACAAAATAAAAAATACAAAAAAAAAACACAACAAATTTCAGGGGAGTTCCCTCCCCACAAAGTGTCTCTCGTTTACATCTAGTCTTTCCCATGTAAACTGATATATACCAAAGAAGAGCACAGAAGACTTTTTAATAAATACAGTTGTAGAGCCATCTTTCTTCATCTCGATCTTCCCCTTCACCAGATGTGCCAGCCCCACTCAGAAGAGCAGTCATTTAGCCATGTCAAAGAAGGGAAAAGAGGGGGCCAGGGCTAGAATGTCTTTTCACACTAAAACATTACCGATGCCCTTCTAAAAGGCCTTTTTGTGTGCTGCAACAGTGGGTGTCAGTTTTGAAAGCCCATTCAAAACAGCTAATAAAAGCACAGTGGTACACTTCAAATAGCTGGCAGTATGGGATGGAAACATTATGGGAGTGCAAATCCATTCCGAAATAATGCTTTGTAGTGAATCATACATTCCTTCAACCAAGTAAATGTTGTGTTGCGTCAATAAATACTTAAATAGCTTCTTATATCATCCTGTGGTAGCAGCCTTTTTGAAAAACTCCAAATTCACGTCTTATCTGTGAATTCCGCAGTACACATCTTTGGTCGACTTAGCACTCAGCCAGGAACAACTCCAAGGTGGTTTCTTTCGATTGCCGTTCACGATGGGTGGCCAAGGAGTTTGCTGATACCCGCTCTAGAGTCACGGTGCGAAATTTCAACTGCGCTGCGTTTTCAGCTTCACTGCCAAAAAAAAGCGATTCTTCTCTGATTCACAGTCTTGCGTAATGCAAATTCCATCTCTGAGTGACGCTGCAATCAGTGCTAACTGATTGGAGGCCCTTCATTTAGAAAGTAGGTGGTCATTTCTCCTTTGCCTTTGACCTTAATGACCCCTCGGTATTCCAGCTGATAGTTGTTGGCTGCTAAAACCTGGTACATGTCTGTGGTTACCTGCAGAATAGACAAGAGTAAGCAGATGCTTGTCATGCCTTCCACACGGTCTTTTCATCTGATTTTGGAGGAATCCATGGACAATATTAAAGTAGGATCAAGTGTTTTGTTTCTAAGTCAGCTGACTTCTGCATATCGAGCACTAACTGAAAGATCTGCACAAGTTGCGGAACAAAACGTGACCTTCAGATACTGAGAAACTACAGCAGTCCCCCACGGTACACAGCTGGGGGGATCACCTTTGTCACAGAGGTCGCAGGATAAAAAGAAACAACCGAGTCACATTTTTAAAAACACACCCGGCACTTCGGTACTCAGCTGCATTCATTATATCACTGGAGTGGTAGTAGGAAAACAGGTTAAACATATTTTAAAAATCCTCAAAAATGACTTAGAAATTACACAGTGGCTGTACAGTTTAGGAGGAGTCACTCAAGGGTTTGTTTTTCTGCAGAATGAGGTAGCAGGCAATGAGAAAACACAAACGCATGGAATAATCTAGCCAGCATCCGAACTCTCTCTGCAGCTGCCATTCAAAAATAATCACTTGTGCTGTAGAATAATGGAAGTTTAAGGACGAGATTTCCTGAGATATTTATTTGTTACAACGTATTTTCTCACCCTGTTTCACGTGACTTTAAATATTTCAGTTTCTGGCTCCCTATTGCTGTAACATTGCTGTGCTGGTTCTTGTAGGGAAGTTTAAATGGTGCTGGACAAATATTGATCCAGTTAACTGACAGCTTAATTGGAAAGAAACAGCATGGCTTCTCCTCTTGGGTGTTACATCAGTTACTCTAACTATTTTTATATCCCTTAAGTACTTTCCCAAGGAATGGCAATCTGTTGCTGTGGACCTTGGCTCAACAGAGGCAGGACAGTGGAACTGAGTCACTGGAAAGGTGACTGTCTGAAGGCCGAGGAGATGTTTGATTACAAGATGGTTTCCATTAACCCCTTGAACCCTCCTCTTTCTCTAGTTATATATCCCCATCCCACTGATGCCCGGATCCTTGCCAGTCTCATAACACACAGCATTGTGAACAGAGAAGTGAGGGAATTACAGAAATACATGTTTGAATTAAGCCTTTGGAAAATAAAAGAGCTGAACAGCAAAGCCGGCAGCACGAGTCAGTAAGCATCGCAGCAGGACTGTGCTCGTAGCGCCAGGGAGGCACTCGGCGATGGAAACTCATCTCAGCACTCCCACCCAGAACTAAACTGCAAGTTTTTGACCAAGGGTTGCAAAGTTGCTCAAGATTAAAAGGCAAAACTTGATGGTAACCGCTAATATTCCCCAGCTGGCTTTTCTTTCAGTACTGTGCAAATAAATGTATGGCATACGGGAATAAAATGAAACCAAAATTCCAATTCTAATTAAGTTTCAAAACCCGTGAGTGACCCTGGGCTGGCAATGGAGTTTTCCAGTGAATTCCTTACCTGAATCCTGTCAGGCACTCCTGTGCTGTCCATTCGGCTGGCTACATTCACCGTGTTGCCCCAGATGTCATACTGGGGTTTGCGTGCTCCTATCACTCCAGCTACGACAGGACCAATATTGAGGCCTGGAAGGAGAGGAGAAATGCCACAATGCTCAGATTCATCACGTGTGAACTACATGAAGCTTGAGGCAAGTTATTTTTCAGACAATAAAAACCATCCTGAGGTTCACTGGGTCTAGCTGTGCTTTACCCTGACACATAAAGCTGCAGCAAAACTATGGGGAAAGAACCTTTAAAAGAGGAGTTGGCTGTTTTGATCCATTTTGCCTGTCTGACTGGCAGCACGGGCTGGATCTGCTCAGTCCAGTACCAGATACAGTACAAAGTTTATTTGCCATCCGGCTGCCAAGCAAACTGCTCACTCGGAAGTCAGCACGCAGCTGCTGCAATGCTGAGCGATGGTGAGGCAGCAGCCCAGCGGCCTTCCAGAGCAAACACCACACTTGACACCCTCACATTTCTTCTCCTTCTCCTTTTCTGTCTTTTACCCCCTGACTTGAAAGGCAATTTAATGCCCAAGAATGGCAGAGCCAGGGACCACGGGAGGGTGTGGGCAGGCAGCACATCACAGGCAAAATGGTCCCATGCTCAACCAGCGTGTGAGACCGTGCTGTGGTAAGAGCTGCTCTGCACCAAGGTGGTTGCCCAACTGCTCCTAATTCTCCAGGGAACTTCAGTACAGTGCTGCTACCTTAACAAACAAAACTGCTCTGATGTTTCAGAGAGGCCAGCGTCACTGCCAGGCACAAGACAATTAACAACACTGTACAGCCAAGGTAACATCTATGGGTTTTACTCCTGATTAAACCCGTGGCTCAGAATGACTACTCTCTATACTTAATCCTGTAAGCACAGTGACATTACCTATCTTCATCTGGAAGTTGTTGAATGAATGTTCATTAATGTATTTCATTTGGTCCATTAACCTCATGGCAAAATCAGCCAGAGCTTTGATATGTGTCTTCCCTTCCTTGTCATAAGTGGAATCGTTGAGGCCTGATGCAGCCATGTATGTACTGCCGATGGTCTTGATCTTCTCCAGCTGCCGAAATTGGTCTTCACTTATTATCTGTTTCACAAGAGCAAAAGAAGTGAATAAACCTTGACAGGCACATACATGCTGGTAATGTCCTTGCCGCATGTCCTGCCATGGTACTACAAAATACTGGACAGAGCCTCCACTACGCAATGTATAGGAAGAAAGGGGATTAGCTTTTTGGAGGAGCAACAAGGGAATAGAAGGGATTTTAGTGGGGGGAAAAAAAAAGAAAAGGAAAAAGAATTAAAGACTTCTAGAACAAGGACAAATGAGCCATGGCACAAGGATTCAATAAGCCACCTTCCTTCAGGAGCTCAGCTAAGCCCAACTCAACTCACTGATTTGGTTCACTTTACCCACCCAGATTTTCTGCGACTTACTTCATCAAAATCGGCAATTATCTCGTTGAGCAGTCTCAGACATTCCACCCCTTCGTTGTTGGCCTCCAGCTCCACGTAAAACTCCGAGAAGTTGCTTATGGAGGCGAACATGACAGCCACACACTCACAGGACTGGTAGTACAGTTCATCATTTCGCCGCTCCTGAGCCAAGAAATGGGCTGCCACGTCCTTCGGCAAAATGTTGTGGAGGAGGCGTCTGTTATAGGCCTGCAGCTCCTCCATTTCTTCTTTCTCTTCAGTGGCCTAGTTTAGGAGGGAGAGACAGTGATGTGCTTACTCTTTTGGGAACTGCTCTGGGGAGGGAGAAAAAAGCTGAAAATGAATTTGCGGGGAGAACAGAAACAGAAGAAAGGGGGAAACAGCAAAGGAGGGCAGAACCAGAGAGATGCAGGAACTTGTGTTTTGCAGTGGAAGGTGGTCCATCCCTTTGTGTGCACACCTGCATGTAAAAGCAGACACAGAATAACACCAAAATCCAATGTTGCTCTATTTCTGAGCCCTGAGTTGAGTAACCTGTACAAGGTCTGTTCCTTTTGGGGAACTCCACTGCCATCGTACCATCCCAGAAAACATGCATTTGGCTTTCCCAGTCAAGCCCAGGAGGTTTCAGGAGAACAAAGACAGCTGGTCATTGCTAAAGTCTGACTGCATGAGTGGCACTGAATTATAATCCTCCCTCTGCACCCCCGAGATGCTCAGCTAAACAAAAGGACCCTCCTTTTCCACAAGGTTTGCTGAGGCGCAATGATGGTTGTGAAGTACAGTTACCTTGGACCCATGGAACGCGCCAGTCTGACACTCTGGAGCGGACTTTTCATCAGCCTGTAAATCCCATGTCTCCTGTGGTCGTGGGATATGTCCAGGCAAAGGAAAACATGAGGAGGGGAGGACAGGTTGTCTTGTTTCAGCACTAATGGGTGTGGATTTGTGTTTAACATTCAGATGGAACCAGAGCTTCAGGAAGGATGTGCCTAGGCTGTACCTAGGACACCTAGGATGAACCTAGGCCTAGCTGACTAAAATAATACAAGCATTTAGAGCTCACTAGATTAATCAGCCTTCAGAACCAGATTTGACTTCTCTTTGCAGACTTCCACAGTATCATTATTACCTCAATTCATTGCTTCTGGTTTGTAGGTAAAGGTACAGAGGTGTGTGTACTGATCACCTCTCTCTCCCCCCCATTACCTTATGGCAGTAGTATTCCCCCACCTTGTTTTACTTTTTGCTATTTTGGATATTTCTAAGCAAAGGCAAAAACAGGGTCAGGCAAGGCCTGGGGGCGGCGCAGCTGAGCGGTTTGGCTTACAGGAGCCCCGAAGAGCTGTCCTGCCTACAGCAGCCTCCGCTTCAGCAGAGGCACCAGGCAAAACGTACAGCCTTCTGAAATGGATCCTCAAATCTTGCTTTCCAATTACTTTTGTCATTGATGGAGAGTTGAACCAAAAAAAGGAAAGACTTTCCTGGCACATGTGGGCCTTGGTGTGGCCAAACACAGCTCAGCCGTACTCTCCAGCCCTCCCTTTGTGAGGGGAGATGGGATAACCTCCCCACATCCCTTAAGTACCTGTTGGGAAAGGCACAAGCAATACTTGCCATGCACTTACAACTTTGCTTGTGGATGCTGGTTTCTGAAATGGGACAGCTAAAAGTGGAAGTTATACCAGGAAGAACCCTTTAGAAGGTGGTATGTCTGGACAGAACAAGGAGAATGCTTGGCTCTGCCTGGGGAAACAAATGCTTTGACCAGCTATCTGGACCAGGAATCAGCTCATCCCTTCCACTGTTTTACCATTTATAAAGAAGGATAACAATGTGTATCTGCTTCCCAAGGAACTTTAATTAATTGGTGCTTCCTCAGTGCCTCCTACTCAAATCACTGAGACCTATTATTAGAATGGTGTCCTGCCATCCAGAAGGTAAAAAATCTGCATCAAACCTGCAGTCCTGCAGGCTCCCAGCTGTTAAGTCCTGGGCAGAGCTGAGACCTGTCCTGCTTGAGAATCACATACGATGCCCCAGCATCACTCGTGTGCACAATAGTGAAAACCCTGAAAACACTGAACCCAGGGACAGGAGCACAGTGTGGCATTATCTGTAGTGTGTTGGTTATCCGGTGCTGCTGCCTCGGGGCTAATGAAGGCTGGATACCAAGCCAGTTCCCACTGCTTAAGGAGAAAGTGAATGAAAATGCAAATGTGAATCTTTCACACCCCTGAACACAGCAAACTAAAGCTCACCGAACTCTGGGAAGCAACTCAGCAGTGAATATGAGCTGCTTATATTTACAAATCCTGTTATATTACAGGTTCCTGCAACAGTGACAGGCTCAGTTGCCCAAAGTCATTAACCTTGATCTTCAGATCTATAACCCTTTACTGTGGGGGCCATCCAGAGTGCATTTACAAGGGAACAAGGGGTTAAAGTAAATAACCAGGATGAGAAGCACTGAGTATGCAAAGTACCGAAGAAGAGCAGAGTGTTACTGGTATGCCAGTAACACTACATGGCGGGTCCAGATTAAATTCAAAGGCACTTTGTAACACTCCCCAACTCAGCAGTGAATAGCTCAGTAGTTTTATATTAACGCCAAGGACTATGTGTATTCCTCCAACCCGAGAAACACCCGCTAACCTGGAGTTTCCAGAGGAAATCGAGCCGTGCGGTGGATTCCACTTGTTGGGCATGCAAGTACAGCGCCAGGACGAAGACAGTAATGATGACGGGGGTCACAATCTTCAGGGCAACTCGTGTCATCACCGGAGAGCTGCAGCCAACGAAAGGGCAGAATTTCCCAGTTGGTCTCAGCCTGGAGGAGCACAGCTGAGCCACACTCTGCAGTTCCCACTTTAAGGCTAACCACCCTCTGAAGAAAAGGCTTTTCTCTGTCCCCTCAAGGCACTTGTTAATGAAGGGACAAACCTGCAGAAAGCTGAGGATTTTGGCTCATAGATGCTGGTTTCTAAAGCCGGACTCGGAAATTTAATCCAAATTCTTAAAAGGGGTTAACATCAGTATAAAAGCCATTTTTTAGAGGACAGAAATACATGCTCAGCAACCACGATGCTTGGCAAAACCGAAAGGCTGACAGCTCTTCAGAGTGCCTCCTGCCCTGCCTTCCCCAACCTCCTAAGTCTGGAACTGTTCTACACTTACTGCTTCTCTAATTAATTACTTCTAAGTGGCCTTTGTTTTGTAAGTATTCTCTAAGCTGAAAAGAGCACTAGGACACATTCCCATCCCTTCTGACAAGCAAGAAAATAAAACCTGTTAAATCTGAATTACAGTTACACAGTATGAGAATATTCTTTTGATAAAACATTTGACATGTAATTATAAGTAAGCTCTATAAGATGCTCTATAAAGCAAGCTCACATGAGTCCCACAGGCAAGAGGGTGCTCCGAGCGTAGCTATACATACAAAAGGGCAATACTCACAGCAATGCATAGGCAAATACCAGGCACTGCTGGTGAGCCAACGTGCACTTGTGATAGTGCATCTTGTGAACAGGAACTACTGACCAACAAAAAACCCCATAAAGATATTTAATGCCAAAGTGACTCACCATGGTAACGAAGCATTTGCAGACACGCTGAAAAAAAAGCAGAACACAAACACAAGGTTAGTAGCGTGTTTGGCTCCCTCCAGCACTCGTCCTTCTGTACACTGTTCAACAGCACCTCTGCAGTGCGGCACCTCTAACGCTGTGTGGGGCTATAGCCCTTTTAAAGCAGAAAACTACAAAAAGATGGGGAGGGAGGAGGAAAAAAAAAAGGTCGTCTGAGCTAGACTCAAAAATCCAGAGTGATGGTGCAACGTGGTTAATGTGGTTAAAAGATCTAAGAGAGTCAGAGAATCATTTGGGATTTTAATGTCAGTGTGGGATGCTCAGCAAATACTTGTGCATCCGTCACTACTTCATTAGGTCAGGCTGGAAAATCTGGTCTAAAGGAGGAAGGCTCTGGGCTCATATCTTGTGAGGGACAGCTCCTCTCGTCCCCATTTCTTGTAGCATGGAGACGCGTTTAGTTCCTTTAGCGCTTCTCCCTTCTGCAAGCGGCTCCTCTGCAGTGTCGTGCCCAGCTGTGGGCACCACATGCGAGTGCACCGAAGAGAACCGTCATGCAGGCTGCTGTTGCTGTCCGCAACCGTGCAAAGTACTGGTATGAAGCAGAGCTGCTGGAGAAGCTGGAGGGTGTGCGTTTCTTACAGTGGAGGGATGCAAAGGAGCTTTCTGGTCAGTAGTAGCCGAGTTCCTGACTGATTGATTGCTTAATGCTGCTGGGTTTCTTCTCAAGTGTGGGTGGAGTATTAGGTGGCTGAGAGCCATGTACATGGATCTTTTAAAACACTGTTTAAATGGGAAGAAAGAGATCAGTGTAGTGTCAGTGACACAATTACAGCTTTGCAGGCTACTAACATGATACATCTTTAGCCTGAAAATCCCAGCTGTCTTCAGAGCTTCAGGCCAGTTTTCTGGGCCTGGGGGGAACCTCTCACTACAGAATCAGATACAAATCACCAAAATCAAAATAGCTGAGGGAGCCTAACTGGGCATAAAATTAAAAGATAAAAGCATAGTGACTCTCTAACCTTATTTGTTCTGAGACATTTTCTGCAGCTCTGAGCATGGAATTTCTTCTGACGTGAGTTTTGCAACCCACTGCTGTCTTGCACACAATCTATTGCACGGCCTCTTGGCCACCTCCAGCACTGGACCCAGGTTGGGAACCCTGGGGACAGTGACTCCCACACTGAAGGTTGGATCTAGTTGGACTTGGAGACACTTTCCACATGCAGTGATATTCCCCCTACTCCCCTGGCCAGGGATAACTGACTGCTCCCCAGTATCACTCTGTCTTATGATGGGAGTATGGCAGATCTGATCCTCTGTACTGGGGCTGCAGCTCACTGTGGGTGTTACACTTCTCTAAAATCTTCAGCAGAGACTATGGAAAGCAGCAAACCCAGTATTTACAGTAATGCTTTGGACAAGTGGAAATGCCCAATGCAAGCCATGATGGCATTACATTGGCAGGTTGCCCCCCCACAGGACAGATTTCCAGTAGCAGATGGCCCTTTAGTTACTGGAAGGCAGCAAGGGAGAAGCTTGCTCAGTACACTCTCGCTCAAGTTAAAAGCACGTTTTTAGCAGGAAAGGTGGCTGATTTTGGGGACAGCTCCCATAGGAAAAGAGCATCTCCCTTCTCACAGCCACGATGCCAAGGACAGCCAGCCCTCTAAACCACAAACCACGACTCCAACAGAAATGACGGGCTTGATGAACAAATCGCTGGGCAAAGGTCTTTTGGGCTTCACTATGCAGGAACTTAACTTGGAAGATGACATTAGCCCACCGCATCTTTAAAACCAATGCATTAGTTTTACCGTCTGCACAGGGGAAAGCTTAACATGACAGTAGCTCTGTGCAGCCAGTTACACGTCATGTGTCACCACACTGGTGCGTCGCCGCAGTCAAGTCTAGCAGCTCCCAACGTGCTATAATCGGCCTTGCCGCTGCTTGCATGCTGGGCTGGTTTGTACACAGAAGTGTGAAGTGACATCTGCATCACTTGTAATTAGTAAGAGTACCATGATGGCTGCAGAGCAGACAGTAATTATGTAGCTACAACGGGCACCCAATTAAAGTAGTATGAGGTCATGCTGGTTTTTTTTTTAAATATCAGCTGGACAATAAGGCCCATCTCTGAACTGTGTGCTACACGCTGAGCTGCCATTTCTCACAACACACAAATGGACTGCCAGACATTTGGACAAGAAATAGCTATCCATGGAGCTCTCTGGACAAAACAAGTTTCATTTAATGAGAGATAATATAGTATCACAGAAAGCTATTTCTGGGAAAACATGCTAACCTTCTCCACTTTATTACTGACATTTTGATTGTGAAGTGACGTAAATTATACTTCTAAGTGCTGTAATTTCGCTTAGTGCTTGACTTACAAGAATGAAATGGTATTTGGGATATAAAATGCTTTTATTTCTCTAATTGTGTTAGAAAATGCTAAATAGCTTCTACTGTTAGAATGCATAACATCTGCAAAAAAAAAAAAAAAAAAAGGAAGGAAACCTCATTCTCCCCATACCTCTGCAGAAAGCTCCATGGGGTTTCCTACAGAATTTCCTTCACTTGAGCTAACAAAATATTTGAAGTGCCTACCAGCAGTGGCAGTAAAAGCCATACTTCCATTAATTATTACTGGGCCCACAGGAATGCTAAAATCATGGAATATTTATGTAAAGGACAGAAGTAACTAGGTGCATCCAGCTTGAAGGGGTTAATGACCATCAAGAAACTGGAGCAACTATACGAACTATTTTATAACATACAAGATAGCTCTGGGAAGGATCATGGGAATCTTCTCAACCGCCCTCCTGTCCAAGACAGGAGCAACCATAGCTATCATCCTTGACAAATGTTTAACCTAAATTGGTGTTTTCCAGATCTCTGATGGTTCTTTGCTCTTCCGGACTCTCCATTATCGTGAACTGCCTTCTTGCCCCAAACTGGGAAACATACTCCAGGTTAGGCCTTTCCACTCCTGAGTAGAGCAATGGTCTACTTCTCACGACTTACAGGCAGCTCTCATTATGATACATCCTCACATCATGTTCACCTTTAGACAACACCATGATTTTATTGACTCACATTCAAGTACCAGGGGAAATCTTCATAACAAGTAATTAACACAACAACTCAACTGCCGGTGAGAAATAAAACCTGTGGAGGAGGGCGGGCTTGTGGATGTGCCAAATTCCCCTCCCTGGTGTGACCTTCAGGGGAGGGATAACCATGTCAGTGGAAGGAGGTGCTACCATGATTAACATGTGACCTGGTGATGGCAAAGTACCTTCTGTAAGTAAAAGGGCAACTACTCCCACGTAGCCCCATCCCTTCTGCTGGGAACTGTGCGAGACCAGCTGTGACACTGGCTTTTCAAATGTGGACATGTGTCCGACAGCAACTGCCAGGAGATCACCAAACATCAACCACCACCATTCCACCACCCCAAGCTGGGTTTGATATACCAGATATCCAAACATCTAACCAGTTCATTATCACACCCCTGAGTCAGCTCAAGTTTGTTGGAGGTTTTTGTTTTTCTTTCTTTTTTTTTTTTTTTTTTTTGAGAAAAGACATTTCTATATTGGGAGTGTAATACCAGACGAAGTGAGAATGACTAACTACAGCTCCCCATTTCTGGAAGAAAAAGAAACACAGATCCACTCTTATTCCAGTTATATTTTGATATTAATAGACCGCTCATTAGTTAAGTTCCACATTAAAAAGATGTTAAAGGCAACTGTGTTTTCCCACTCTTCAGAGGTGGAGAGCAGCACTGACAAAGCCTTTAGTTTACAGCCATGCCTTCTCTGGTATCTTGCACTGCCCTTGCTACCACCACAGCCTCAGCACTCCCATCCACCTAATGCCACACCGAAATCATTGGGTGAAAAGAAATTAGGTGAAGATTTCAGAAGTGAAAGGCACTTACTAGGTGTTAGCTGTAACCAGGAGATCTGCATTGTCAAAAAGGTTGACCCCTGGCACTTCCACAATGAGAACATAGATAAATTCAATGATTAACATAAGGATCAGTTTTCCAATACAGCTGATCTGAAGGAACACAGAGCAGGCCAGGAGACTCAATAAGACACTGTAGGTAAAGTACTGTATAAAGACAAAAAGGGGAAAAAAAAACAGAAGAGAGATGAATGTCAGCTGGATAAATCAAAACTGAAAACAAAGGAAACTAAACAGAAGGACAGAAAGGGGTTGGGAGTTACGTAGTTGGGCTGACCAAACATGTAAATTTGGGGCTGTCTGGGGGATTCTCCCACGTTACAGGAGATTTAAGTGTTAAAACCAAACGGACGGAGATGAAATCTCCACATTCTTCCTCAGGTGTTATTTGCTTTACACTCAAGAGGCACAGGGCTCGCAGCTGTGCGCCCAAGGTTGGGATGTAGGTTTGCCCTGGCCACGGTTACTGAATTAGCAGAAAACTTCATCCAGTTATGCTGGAACAGTTCATGCTTTAAGATCAAATCCTGGACTCAAATTCGCCTATCTGCACAATACCCAGGACCAAGGGTATCAGCAATTCACATCACCAGGACAGAGACCCCCTCGAGGCCAAATGGAAAGTACTGCCCCTGCTGATGTGACATGCTGAACCCATCGGGAAGATACAGGCTGGGCAAACTTCTTCCAGTGCCCAGCACCATGATCTGCAGTTGCAGAAGTGTGTGCATGGGTGGTACTGGAGCCCTCGGCCATGCCTGGGTGGTGGGGCAGCAACTTCTGCCCATCTGAGAGCTGAATGTAGAGCATGCCGGTGCTTTCAAATGCAACTGCAGACTGCAGGTGCCTCTTACGGCTCCTGGGAAAGCTAGGATGGATGTAAAACAAAGAGATACACATTATCCAGCTCATCACCTTCCTGCTATCAAATCTGTGAAGATTTAAGCTTACACTCTGTCCGGACAGGCCTATTTCTGGCAAAAAAACTGTATCAGATGCCTGAGGCGGTCCAGCCCTTCAGTTAAAACAAGCCCTAGATGAAGTAGAAATACACTTATGTTCTAAGCTCATTTATTAATAGTTCATCACTGATATATTAAATTAGAGACAATAACTTTTTGTAACTGGACTCTTCAGTTTCTAGAAAATGGGTGGATGTTTTCTGTGGTAGGACCCCACCATCTCCTGAAAGCACACTGGGAGCAACAGACAACACCTGTACCAGAGCCAACATCTGCCCTGCAGAGCGCAGGGGAAGGACTCCTCACTTCTTAGCCCGCTGACTGTCAGGACCTGGCTCAAGGCTGCCATGGCATACTCAGCATGCAAACTGGCTGTTCCTCCATGCTTACCATCCCTCTCTGCCCTGAACCAGCACTCCTGACAACTTCCTGATGGGCACAAACTCCTTCTAGTTTTCTGTTGTGCCAGATTTTGCTCCTTGGATCTTTCTGCGGACATACTAAGAGCCTTTGCAGGGTTGAAACTCACAGTAATGGTGGTCTCAGAAACCTCACTGAATCAAATACAGACAACATTCCTGTAAGATTAAATGGGAATAGGTTCAGTGGGATACCAGGGCTTTCTGCAGCACCTTGGACATCTGGATGATAACAGATCAGCCATAAATCTGTCATAAATTCAGATGACCTTAACATAAATTCTGCCCCCATCCTAGACAGATTTTTCCTTTTCAATTTCCAGTAGATAACATACATAATGGCCGTGACCTAAAATCTCAGAGAAAGGTCTTGAAGAGCTATGCAAAAAGATAATTTTTTTTTTTTTGCAAGGTATTCTACCAGTGAGTAAAACTTTTTTTTTCATTAGAAGCATGTTTGTTGTTTTTTTTTTTAAAACAAGTTGTTCTGAAGAGGTAGGATTTTCATTTGCAAACTGAAGCAGACCACTACCAGGGCTGCTAACCTGCCTGAGGCCAGAACCTACTATACCTAGT
The DNA here is from genome assembly GCA_013399095.1 of Psophia crepitans. NCBI lineage: Eukaryota > Metazoa > Chordata > Aves > Gruiformes > Psophiidae > Psophia > Psophia crepitans. The sequence continues at coordinate 459,645 of VWZZ01000911.1, read as the reverse complement.
GAAAGAATATATAAGCAAAGCTTTTCATCAGGACAAAAACCAGTGGAGGGAAGGGTTAAATCTATGACTAGACACTGTGTTTCAGTGAACTGATTTTTGAGTAACACTGAGCACCCACAAACTCTTTTGAAATGACTTGCAGTTCTACATGCCATTAAGGACTTCATGGAGAAAGGCCATTTCTCCTGCTGCAGGCGGGATCCAACCATTATAAAAGCCTACTGATTATTCAGCCCTGAAGAAACTTAAACATTAATGTGGATTCACAATAATAATTTCAGACACTTAAGTTTGTGCGTAGTAGCCCGTGTCAGTTCTGTAACGTCAGTCGGAAACAACCTTGCTTTCCTCTGAATCACTGAGATTTATCGCACAGGTTTTATAGCCCCTTCTCAGATCAAGTTCTGCAACCCGTTTTTTTCAGGTGGTACCTCTGGAAAATTGCAGTTGGGCGAAGGACTGTCACAGAATCCCTGCAAGGTGCCCAGGCTGTAGTTGGAAGTCAGGTTGCTGATAAGGCATATGTCCACCCGGTCAGGAGTGACATTGTATTCTGCAGCCATGCAGCTGGCAAGATCCACAGTGCTGCACATAAACTGAAGAAAAAGATGGTATTAAACTCAATGGCACAGACAAGGAGAACAAAACAAAACAGTCTGCATCAATTAAAAAAGCCCCTTGGAAATGGCTGTAGCAATGTGCAAAATATGCAAAACTAAATCACCGGCTTATGTTTTACTGCGTGTGCAATGGCTATGTTTTTCCTCTCCCAGAATATTAATTAATAGAATCCAAGCTATGCACTCTACAAAGCTAGTTTCGTGCTCAAGTCCACGTACCACTTTACGTCTGAAGGTTCACAGGCAGAGGGGCTGTAGATATGACACATACAAATATATCCTGCTGTCTGTGATAAGGTCCTGGCATTGCTCTATTTCTGCTGATGGGAATTTCTGAGCTGATAACTTTCCCTGGCCATCTCTAAAGCTTGTGCTGTGGGTCCTTCTATGGGGAAGCCGTTAGCAGCAAGGCTCAGCGGCTGATGTGCTACGTTATGCTGAGGAAGCAGCAGAAGCCCATGCTGATCTCCTCCATGTGCTGCTCCGTTTGCCCGCTCTGCTGATTTTTACACTAAGCGGTTCACAAATGTAAAGAATCACATACTATGCAGAAAAACAAAGCTCTAATTTCTGTGTGGTGCTCGGCAACCCACACCAGATCTTTGCAGGTGACTATGGGGGAAGGCGGTGGGGTGCTGACGCCACTGAGCTAGCGCCTCCCATTCAAGTACCTCAGCAGAGCACAAAATTGTTCATATATCTCCACTATGTGTATAGGGAAGCTGAGGCAAGAGCAAGTAGTGGTCTGATTTTTTGGTGTTTGAACCTCTCTATGCCAGTGCAAGTCAGCACTGCCCCAGCTGAGCCCATAACTGAGAGGAGCAGAGGGCCATGTGAAGTCTTTGTAGCTACCTCCAAGCTCAGAGCTTTAACCCCAGGCCCATCACTCCTTTTTTCTCCCCCGCTCTTAAAAAATGAAATAGATGTATGCAGGGTAGAGAATGTTCAAGTGGTTGCTTTAAAATACATTCACCCTTCAAGGCATTTGTAGAAGTGAGAAACCAGCAGGCGCAGGGTCCTGTAGGACAGCCATCTCTCTCCGAGCCTGAAGTCAGCAGCCGTGTTTGAATGCAAAACCAGACCACTGCGGTCCCAAACGTGCAACTCAAAGCGAAGTCTTCATGGTCCCCGTTAGGTGATTGCTGCACTCGGAGCAGGATGCAGCTCTGTGCAGAAGGCTGGCACAAAGCCTACGCAACACTTAAGTCCCACTCAATATTGTGGGAGTTAAGTGACGCATCGGCTTCGTACCGGCCCCTCATGCAGGGGTACGCCTCAGGCTTGGCTTCTGTACGCGGAGCAGAAGCATTTAAAGAATCAGAAAAGAACATGGGCACAAATCAGTGCCAGGCATAGAATGGGCTGCAAGGGTGCAGCTGTCAGGCTCCCATTTCTTTTCTGTGCCCGAAAAGCAACAGGGAACTGACCTCGGGTGCTGTAAGCATCAGGAAGGTTACATTAAACCCAGTGGTCGTAAGGGTTGCGATGCTGCAGAGTGCCAATAAGAAAACCATGCAGAACTGAGTGGGTCAAAAGAAAATAATGCACATACCATGTTGACAAAGGCAGATAGAAAAACCAGGATAATGGCAAAGACTCCAACTAAGGTACTATTGGTCCTGGACTGTACAATCTTCCTAGAAAGAGTCTGGAGTGGAGTTGGGAAAAGCTGCATGTAGGGAAAAAAATTAAATATTAAAAAAACTAAAATCATTGCTTGTTTTACAGATTATAACCTGCATTTTAGCTGCCTGCATCCTTCAGTAAGGTGCTGGTGTCGGTGCTGCACAGGGGTTAGAGAATGGTGATGGGGCACAGCGGCTCAGGGACAAGGGCGAGCAGGAACGCGACTGCCTCATGGCAGCAGGCCCAGCTGGCTCCCCAAATCTACTTAGTCCTGCCTAATGGGAATGATGGCTCCGGAGCTGAGCTAGCACAGCTCGCAGGGCTGTGCTCATCCTGTTGTGAGACGCAAACCACAAGCCATCTGTAACTGAAATAGCCAGGAGCTTGAGCCTTAAAATTACTGGATCAAAAATTTAAAAACAAAGCAGGAATGAAAACACGCAGGTCATATCCCTTTGATTGCAAGGGTGTATTGTAGGACCTTCTGGTGCCATTTCAGAAACAGACTGTTAAAAAGCCCAGGCTAGTCTTGTGATCTGTCAGACCCTCGGTGAATGGCGCTGGAGAAATCAGCTGGGCTCCTCTGGTCTATGGCGCTGGGCACCACAGCCACACGGGGATAAAAATAACCGCTGGTGAGGGCGACCACAGACCTCCCCTAGAGAGCAGTGAATCATTGGGACAGTCTATCAGAGCCAGAAGCTTTCTTCTAGTTGCTTTCTAATTGCAGCCACCAGCGTGCTTTGCTTTAGGTGCTGCATCATATTCTAGGTACAAACAGTCTCTGGGTGAAAGCAGAGAGTAACCAGGAGCCCTTTGCAGCAGGGGTCACCCCTCAGCGCCACGAGGCCTCCTTGCACTGCAGCAGCTACAAGAGAAGTCCAGAGCACATTGAAACAAACCCTTTCTCTTCACTTGCCACCTCCGTCCCGGTGCAAGCTCAGGGCTGGAGCCACAAGAGACCGATGCCAGAAACCCCTCGCACGACGACACACGTGGGCCTCGCAGTGCCCTTCCCCTCCACGCCGTCGCGCTGGGGGCCAGGGGCTCTGTTGAACACTGCCAAAGTTTGTTCCAGAAGCCGTCTCCTTCCCCTACCTTCACTCTGGGTGAATAACCAAGCCGCTAGAGGGTATTTTTAGAGACACAAAGAAGCTAGCAGCGCAGCGACACGGCACTGCAATTTAACAGTGACTAATGTTGCTATTAAAAGTCCTGCTTTTCCCTTTTATCCTTCACTCTTACATCTTCAGAGATGCAACATTCTGTCAGCGCACAGCTTCCCACACAGCAGTCCTACAACAGGACTGCGAAGCGTTTGAACGGCCAAAGCACTGATTAACCAGTGACTTTTACAGAGGGAGGGAGAGACTGACATGGCGAGAGTTTTGAAAGAGCTGATTTCACCTGCACATGCACAAAAATCCAGCTAACTGCAGGCGAGAGGAGAGGGGCAGGCTCTGGGAGGGGGGGAATGGGAGGAAAGGGAAAATCGGGGTTACGACTTATTTGCACTGCATGAGGATTGATTGGAATTCACTGGAAGCTTATGCAAACCTTCCAGCTCATGAGCTAGAAACAAAGCAAAACACCGCGCTCTCTCTCAGAAATAAACCTTGCTGATATAGAAATCCTTGGCTCTGTTGATAAGCCNTGGTTTAGTGGGTAATAGGTGGGGGGGGGGGGGTTGGACTAGATGATCCTTGAGGTCACTTCCAACCTTAATGATTCTATTCTATTCTATTCTACGACTTATTTGCACTGCATGAGGATTGATTGGAATTCACTGGAAGCTTATGCAAACCTTCCAGCTCATGAGCTAGAAACAAAGCAAAACACCGCGCTCTCTTTCAGAAATAAACCTTGCTGATATAGAAATCCTTGGCTCTGTTGATAAGCCATGAACCAAAATACCTCCTTGCCCTACGACATCCAGCTGCTCCATGCAGACATCAGCTGGCAGATCCCTGCCAGCGCAGGGATGTGGGAAACGCCATGGGGTTTTCCTCCACTGTAACCTTTATAGGATTGGAAGGGAGGAGGAGGATTTGTGCAGCATTTAGATAGTTTTCTCATTAGATTAGAGCAGGACAGGTTTTCCTGCCACTCTTTTGTTTAGGCCTCAAGGCCAAGCTCCACAAAGGTATGCATGGACCTAACCTCCTTCTGTAATCTCTGGGAAATCAGGCACCTAAATAAAACTTGGGAGTGCTTTGTTGTGGATCTTGGCTCAAGCCCCTGCTGCCAGTGATCCCAAAAAAAGTCTGACTGTGAACCAAGCCTGAGATATCAAGCAAAGCTATCAGTGGAAGACACTTAAATTCTAATGAAAACATGTTTTCTTTGTATTAATCTTGGTTCTCATACTCCGCAAACTAGGGAAAATTTTAGGTCAGTAAACAAGTACAGCTGGAAAAAGTCCTGAAGAGAAAACAAATGCCAAAAACCATAGGAGGTCAGGATTGCAATCGAGAGCGCAAGGCACAGCCATGCCGCACATCTGAGGAACCTCTGCCTTGCGAACACCATTGATGGAAGCTCCATAACATAAGTAACGCTCTCCCCATTTCACAGAAGCAGACAGAGCCCAGGAATACTTGCAATTTGGAGGACTTCTGTGATAGAAATGGGGGACTTGTTTCAGCTCTGACAATTCAGCTCCAGCCTAGCAGTGTTCCCTCCATAAGAACTTCCACAAGCCAGGGGTATAACAAAAAAAAGAAGAAAAAGGAAAAAAAGATGCCTTCCCTTGCCATTCTGCAATAAAACAAAATCCCTTCTGTCCCAGGAAAAGCAGCAGAACATCAGGACGCTATACTACAGTGAAAATTCATGAATTGTTGCTGGTTAGCCCATTGGTTTGTACTGTCCAACACCATTTACTTCTCTGAGTAAGACTCAAATCCTGCCTGAGTGAAATACAGTACAAGGGAAGGTCTGATGAAAAGGCAACTCTAAGCCCACATGTACACTACTGAGAACAGGGGCTGAAAGGAAGGACATGATCCCTTTGGGCAGCCAAGATTCACATTTGGGATGCCGCACCAGCTTGAGGTCATTCATTAGCCCTCTTAAAATCCCTGCGTAAAGAAAAATAACCACAGTGGGAAAAGGGAAACTGAATTGTCCCATCAATTCCAGTTCCTTCTGAATTGAAATGCATAAACGTTGCTGGAAGACACAAGCTCCCAGAAGAGAGAGGCTCTGAAAGCTTGCAGGTACCAATGGATGCAGAAGGGAAAGGTAGGGCACTGTTGTGCAGGCAAAAGTCCAAATTTAGACTCTGATCCAACAAGTACTAGTGTTACAGTGAAAATAATCCACAAGCTCCAGTCATTTACATGAAAAAAATACACTCAATAAAAACTGTACTTTGCAATAACAGCTGGTAACAGGCAGAAGAGGTGTATTTCTCCTTTTTGTCTTCTTAACAAAGTTGCCTTCTTAACATGTGGACATGGAAAACTACTTAGATAATTGCCTTTATGTTGTGAGATGAAAAAAATGATCAGGTCTTTAAGTTCTGATTTTTCAATTTGTAATAAAAGCCTTTGAGTCATTTTGAAGTACATTAAGATGCTTCTGGAGTAAAAGACATCATCTCCAGGCAAGTTGATGTTGCAAAGCCATTTATATCACTTATTTCACAGTGGTTTATTAGTCTATTAAAAAAGTACAGTTTTCAGAGGTATTTTTCCCCTGCTTGAGAAGAAAAAACCCCCCCACTTTAGGACCTTCTAGATCAGCCTTGGGAGGCAGAGAAACAGGTAGGCAAACTGCACCTATGTAAAGCTACAGAAAAACTTTTTTTCTAATAAAGGATAACTTGAAATGTCTCTCATATGTGCTCCCGGGAACATGCAAGAGGTTGAATTCCACACATCAGTGTAGATACCAGAAGTTAAGGATTTTACGAAGAAACACAAACTTGATTAAGTTAGTAGCAAACCAGATGTCTGTCAGTGGAGTATTTGCGAAGGGGCCGTGGTTCCCATGACCTTAGACTCTATTGGGAAGGAACACCATCTCACGGTGGCCAAGTCTTCATGGAGCATCAAAGTGAAGAACTGGAACTCTCTTGTTTATTACAGCTGAAGAAACTTGGAAAGCCAAGCTGGTTGCGTTGGCAGTTCCAGGATCAACTTCTAGTCCGTGGAGAATTTTATAGTGGAAGATAATAATGACAGCAAAAGAAAATAAAACATGATCAAGCTGTCCAGAAAGAGCCTGCTGGCCACTGTCAAAGCCAGAGATGGAGGGGCCAAAACAGGGAAGGAAAATCTCACATGAAAACTGAAAAGAGGAAGAAAAAAGGGCCACTTAAAATGTAACAGCACAGCAAACAGGCAAAAGTTATGCTGATATCCTGGGGTGGACACCTGCCTTCCAACTTTGTGTGGGATGAACCGCTGGCGTGTAAAACACATGCTTTTCTATCCCGCATCCGAGTGTGAAACAAAACAAACAATGGTGACATCCTTGTGTCTTAAAATGTCATCTAAAGGATCTTTAAAAGTGCCTTCCTTGTGCATATGTGCAAATGTGTTCCTGGAGCAATGGGAGTACAGAAATAAAGTAACACCCCTTAACCAAGGGCTGTGTGAACCCACTGCTTAAAAACATGTGACCTGAAACACCAAAATCTTTAATGACAGAAGCAGGCTGCAGCTGACAAGCTAGAAGTACCCATCCTCTAAACAAGCCATCTCATAATCAGATCTTGTCAGCAGAGGCTAATTTGGAGCATCAAAAAAGGGGTAATCAAAAAGGTACTGGAGCTCGAAGGCCTGATATTTTCAATATTTGCAATCCGTGCAGAGAAGGCACCAGCCACACTGAATGTCATACATAAGCACCTTATGGGACATGCTGAAAACTCACTTTTGGAAATACCAGGAGCTTCACAGCATCCCATTAAATTCTGATGTTAGACAGAATTCCCTCTGATGCCTTCTGTCAGGGCCTGCACACTGAAAGGAAACCAGACTAAAAACGGTTGCAGGCACCACTGAACAGATCTATCCTACTGAAATTTGGAAGTTCAAGGCAAAGAAAGCACGACTGAACATCAGTGTAGAGTCACAGGGACTGAAAAAGCCCGTGTGCCTTTTAAATTATCCATTAAGGTCAGTAATAATATTAAACCAAAAAGCCCAAACCAAAAGCAAAAACCTTTGAATGTTGACAGAGCGCTGCTGTCAGCAGGAAACAACCTGCGCCTGCAAAAGCCAGTGGGCGACGAGCAGCTGCGCGCCTTGAAATCCGTCTGGCTGCGAGTCAGCCAGCTCGAGTGCTTCAGAGGTCTGGGCCTGCCACAGCTCTTGGCCCGCTGTTTGCACAGCACCAGTACAGCCGGCGTGCTGCTGCGGCTCCGCGCGGCTGGCAGGGCGCAGGGATGCCGCTGCCGGTGGCACTGCAGCATAAGTAGGCTCCAGCACAGATCTGCACCGAGTTTCTAAGTCCTTTGTGGGTGTGACCAAAAGCTTTCGACATTGGTTGTTAATTAACTGCTAATCATATTAACTGCTGATGCTAGTTTCCAAACTAATGACACTCACAGTAGTATCCTCACTGCAACAGACACACCAAGTACAACCGGGCATCTTTGGGTACCGTTTCCCAGCTCAGGGGACCCAAGCCTTCCTATCAGCACTGTTACTTCTGACTTGTAACTCTCATTGCTGGTAAACAAGCAGGACCAGCGGGATGCCGTGCTTCCGAACTAGGCTGCCTTTAAAATTGTCATAAGCCCAAGGGAAGCCCCGTGAGTGAGTTGTTACAGTTCAGATATAACCTGAAGATTCTTTCACTGAGAACAGTTTGTAGCTCTTATTAAATGAGAAGGCAAAGCTTAATTATCCAAATCTAACTTTCAGAAATCAAGAAGACATGAAAGGTGCAAGTCTGTCAAGAGCACCCACATTCAACTGTGGAAAATGGCACAGAGAAGATAATTAAAGTGAGGAAAATCATCTGCCTGACATAATCCATTATTCCCCTGTTTCTTCTGCAGGAAACATAATGCTACTGAGCTATTTTATTCCAGACTCTGAGGAACAAAGCTGAGTTTAGGCTAAGGAGACTGAATTTGAACATATACCACATTCAGACACTGCTAGACTGGAAGGATCCCCAAAACCGCAAATGTAATCAAACTAGCGTCAACCTTTTAATTGGAATACCTTTGAGTTAAAAAGATGAGCATATCACCCTTCCCGAAGCACTGGTAATTTACCACAGACAGCCAAGAAGAATTGATATGTTTTTGGATTTCATATAATGTATTTCTTTGCTGACCAAAAATAATTACACGAAAGAGCCCACCAAATGTTGGAAGCTCTGTATACTCATCTGAGAAAGGCTGATAAACTTCTATATGTTTATGGCTTTTACTTCCCCCCAGGACATTTTTCCTTGATGATGCTCTGCTTCTGATTATCTGCCTACCCCAACATGCATATGCAGCAGGGGCCAGTACACAGGCGACTCCGCAGGAAGTTTACACGGATGAAACGAATGGTCAGTGTTTCATTCCACACTGGAAAATGTGGTGTTCTTACATCAATATGAGAGCGCCTGCAGGGGACTGAATAGACATGCAGATCCACAGAGTGATTACTTCTCGCTGAGCTAAAGAGATGCCAACCCTAACATCTGCTTGCAGTTCCTTCTGTCTAATCAAAGGCTTTTGCTGTAACCCTTATCACACAGCGTGGAAAGGATGGCTAACAAAACATGCTCTGTTAGCTGAAGAAACAGATTGCTGATCCAGTTACGTTAGGCAAAGGACTCTACGACGAAAGCGCAGTACTCACCTTCACACAGGAGTAAATGACTGAAACGAACACCACTGTGGTCAGAATCAGGAAACAGGTCAGGTAAAAGCCCAGCATAAATGTAGAGCTGAAATCAAGGAGATGTTTGGGTTTTTTTTAAATACACACCATATAGAACAGCTACAGCTCTGCTGTACACTTGTACAAGTTGTGGCATACTGCACGGGCTTTCCAATTAGGACAGCTGTAGGAGACAGGAGGTGCCTTGAATACCAACAGATCCTCTGTCCTATTTCTAATTACTCACGCAGGCTGCGGAGTAGAGGCTACCGCATCTTTTATAGCAATCACCTTCCTGCTGGGGTGACAGCAGAGGGACTGAGAAATACATCATGTGCTAGAGGAGCTGATAGAACATTTTGTTATGGCAGGTCGGCCCCGGCTGGCTGTGGGCAGGAGACCCCTGGGAAGGAAAGCGTGCTGAGCGCCGCGGTGCAGCCGAGTGGGAATAGCCTCACCAGGAATAGCTAGCTGTCCTTGCTGTGCGCAGGGAATGTCTGTGCTGCACCACCCTCCGCGCTCTGTCTCGTGCGTGGGATGGCAGCAACCACGGCATGAGCATAGTCAGGGAAACTAGCCTTAGGTTGGCCAGCTTGAGAGGTTCCTGTTCCTCCCAACTCTGAGGTACAAACAGGACTCCAGGGCCAACTTTGTACTATGCATTTTAATCTGTTTTGATCGTGAAGATATTCAACAACAACATCCCAGTGATTGGTCTCAGTGTGACAGGATAGGCCCCCTCCCAGGAGTTAGCCTTGCTCATAATTTAAAGGAAGTATTCTTGCAACGTGACATTGAGGCCAACCACACCAAAGCCAGCTGGTCTCTGTGTTCTCTCATGACTACTAAGGTAATTGTACTTGCTAATTCACTGTCTGACCCTTTGTGAAATTCATTAAAGCTATTCCTCTTTATCACCATAAATTATCACTGCCATTTTGTCTCTAGTTTCAGATTCAAATTCCATGTTGTGTCTTTCATGAAGCTCTGATGGTGACACACATACACCTGTGGTTTCAGTTGCTGCTTAACTGTAACCTTCAATAAAAGACCTAAACTATGCAACTGAAATATAAGAAAAACAAACCAAAAGGTGAAGGAAAGTATATCTATCCTGCAATTAAAACATGGAATTTTATTTACTCTTGAACCAAATAATCTTCCAGACAGGCCAGGCTGCCTGAGGACACTTCAGAACTTACCAAAAAAACCAACCACCACCCTTATGGCTGGCGTGGAAGGAGACTGAGCAGCATGACATTTACACCACGCTGCCATAAGGGATTGGCTCCTGCGTAATACAAAGGAGTCAGCCATATGGTTGCTACAGATCAGAAATTGTCAAGTTGTCATTTAAATGTTAAACTAGGTTTTACAGAGACAGCTTAGTGGCTGCTTAGGGAGTTTGATGAGCAATACAAGGGCTGGTAGAGGGAGGGCCTCCGCAAGTGTAAAGTCACAGCAGTGGGATCCACAGGTCCAAAGTGTAAGTCCTTGCTATATCAATTACACTCAAACAACATTTTTGGACGTAATTAACAACGTATTCATTGCTAGGATTGATCTAGTTTCAATTTTGAGCCTCTTTCAGCTTCACGGCCCGTTTGCCAAAGCAGATCTGTCTGTTTACACAGTGCATTTGTCCTGATGTTATTTTACTGCTTCAATCTTTCTGTGAGCAGAAGTGAACGTCCTCTTGCCTGGGAGAGTGAGTGACCTCAAACATCAGAGTATGCATTGTTTCTGTGACCTTCCAAAATATCTGATCAGAACACTACAAACCAGCCTCTACTCTGAAAAGATCTGTGGTGTGAACAGAAGTAGAAAGCAGTTGTAATGGCATAAAATAGTATTGGAGCTCTCTTTAAACATTTTTTGTCTTCTTGTAATCAAGATGAATTTGGAGCATTTTCAGAGCTTCTGTGATCTTGCTCTTCAGATTAAAAATGACTAACTCCGAATTTATTTCCAACATAGCAGCGCTCAGTGAATGATATATTATTGCTACTAAACCAGAGCACAGGAAATACCAACATGCTTTAATTTTAAGGGATTTTTTATGAAGTCTTTGAGAAGAAATACCATGTCTGCAAAGCTCACTGCTGGAAAAGATCCAGTGGGTTACACTGTGCCTTTCAGACAAAGCATTTCACTGCAGTGGTCCAAGAGCCCTCTGCCCCACAGCCCTGAGGAGCTTATGCCACCCTTGCCTGGGGAAAGAAATGACTGCAACCCTTAAACCTGGAATGAGCTACTCAAAGCTTAGGCATGTGTGGCTCAACTCACTCCCTCCCTCCCTTTCTTCTTGCACTGCTGCTCTGAGACCAGAAGAATAAATGCATGAGAGGTTATGCCTCATCTGTGAGGCAGACGCTGAGACCTCAGTGCTCTGAGCAACCAGGCTGTGATGGGTTTTCCACCTCCCTGTCCCACTGTGTTCAGATAAGAGGACAGCCCAGCCTCATGTTATGAATGCATACTATGCCTTAGTAGGCAATCCTTCCTACTTAGTGACACTTGTTTTCCACAGGCTTATAAACAGACTAAACTGACATTCCTAAGGTGGAGGTAAATGGTAAGAGAAATCACACTGGGAGAACAGAAATCCTCACATGCCAGTGAGGAGGTTTTAATCTGCACTGGTAATGAGTGAGAACAATAAGCACCATGCATCACTTGAGCATGAATTATTTAAGGATTTTTCTCTTCCCCTTGGTGCTCTGAATTCTCAAGGAAAAAAAAACAACAAAGAAAAGTAGGGCAGAATAGAAGAGGGGAGCAGATGGGAGCAAAAGGATGAAAAGGTACTCACTGTGGCACAATTATGATTTGAACAAAGCAGATGAAGAGGAAGACTAGGGAGGCACAAGCCACGTAGGCTCCGAACCTGTCATCCACCTGCTTGGAGTACTGCAAAAAATGCAAACAGGGTTAGGTTAGTGGGAAATTTGGCTGGCTGCCTTCTCTCCACAAAAACGTCTTACTTAGCTTCCGTTTAGGTCCTTGGAAAGCAGCGCTGGCAGGAAACAACTAGCATTACAAACTCCCCTTCTCCCTGGGCAAGCTGCAAGGGCATGAGCAGACCCAAAGGCCAGGGAAGAAACCCACACAGCTGGGTGGGGAGAGGATTCGCCGTCTGCCCCTTGCATGAGAGGAACAGAAATCGATAAACCGGGATCAGGATTCTAGGCCACCGTCGTCAGACTTCAACTTCTTCCATGGGAAGTTTCCTCCAACAGGGACAAATGCTGCTCATGAGAAAACCTTGTATTTTGTGCAGACGGCTTGGCTCGTTCTAATGATAGTGCGAGGATGCTGCGGTTTTCACACAGTCACTCCTTCCAACTACTTGTCAACATATCGGTCACATGGGAGCTGCATCTGATTCCCAAAGACGCTTTATTTAGTTTGAAGCTGGGTTCTCAGTACAGACGGTCTCAATGTTTGAACCACAAAATAAAAGGTGCTCAGAACAGGTGAACCGCTAATTTCCCTAGCAGTTTTCAGCTATAAAATTGAAGGGAAGGACTGGGGGGAAATTACATGCTTCAGCTTTTACCCAGTCCCACACTGATTCATTGAACAGCTGTAAATCCTGCAAAGGTCTGCTTTTGCAATAGGTTGTAATTCCTGTCATTGAAAGAGTGTTTCTAAATAAAATGATAATCAGTGCAAATTTATTACTGAAGATTTTTCCACTGAATAATGAGTTTAACCTGAAGACCACTCAAGTGTCCCAAGGATCTGTGCTTGGATAAAAAAGAAATAAATTACTTTGACTTTCTTTGGGCAATTAAAACCAGCAGCTTATATAGCACCCTTAATAATAGCATCTGGGTACCTCTGGACTTAACTGAATTTAACTTTGCAACCATCTAGAGTGGCTGTTGTCTCTATTACATAGACAGAGAAATTGAAATGATCTTTGCCTCACAACAATGGTATCTGAAACAAAACCAGGAAGCAATAGCTATTCGGGAGCCCTAAGTCTGTCAATCCTCTTTCTCACATTTGTGAGATGGAGAACTCTACTTCTTGCTTAAAATGGGGTCCCAAAAATAACCAGAGTATAATTGCATCCCAATGAACCCTAGAAGTACCTGGGGCTCCCTGAGGGGACAAAGGGCAGGGAGAAGCCCCTCCAGAGGTGATTTGGAGCTCAGGCAGGCTGAAGCAGGTTTCTCCAGTGACTTGAGGGAGATAAGGGATCCAATCTCAGTTTGGATGCCTCAAAGTCAAAGAAACAAATCTGGCTTATTCTGGATTCCCTTTACAGCCCATCATTGCATGTTCATGTATGTCTGACAGAAATGATGTGGTTTTCCTGCCCAGTGCTCCTTTCAGATGACTGTGACTTTCTAGGGACACATATATTGAGGCTCCCATGAAGAAGCATGGATTTTTTTAAGACCACAACCCCACCTCCAACACCTAAACCCTAGCTTTACCTACAGACATAAAAGCTTGACTTTATGCAGGAGAATCAAAGCTCATAACAAACCTCACCGACACGTTGCAATGATTTTTAGACAACTTTACCTTTTTCTCCAAGTCAGGCTCCCTGAATGTTAAGAGGAACTTGCGCACGTGCTCAGAGCGTAACCGATCGATACTTCTGGCATCGATGGCGCGGCCCAGAAACTCGTCCACTTCATCTTCTGGGTTCATGCTTTCCTGTGTATTCCTGAGGATGTCACGAAAAGCGAGCATAAGAGGACAAGATAATTTCCCCCTCTTCACCATAGGTTATCATGTCACTGTGTAACAAGCTGGTGGTTAATGGCATTTTGCTTATGACAGCTTCAAGTCGGAAAACAGATTATGAGCTGAGAGGAAAATGATATCAGCTGTAGAGCTCATTGCCAGTCCTGAGTCCACCAGTGAAAGGATTTGATTTACTTGCCCTTTTTCTATACTACATCCATCTATTTTCTTGCCTTGCAGTCTCTTTACCATACTTTGTTCTCTAAAACTGGTCAGTAATCTCCTTCCACTAGTCCTCTGACTTAGTTCTTCCCTGTACTGCCACGCTGTCGTAGCTGTTAGTGCCTGAACTGGTAAAAATTTTTATGTAACCAGTCATATTTCTTACTTCCCAATAGTAACTTCTGTAAATATTTCTGTGAAAATTTCTGAACTTGAACAATTCTCCATTTTTGAGAAAAAATTGTTCACAGAATGAACAGGTGGGGAAAAAACGTGGCCTGATGCCCCACTGCCTCCCCTTCATGCAGTTATTTATGAGTTTAAAGCATAAACCAGACAAAATTTTCTGTATACAAGATACTTAAGGAAAGGCTGCAAAAAAGGTAGCTAAAGAAAAAAATACAAATTAGATTCTGCTTTCTAAATATGTGGAACGAAATTTCTGAATCGCTTATAATCTTTAGTATCAGTGTATTTCTGGTGCTCAGCTACAGCTTCAGAAAAATGAGGCTGATTTTAAAGAACCGTTGAAAAAAATAACACTGAAAACTTAACTGCCCTGAGGCATTTTGCACTGAGAATCAGGAAACCTCAAGCACCTCCCCAAACTCTCCAGTTCTTTAAAAAAATCTAACAGGATATTAATGACTCGATGCTGTCACTTTAATGGCCTGCCTTAAAACTAGCTATAGGCAGAAATTAAAAGCTAATCCTAAAATTCTGTTTTTCTGCTCTGCTTGCATGATTGCCAAGGTTATCCACAGGATACGCCAACAGTTATCCATTGGAATACACCCCCCGACTTGCACTGGGGCATATTCCGGTGGATAACTATTTCTGTGTGCAGAGCCCATGATGCTGCAGCAACTTACGACTCATGTTGTGTGACCTTCACCTTAGGAAGTTGAGAAAAAATCCCAAGGTCTCACAAGCCCGATGAAAAGCTACCCTGCTTTGTTTTCTGAGTTTTATTCGTACTGCCTAACAGTGTGTATGGCACGCACACTGTGCTGCGGCCAGCGGGCCCCTACACGTACTACTGTGCTGTGGAGTGGAAAGTGCTCAAAGCAGCTACAAACCAGAATGTGACTGTTTTAAAAGCTAAAGGGCCCTTTCCAAAAGAAAGGCTCTCCTAAAGCTTTCTGCAAAATTGGACCAGATTTCGAGAAGCCCTCTCTACCTCAACTCTACCACACACCTCTTGCCAAGAGAAAAAGAAATCAGGTCCATCTACTCATTTGCATTCCAACTCCCTTCACCCCAGCTAGTGAGTTGAATATGTCTACACCTTAGATGGGTCATGATGGCGAGCCATCAGCATCTGTTTAGTGACCACATGGCAATTACAAACCTAGTTTGTCTCAAGATCTTATCTCTATTTTAGCGAACCTTAATATTTCAGTGGGGTTAGGTAAAAGAGTTTTTTATTTTTGGGGCTGTAAAGTTATTTAATTCATTGAACTTCATATATTCCACTTTGAAATGAAAAGTGGCTTTGTCCCTAGAAGGACAGGACATTCAATTTACTTCTAGAGACTTCCTTAGAGGAAGCACATCTGCTTGAGCATTCAAGACGAGGCTGCTTATTTTCACCCAGTCCTCACAATGTCTTCTGGACTCATAAAATGAGTAAGGAAATCATTAGGCTTTGTATTTACAGAATGTCTTCCAAGATCCTGCGAGTTATTTACACATTTGGGTCATTCACATTTAGTCATTTCATGCCATGTGCGAAAGATGCAATACATTTTCCCCTACAACTGAAGCTAAAGAGTCGGCTCAGCATCTTGGTGAACCTCAGTTAAACTTCAAGTTCCATTTCTAAAAGCATCAGTCAGGAAGACTTGATGAGAAGAAGAAACTGCCTGCTCGGGCTTTGGCCTCGGCTGTCTGCAGTTTTGTAAAAGGTCGTTATACTGCTGAGGGTATCTGTAATACTACAATAACTTCTGTGGTTGCACATTGTGTAGAAATACCCCTGCAGGTTTTAAATTGCCTTGCTGGGACATTTGCAGTGAGGCAGCCACCTTCAGGCAGGCTGCAGGGAAGCTCTGTCACCTTACATATACCTAGCTGCTCAGGTGACTTTCACAGCCAGTTGTACTCAAACTAAATTACTGTACAGCATGTTTGGGTACATTTGCATAAATGTAGTTTTAAATTGAAATACACAATTTCCCCGTGCTAAGGAGTGCCCTGGAGGTAAAGCCTCTAAGTCAGAGCTGAGATATTGCTATAGATGAAATTCATATGTGGAAATACTTATTGATATATTGATTGATTGATTGTGTGTATGTGTGTGTGTGTGTGTGTGTGTGTGAAAAACCAAGGATCTCAGGCAACCACAAAACTTCCAGAAATACCTTTTAAAAGCACTGTTGAGATTTCTCCAAACACAGCCAACAAGGAATTGTTGGAAGGGACAGGAACAGCATGACCAGACCTTGGAGCACTTTTGCGCTCTGCTTGCAAATGTGAAAGCCAGCAATTAACCCAGAGATGCTGGCTTCAAAGTAATCCAAAAATGTTCTGCTGATTTAATTACTTTCTCCAAATGAAGAGTGTGACCACTGCCAAAACTACATCTATGCCATAATTTGAAATACCTCGTGCCTAGATTCAGTAACTGAAACTGCATTTAGGCACATCAGTGTGGGGTCCTGTTTCCAGAGGTTTGTGGTGCCTACATTTTCCTTCACTGCAAAAGTATTGATGCTCATTGTTTCTGCACGTGAAGGCACTGGGTTGAGTGCCTGACATGGTTTAGGTATCTGATTTTAACCAGTATCACCATGGACATTTTCTACTACAGGGGCTGAGTTCCCAGCAGCCATGGATACAAGAAGAAATCCTGGTGACTCCCCTAAATACCTTGCAGCACCAGTGAAACATCCCAGGGTGCACAGAGCTAAATGTTATGAAAAGTCAAGTTTGCAGTGAAGGGCAAGGGAAGGAGAGAATGATTCTTAATATTGCCATGTTCAAACTTATCACTTCCCTTTACTTTCAGGGAGTTACTCTTAATGCTCAACCACTATAATGTGAATTTTCCCAAAGCCGGCTGCTTGGGGCCCACAGCTGTCCCAGCTCACAGAGGTCCACTTAGTCCTGACCGGCAGCCTGAGAAACATAAGGAGCAACAGCAACATATTTTAGGTATCAGTCTCCTCTATTGTCACCTATCTTGCTCTGAGCAAGCTCACAATTAACGCCATTCAGGAGATTGAATGCAAAATTATTCCAAACACCTTCAATACAGGAAATGGTTTTGTTATGTCCAGCTGTAGAAGTTAAAAAGTGAACACGGTTGGGTTTTTCCCTCCAAAAGCAATTTTTCAAAATACCCCTCTGGTTAAATTGTTATTTTATCCATTTTTTTTAACTTCTATGCGAAAAAAAAAGAAAATGCTGCTTTAATGCAGCTCTATTTTAGAGCATGAAAGTTTGAATTTACTGTTTCAGATAAGCTGACATTTCTGAGTTGATTTTTATATATATATATAAATAAGTAATATGTAATAATGAATGATATAAAATATTTACAAATAAACAGAATATATATATTTCAATACTTAGACACATGTTACAGCAAGATTTTGTTCTTGGGGTATTTTCAAAGCAGCAAATAGCAAAGAATATTGGGGGCAAGTGGAAGAGTAGCAACAGCATTTTAATTACAAAAGCAAGTTAGAACCACACGAATGAATAAATGTTTTGAGGGCAGCGGCAGCTCTGAATGCACATCAGTCAATCCCGTGCCCTCGACTGGCTGTCCCTCCAGGAGAAACCTCTGGGGAGTCCAGGCATTATTCTTGGCTGCTGGGCATTCATTTTTGTCTTTTTTTTTTTAATATGAGAAAAAAAAAATCCCAAATGTGCAAACATAACAGTGTATGACAGAAGTAAATTTGCTTACTTGTCCTTGGGGTCCTCAAAACCCTGAAAGAAAGGAAAAGGACACAAGGGTTAGGAAACAGTCTGACCTTGAGAACACGAAGTATCCTGAGAACGGCATTTCGAGAGGAGTTTTCAGGGCACTCATTTGTTAGGTGTGGATGAAGAGCTGTACCGGCCCACGGCAATATTTTGTGCTGCTGTGTCATCAGGGAGACAGAGCAGTTTTAGAAAAACAGATGCCATTAAATACAAATTTATGGAAGTGAGGATATGGGAAATGTTTCAGCTGACGCTGGCACGCTTTACTTCAGGTGTCTACTTTTTTCAGTCACCATTACAAATGATAGAATGGAAATTATGCTGATACCGTAACGGAGAATATATTTTACTTGAAACAAAACTCAGACTGCTAACGTGGGACAAGTATGGTGTTCAACAAGGCTGCACTTCTTCAAGTCAGGGGTTGGCTAAGGGAGCTGGATGCATTTTGTTTTTCATCTCTTCAGGAGGAACCTCAAGGGGTCTCCTTCCTTCCCCCCTCACTGCCTGCAGACATAAAACATGTTTTCTCAACTAAGATTTCAGGAATTATTTATAATTTTTGTAACAGCCAAAAAATGTTCACAATTCCTTCAAGGCCATCTGAACTAGGTATATGTATTTATGGGTCATCCACCGAGAAACATATGTACAGGGTCAGAGTTTTATACGTTTAGCATTAACATACCTAATAAACCAAATTGCATCAAACTGGCCATTTTGCATGGGCTGAAACAAAATCTGCCCTCTGACATCTTGGCTTAAATTTAACTGAAGTCAAGAGAAGTTGTATATTTGACAAGCAGGGTCAAATACTCAGGCACAGAGTTTGTACCCTGTGTTCCAAAACATAAACCAAATGTAGCTGGGAGATAGGAAGAATTCCTTTTGTTTTCCTCCCAGAGATTTCAGGCCAAAACCACTCAGAGCACGTGAGGATATTCCAGCTGCAGGACCTGCAGCCGCTACCAGGCTGGGGGCAGCAAACCGAGATCTGTCCTGACTGTTAAAAAGCAAAAATCTTTGGTCTTCCCATGGCCACCTTGTCCAACACCATCAGGAACAGGTACATTGACCAGATACTAAAAGAAAATGGATTTTGCCCTTGCAACTAGTGAGCAATGTGGCAATACGGTGAGAGGCAGAAGTAAAGCCAACACAGTCTCCCTGAACAGCATCAGCTTTGCGAGAGCGAAAGTGGGTTTTGTCGCTCAGGTCAACAGCCAGGACTGTGATTCACTGAGAGTGCAATTACCGTTTTTACATATTCTGTTTCAGACTAAAACCACACTTCAAAATAGAAAGTGCAATTCCAACTGAACCCATCAGAAATTCAGATAAAGGAAGTCTCTCAGTCCCACATAACAACCACCAGCAGATCCAGTGGGAAGAAGGAAATAGTAATGTTGATTCAAAGTTAGCATGTCATAGAATGCTTTGGGTTGGAAGAGACCTTTAAAGGTCATCTAGTCCAACCCCCCTGCCATGGGCAGGGACATCTGCAACTGGATCAGATTGCTCAGAGCCCCGTCCAACCTGCCCTTGAATGTTTCCAGGGATGAGGCATCTACCACTGCTCTGGGGAACCTGTGCCAATACCACCCTCATCGTAAAAAATTTCTTCTTTATTATAAATCTCCCCTCTTTTACTTTAAATCCATTAGTCCTTGTCTTAATGCAACAGGCCCTGCTAAGAAGTTTGTCCCCATTAGGTACTGGAAGGCTGCTATACCAACGAACTCCCCGGAGGCTTCTTTTCTCCAGGCTGAACAACCTCAACTCTCTCAGCCTGTCTTCATAGGAGAGGTGCTCCAGCTCTCTGATCATCTTCATGACCCTCCTCTGGACTTCCTCCAGCAGCTCCATGTCCTTCTTATGCTGGGGACACCAGAGCTGGCCGTAGCACTCCTGATGGGGTCTCACCACAGTGGAGTACAGTGGGAGAATCCCCTCCCTCAACCTGCTGGTCACATATCTTTTGATGTAGCCCAGGATACCGGATTCTTCTGTGCTGCAAGTGCACATTGCCAGGTCATGTTAAGGTTATCAGCCAACACCCCCAAATCCTTCTCCTCAGGGCTGCTCTCAATCCCTTCATCCCCCAGCCTCTCTTGATACCAGGGGTTGCCCTGATCCAGGTGCAGGATCCTGCACTTGGCCTTGTTGAACCTCATGAGGTTCACACAGGCCCACTTCTTAAGCTTGTAATGTCCAGATAGCCATGTCAAAAAATAAATGGAGTTTTTGATTTCATATTAAAGAGCGATGAAGCAGTCATTCAACTTTTTGTTGTGTGGCTTGGTTTTTTTTTTTTTTCCATTGCTTAATCATTTTACAGTTGTCAGGAACATCTGATTGATTTATTTATTTATCCTCTAAGCAATGCTACAACACAGTGCCAAAACTGAAAGCTCACTGATTAATCATGGAGACAAAATGCTCACTAATTTGTCTGGTGTCAGAGTCAGTTAGGCTGGGAAAANAAAAGAAAAGAAAATCAGCTGAACGTGAATAACTACCAGCCAAAAAATAAGGAGAGGGAACTGATGAGGAAACAGCCTGTACTTGCTTATTAGATAGCATCAAGTTCACATGTTCAAGCTTAGCCACATGGGAACTGGGTGACTGACTGCAGTGGCAGCGTCCCCTAAGATGGTCTGGGACAGCTGTGTAGCCATTCTTCCCACTGAAATCCTGAAACTAAGCACAGATCTCGTATTCCTACCTTCCAGGTGCACAAGTTTCAGGATATAGGCAAAGCAGGTCAAGTTACCAAAACATCTCAGAAAGGTTATCCTCAAAAAATTCCCCAGTATTTCAAGCATGGAGAAATACCTAAGCTGGATATTTACCTGGTCACTTATATGGGCTATCGCTTGATCAACATAGAATTTGATTCTCCTCTGCTTCTCTTTCCTAGCAAAACTGTTATAGGGAAAGTTGCTAAAATAATACAGAATTAATTGATCTGGCTTTTCAATTTAAAATACTAAATTGTGCTTGAAACCCTGGAAATTATTCATGCTGGTAGCTCAAATTAAATTGGTGTTTCAAAATTAAAAATTCAAAAAAGGCATATTTCAGGTAAAGCAAAAAAGGAAAAGATTATTACATTTTCTTTCCTGGCTCTTCATTTAACGAGGCTAAATATTTAAGAGTGACTTGAACTTTAATTAGAGAGAATCAGCTTAAAATTAGATGTAGTAGGAACCTCTTTAAGTTAAGCAAATTAAATGATTCCCTTCAAATGTTCCCATTTCATATGAAAGATTCTTTAAGCAGAATTGCCAAAAATGGAATTGTTATGGAGAAAGGTCTGCAGGATTATTTTAGGAAAAAACCCCCTCAAACACAACTGCTTAAAAACTGGACATTTTATTACGAGAGTTTTTTCTTATTTGCACTGAAAGACTTTGCCAGGATACAGATCAAATATACCTCTAGGTTCTGGCTGTGACCAGAGATTTTCTTCCCTATCCACTAAAGCATCCGTGTCTCAGTGACATACCAAGAAGCCTTTTAAGTGGAAGCAGTGATCACATGCACAGGGTCACTCTGCTCGCCCTGTTTTGGGTTGGGAGGAAAATTTCCCCCTGGGTTTTGGTTAACATATTTTCACCTCCTTCTACTTCATGGGCATGCTCGGTCCATTGAAAAATCTGCACTTAAATTATTTCCTTCCCCTCGCATGAGGCTTGGGCACTAATGGCACACTGGTCGTTTTTCTCCGCAGCTGGCAAACAGTGTAGTTTCTTTAGGACTCAGATGTTTTGCTCCAATTAACGCCCTTTGGCTCAGCATAAGGCTGCTCACATGAATTGCAACGGTCTGCCGTACACACAGGACAAATGCTAAGCACAACCAACCCTGCAGAAATACGGTCTACGTGGATTTGCCTTCATTCCTAAACAACTAACACATGATCTAGTAGATCTCTCAGCTCAAGCAGGAAAGCAAAATAACAGGGGCTGCTGCTGCAAGCCTGTCTACAAAGCCACTTGTGCAGCATCCCGGGTCTCTCCTGCCTGCGCTCACTGCTGTGGGCTGGGTAGCTGGGCTGGAGCTGTACCCAGCCTGTTCGGGTGCGGAGCAGGTTTGGAGCTGCACAAAGATAGGTCAAGACTGGCACTTCGGCACACGCAGCTATGGAAAGCTGAACACTCAGGAAAAATAGCTGATAAAAATGGGGTGCGTATCAATTAGCAGATGGGGAGTAAGGGGGTAGGAAAAGAAACAGCCAATTCCTGGAGCTAAGTATATAAATCCCCTCTAGGCTGCTTATGGATTTGTGCCCAGCAGGCTGATGCAGTGCCGATGGCTTTCTCGGGTGCTGTGAAGAAAAGGCAGGGATGAAAATGGCAAAAGTGGTGATGGCTGCAAGAATCAGACAGATAGGAGTTCACAGGAGGTCAAGAATAGTGCCATAACCATGATGATGAAGTAGCTCTCGTTAAGGCCAAAATTCCTTTTCTCTAGAAGGGGACAGACGGCATGAGATAGGTCTTATCGCAGGGCAGTACTAATGGACTGCTGCGTATAGGACCTCACGCAATTTTTATTCAGGCTCATTTTAAATATCCCTCATACTGGAGTTTTTCCCCTTCTCCCAGGAGGCTGCATTATTCTGCCATCAGATTGCAAATGTAAAGGTAATAGCATTTAATAATTGCTCTGAGACTAAGACAGTTCTCTCTCTCGTTTCAGGAATATTAACCTAAACTTAGCTGAATCAGCTCCCTTAAAGGCACTAGTACCTACCAAAGAACAGTCCTGCTCTTTCTTCCTTTCTACATGAGATTCTTAAAACCCTGTATTTTTTATGGCAGGTCAGGTGGCTCTGAATTTACAAGCACTTATTTTAATGACCATCCTCAGTGGGAGTAGACGTGTGAAGGAGGTAAAAAAGAGGGAATATTATATTACTGCATCTGTCCCTAAGGCTTACTATTTTATGGGGGATATGTTATGAATATCTATTGTGCTAAAAAGCTCATATGACTGCCATCTCTCTGCTTGACTTCTAAATTAACTAAGCCCTTTTCTTTGAAGATTAAAACTGATTCCTTAAATAGAATGATAAAGTGATTGTCAAAGCCATGACAAGCTGACTGCTATACCATAATGCTTCAAATCAAGGACCATTAGAAATAATAATTCTAACTTTGAGAACATTAGCTGCAATTATTAACATATTGTAAATATGGAAAGAAAAGTGGAATAGACTTTACATCCTCGTAACTTTTCATTTAGCTCCAAAAATAAGACAGTAGAAGGGCTGATGAGCTCTATGACCTTCTTAATGGCAACCTGGCTGAGAAGCATGGATTCCACCTTAAAAACCTCACTGGCAACTCCAGCAAAGATTGTAAGAGCAAAAACGATGGAGAAACTAATTCTTCCTGCCCTTTTTTTCATGTCTGGAACAAAGTTAAAATGGGACTTATGTGATGTTAAAGTAGAAATGAAAAGAAATGTAGACTGAGGGACAAAATGAGCTTTGTAAGAGGTCAGGCCAACTTGCAAAGCAAAGGTGCTTCACAGGGACAGTGACCATGGAAAACAGAAAAGGAGAGTGACGGGCTGAGAGCTGATGTAGTTAAAAACAAACCTGGTTTGGCCCCACCGCAAAACTAATTATTCACATCTATTTTCAGCAGGGTTATACATTCTGCCTTTGTCCCTGTGGTCAACAAGACAAGGCTAGGAAGACAGATGCTGTCAGGTGTAAAAGCAGAAACAAAACTGAAGGACTTCAAAGCACTCAAGCCAGAAATAATACAATTTCTATACCAGCGTGCAGAAAGAACTGGCACGGAAATACTAAGCCTCATAGGAAGGATATTTAACAAGCATCTAAGCGCAGAACAACAAACTGGCAGAAAACCAGTTTATGAAACAGATTATATGATGAGTGTGTCTGCTATAGCTGGAACACAGACTAATGAGCTCCAAAAAGGAAAGCTGAAGTGCTCCCTTTCTGCAGCCCACCCCACTTGATAAATAGACTTTCATTCCTCTGCACTGGTGGTCCTTTCACAGATGGTGAAACCCTCTGCTTTGTTCTACTCAAAATTATTTCATACACAGCCCCCAGCTGGTAGTCTGGACCTGGCCAAACCTACGAATTTATTTGGCCCATCAGATTTATATCTATAGAACATAAGCGGTTGCTTTTGAAATAGATTTCCCCCCTTACTTTTAATTAATTTCTGGCTCTGAACTCACAAATTCAAATTTATTCAGTTCAAAGGTCACGTTTTCAAGTGAAATGTATGTGGTTCTGCACCTCACTTGTGAACAGTTACCAGAACTTGCAAAACAGAAAAGACATAAAAACAGGTAGTCTTCGAAATGCCCTGAATCAGGGAGCTCCTGGCTGCCTAATCTCTGTCCCTTCATCTCTAATGTTCCAAATGACAACAAACACAAAACCTCTATAGAAACTGCTGTCAAACAGCCTTCTAAGCAAATGCAGACAGATTGAATTCAAGCCTAACCAGCCTTAATTGGAATTGCCCACTGGCGCTGGCCGGGGCTGCTCACCCTCTCTAAAAACCAGACCCAAACCTGCTGACCTGCACCCTTTTGTCATTAAAGCTTACTGTCTGCTTTAGGAACCTTTGGAAATTATTCTGGTAAGTGCCACGACTCCACCTCTGCTGCCACGAACATCAGAGGAAGTGTTTCTGTGAATAAAGGGAAATTAGTATCTTTATTTCTGTAAGCTTAATTTAGTCCCACTCAGAAACTGACCGATACTTTTCTGTAGAGTCTTGATCCAAACCACTTTTTCCCATATGACTACAATTTACTCTAGAAAAGGGTATCAAATGGTGACAAAATTACCAGTGCAAGACTTCCAAACAAATATAAACTGTACCCAAGTTTCACAAAAGCAGCTGCGGATCAGCTGTTGGATCTCGCTGGCTTTTATCCCTCTTTTAAAGAATTTAATCAAGGAGGATTGCAAGTCCTAGATCAACTAGAATAAAAGTTAGCCTTGCAGATGAGGATACAGAACTGTATGAAGCCTCTGACAATATAAGCAATGCACAACGTTTTATATGGCTCCCACTCATTTACATGAGATCGCACGGAACATGTGAATCAGGCAAACCCTCTTTTCAGAAGCACCAAAGCAATTACGTAGCGTAACTGCAGGACAGGATTCCTCCCCTTGCTGTTTGTGAGCTGCTTAAACCAAACTGGCTATATAAAACCCAGCCCAGACTAACAATTTCCTCCCAGGTCTACAGCAATACGTGGAGATGACAGCAGAAAGGACTGCTCCACGGCTTCTCCCTGCTTGATTACGAGCTCAGGGGATCCTGCATACTACAATAGCAGTGAAAAAATAGCGGGTCAAATTCTTCTCCATTGGGTGCCTCTGTCCAGCTCCGCTGACGTCAGTGTTGCTATTACCAGATTTAGCAGATGATTGCTGGAAAAGAGGATAATGATGACCTTCACTTAAATGAAACCTTTAGAAGGAGGGTGAACCCTCGGTGCCCCATGCAGGGACTCAAATCCACTTCTCTCTGATGGGGCTGCTCTGTTGTCTGACAAAAACTTGCTCTACTGAGTTTTATTTTCATTTTTTAATCATTTCTAATGTTTAAGTGGTAGAGTTGGCACAGAACCAGCTATAGTCTCTGTTCCTCTGATGTACTTGGTCTCCAGTCTGGATTTCCAAGTAACAAGAAAATCCATTGTAAGGGCAACCTGGAGACATAAAGGAAGGAAGTGAGCAGTATTTGTGATGCCAACATGCAGAAAATTGTTTGATTTAGGACAGGGTGAATAGGACAAAGAATTATATTTTATGGTTGAATGACCAGGCTTGTAGATGAGTGTTGTTTCATTAGGAAGTAAACACCAAGCAATCAAATATCATGTAGAAGAGTGTGCAGAGCTCAGAGTGCAGAGCTCTGAGCAGCACCACAAGGAATCAGGCAGTGCCTACCTGAAAGAAGAGCTGGTTCTTTATTGCACCAGCCATATCCAGGATGCATTTTTATCACCTTGTCTCACATTTTTAACATCTGCATGCAGTCATATTTCCTACATGTGTATAATCCCTATTTGGTTTTATTTTGGTTCTTACTTTGTAACTAACATCGACGTCATACACAATTTCAATGCAAATTAAATGCTTCATTAGTTGTACTCAGACTCATGACAGAAGCATGGTCAGACTGAAATCAGTATTGCAGATCTTCAGGGTTTCCTCTTTCTGTTCCTAAACTTCCTAATGTTAAACCTTTCCAGCAGCTGAAAAAATAAATGGAAATCTGCCAGGCATCTACAGCTGAGCTCAGTAATCACGTTAGCCATTCCGCTCACATTTGATTACCTGTTTCTGAAGTAAACCTTCCCCGAAGCATGTAACAGTGGAACAAGCCAAGTTGCTCAGTCATACTAGCCAGTGTAAAATAAACGTAACGGCAGTATGGCAGCTTTAAGATCCAACAGCAGGACTCTCCACAGCTGAGTAGATCTCATGACACAACTAATGCTGGGTTTTTTGGTTGGTTTTTTTTGCTTTGTTTTGTTTTTGGAAGCCAGACAGCATTAGGCTGTGTCAAGTCTAGTTGTAAGACCTCAGAAATGACCAGTGTCCTGTGGGCAGCACTAATAAAACCTCAGGAGGAGTGCTGGGTTCAGTGTGGGCGCTGCCTCTTATTGATGAAACAGTAAGTGCTCAGAGAGGAACAAGAACAACCACCGGGCTGGAAAGCATCAACTAGGGAACAAACTTGATGATGGAATCAGAGCTGTGCAGAGGCGTGGTAATAGTCTTCAAATACAGAGAAGATAACTGCAAAGGAGAGAGAATTAAACTGTCCTCTATCTACGTGAATAGCTCAAGCAGCACTGTGTTTTAAAATTGAAGTGAGAGAATGTGAAGCGAAACATCAAGAAAGGTAACCAAACTGTTGAACAGGATGCCCAGCAGGACTGTGGGACTTCTACCCTTTGAGGTTTTTAACAAGGGCTAGACAAATACCTGTCAGAAATGTTGTGGGGATAGCTGGCTCCTGTCCAGGGGGAGATCGATGCCCTGAAGCTCTGTGCAGCCTAGACTGGAAACTTAGTAAAATCTTTACATCTATCTCATTATTCTTATATTCTTTATTCCCTATGAATTCTCCTAGCAGAGATTTTTTTACATTATTGTTTCTATATTTGCAAAGGATTTTGTGATGGTCCTCCAGACTGAAAAGCCCTGAATAAAATAAATAAAACGTTTTCAGGACAATTAGGAATTCCACAAGCTCCCTGTACAGCCTGTTCCTTGCATCTCAGCTTTTTCTTAACTTAGATCTTCCTTGCAGCAAATTGAGATGATTATTTTTAATCCTGCCCTTTAATGATTTATCATTATTCTCCATCCTTACAAGTCTTCATGTATTTGAAAACTTTTCGTTTCTAATCATCAGTCTTCTCCCTTCTAGACTAAACAAACCCAACACTTCAACACTTCTTCACAGGTCACACTGTTGAAACTCTCCTAATTTGCAATTTTCTCCACAGGACTATCTCCAATTCATCCACATTCTCCTAAAGGACTGCAACCCCAAACTGGATGTGGTTTTCCAACTACAACCTTAATAACGCTGAGCAGGGTAAAAGATGCAAGAGAATAATCTGTCATCCAGAACAGCCCTGTAATTGTGGGAGGTATCAACATTTGCCTTTTTATTGCTGTTTACAACAGATCTCTTCCAGTTTACAGTCAACTACAATCTCCAAATTGTTTTGTTTTATTTTAATGGTAGTTTTGTTTTGCTGATGAAAACTGAGACATGAGTATTATTTCCAGAAGTCTAAAACCCATAAAAGCACTCTGAAATCTATACTGGGAAAAGCAAAGTATTTCTTAGTGGTGTACAAATATTGTTATACCTATAAATATACCTGTACTCTCAAATGCTTTCAAGTCCATTTATTTTTGACCCTTTTGCAATTAAAACTGGACCAGAGAGACAGTGGGGAAGACAGAGATGATGTGAGGAGACTTGGGGGAACAGTGCTTCTTTGCGTGCATCACGAGCAGTTCAAAAGTTTGCATTTCCAGAGAGATACAGTCACTGGTCCTGGACTGACCACTTTTGTTTAGGAAACAAGAAAACATGCTGTAAAACCCGACAAAAATAGAAAGCAGCTGTGCTATCCTTTTGGTGTTCTCTGGCTCTTTTCATACTCTGTATACAGCCCCAAAGCTGATCCTGTCCAGGCTTCTCTGCGACCGAGGCAGCCCTCCACCCGCTCCACGCCGGCAGCATCACCCTGTCCAACAAGGGCTCCCAGGGCCCAGGCTCCAGCAGAGGCTGCCAGCTCAGGGCAAGGCTCTTTGCCCTCCCACACCATTTGTATCTGATCTCCTGCAAAATTATCAGGTTTTTTAGGGGCAGCCACTGACCTGGCAGCCCAACTCAGCACAGTCCCCAGGACCAGCTTTCTCTGGGCAGTGGCTTCACCAGCTAATGGGGGTGAGGGTCAGCAATGGGCAACCTTGATGTCTCCTGCTTGCTGCCTGCCTGGAGGCTCTGCACAGCAAGAAAAGCCACCGCTAAGCAACGGGAGGGGAAAAAGGAGGAATGGAGATGGTCTGGAAAGCAGATCAGTGCATGAGGGAGACGGAGTGACTGCTGGGCAGGACGGGATGAGCTGGCACAGCGCATTTGCAATCCCAGCTGACCTGGGCCCCAGTTAGCTAGGGTAGGACTAGGGAAATAACTCCAGTTTTCCAGGACATCTTAGATTACTGCTACATGGACACATGTTGGATACTTTGTCTTATTTATATGTGTGTGCAAGTGCCTGAATAAACTCCTGTGTGCCCAGGGGAACCTTAGCTCAGGAGCATCGTGGAAAGTCAGCTGGACCCAGCAGAGGTTAAACTCCAGGCCACACCACAGGGAGAAGGAGGGACCAAAGACCTCCCCATGCTGCTGGCTGGGCTGCCCTCCCACACAAACCCTGATGTGCTGATGTGCCCAGACATGGCAGCGTGTTCAAACGCCACGACAAAAGAGGAGGGTGGGGGAAAGGAATATATGGCTACCTTTGATACTAATCCGTCTCATCCAGGGCTACTGCTAATATATCCTAAGAATAGAGACAGCTACCAGAGCCAGCGTTCAAAGGAAAGAAAAATGGCCAAAATAATCCTGTTTTCTAGTAAATATAATAGTTCCCTCCCAAAAGTGCAATTCAGGGAACTTTAATATTCTCTTTCCGGGAACTATAAGTAGCGCCACAAAAAAACTGTCTCTTTTTTTCTGGAAATATGGTTTTCTTCATAACATAAAATGTTCTAAGTCAGTGACAAAAAGCCCTGTGTCCTTTATAACCATATATTCATATCTACATATCAATATAATGCAACTGCACGTCACTGCAACAGTACCTGGCTCCTGCCTGAGGACTATCTCACAATTACCCTTATAAACCCTCGTTTTGAAATTAGAGGGCTAAGGAGCACCAGGTTTTCAAGAGAAAGGCAATGCTGCGCTGCCTGCCTTTGGCATACTACTTTGACTTACAACCTTACATGTTCACAGTTTCCAAGAAAAAAGGCTACATACAATTACATGCCAGAGGTCTGGGGGAAAGGTGGATGATGTGGAACAAAGAGCATATTTTCAAGAGCTTTGAAAGCTGTTGCGGCTTACCAAGATCAATGACATGTCATCCCAGAGGAGTGCTGGAAAAAGTCTTTGTAGTTCTGCTCCCCTTCTGTCTGTCTGTGTTTTGTATTTCTAAGGAGGCAGTTTGCAGCCAGCGTGCACGGGGGTGCAGCCAGCGCACACTGTGCATGCATTTAAGCAACAAACAGCATCCACGCAGCACAACGTTAGAGATTACAGACAAATAAAGACTGTGCGAAGCTGGGTGGTACAAAGAAATGCATATTTAAATTAGAAGTTAACACAGAGAAAAGGAGTTGAGACAGGAGATGGAGAAATTGTTCCCATGATCTAATCAATAAAATGCCCATCTAGCAGATATTAAAATGGTCTCCAGGTCATGGAGAGCAGCATATTGTCAGTTTGGCTAATGCGCCTCAAACATAAAGCAGTGGAAAATACTGTAAATAGCAGATTTTAAAAAACAGTCCCCAAAAGCAACAAAAAGTCTAGTTGAAAATAATACATCTGAATCAAGTTTAAATTGGTTTTCAAGAAATAGCCTGACACATGCAACATCAGCCTCTCAAAAAAAGAGCTTAATACAAGAGGCAGTATAGAAGCAGATTGAATGGAAAGGATTTTCTGAGCTGCTGAATTTATAAAAAGGTAAATATGATTACAGGGAAAGGTTCAAGATAAGGAGGGAAAACAAAAAAGAAAAAGAGAGGCTTTTCCTCCAAGTGAGGGCCAGTGAAGTTTTTAGGACTCAGCTTGATATTTCAATAAATAATTATGTTTTTCCAACTGAACAACCAGCTAGACACGGCAAACTGTAATTAACACCAAGAAGCATAATACCATTTGGCATGCTTACACCTTGTTTCTGAACAGGAGGCTGCGAGAACCCCTTAAAAGCTATTCAAAGAAACTTATAATTATGTGCTAGTGTGATTAGGCTCTTCTAATAATGTCATGCCTATTGAGCGCACCCTATTGAAAAGCCCACATAAAAGTGCACAGTTCCACTCATCTGTACGCTTCTGTCAGAAACCCTCATTTGGAGATCTGAGAAATGAAAGAAACTTTACTATGGAGATTAAGAAATTTGGTTTAGCACTGTAAAATAATAATATGATTGAATAATATTAGCACCAGCTATTAATAAATGTACCAGCATTTCCCTTTGGAAGACACCATATGCAGTACTTACAGCTATGCCAAAATTTTTAAGCTGTGGGAGTGAATCTCATATTAAAAAGTTCTTTGACTACCTGGAGCAGAACTTTGACTATGGGCAACAAAGTACCTGTGCAGGAAGGGTCAAAACAGCATTAACAAGGTCACAGAGCAATCTGATTACGCATGGAATCACAGAGGTGCTAAATACTTTTAGTGTTATTGCAAATAACTATTATAATAGAAAATCTCTTTTCTTCATCTTTATTGCAGGAAACACAGATATAACCTACAGATTTACGCAAAATAAGCCATAAAAGTGCTCTCAGTCCAACTGTGCTAGTAACTAGCTCTTGTTCATTTTAATTTAGAACTGAAAGGTATAAGCAAGAAATGAAGATGCCTGCTACCTTAGGCCAATTAATCCATGTACTCAAGAATTTAGTTCTGAGAGTTAAACACAGCGATGTGATTCCTGGGGACCTGTGAGTATACATGGGCTTATAGAAGGTGAATGGCATCTGGCTGTTATAATGCAAGGAAGAAACCTTTGCAGGTGCTGAATTCTGTAATCTAGTACAAATATATGTCACCCGCTGTTTGAACGCTTGGATTACGGAGCAATTTTTGTAGATAATCGTGTCTTCTCACACAGCCTGGATGAGTTTTCAGAACGTGGGACAAGTCAGACAAAAGAGCCTTTTTTGTGCCATTCAGCCTCCCTTCCCCTCTCAAACAACCCCGTGCCTCATCTCACGATCACTCACCTCCAGATGTACCAATTATTATTATTTCTGGAGTCAAAATAGAATTTACCAACCCCAGCTGGAAAATGCCCTCAAGGCTGTAAAACACTTCAGACAAAGCAGGGAGGGATATATAATACTGTATTAAGAAGAAAATAAATTAATGTCCATAAAGCAAGTCATTACCATTCTCTTCATCTCCTTGGAGACCTGGTGAGCTCCAAGGTGGTTATAAAAGGGCCGGTCAACACCCCAGTGTGGCGGGTTGTGGCTGATGGAATTAGCACGCTGACGGTTCATCTTGGCTATTGTGGCTTTCTCATCTTTCTGAAATACAAAGAGAGAGAAATGCAGAATAAGTTTTGAAATGTTTACATGGCAGTCAGTCTCCAAGCACTTCTGATCTCTTATTTCAGAAGCTGGTTTTGTGTCTTAAACTTCGTAAAGTGGCTGCTGATCAGGAGCAGTCCCAGTCCACCATTTCTTTTTCTTATTTTTAAGAACACTTGCCCTTAAGTAGTGCCCACCGTTTTACTCCTTTGCTTGTTTTGAATAACCACCAGAACATGTGCAAACACAGGGAATATTCCAAAATGGAGATATCTATTTTCTTTTTAGTAAACTGAATCAAACTGAATAACTTCAGATAGGAAATTGCAGTTCCAAGCTGAGATACTACATAGAGGGTCCTCAAACAATAATAATAAAAAATAGAGAAACAACACACAGAGTGATCTGGTTGAAGAACAGGAGCCTTGAAGCTCCTTGAAGCTATGGAAATGAAGGACACCTTTCTCTGTAGGTACAAGCAAATAATTTTCCACACTTGCAAGAAGATCTTCCTAAGGAAAGCATGTAAATCCTGTAAACAACTTCACTACGTATCTGTTGAGGGTAATGGTATTGCAGGACGTGACAAAATGGTCTCCTTTGCCCTAATAGTAGCTGCAAATTTTATCATTAACACTAATGTTCCTGAAGTTTGGACAAAGCCTATGGCTTTGTTATTAGAGCTGGTTTGGAAGCTTGGTGGTAATTGGAGCTTACTGCAAAGTGCGCACAGGATCTGCTGGAAAGGTTTCGTTCAAGCTCAACGCCAGTTACAAGAGCACAGAAGTGCAGCATGTAACTAGGCTAAACAACAGGCTGCTTAGTTCCTTATTTTGAATACACTCAAAAATACAGGCAGGTTTCCACGTGGAACGCGTTCTGCAGAAAGGCAGGAGTTGATTGCACAAGATCAAACTCTTTAATCTTCTCTAGCAAGGCCTGCACCGGAGACTTGCTCAGTGAGGACTGTGTGATTTCCCTGTGCTGACCCAGAGAGGTGGCAGGTACTACATTCTTGCTTAAAAGAGACGAGCTCTGCAGAGCTTGGAAATTCGGACAGTAGGGCTAGCTACTTGAGAGGTTAAACTTACTCAAGAGAATTGCTGATTCCATGACATTACTGAAAAAATTAGACATAAGAGTTAATTTTGGATTTCAGAAAGTGTTCAGACAGCTGAATAATTTAAAAAGAAAGCATCAGTTGTTTTAAACGCTAAGACTTTAGAGTGCAAGTGTTGTACGACAATACAGGTAGGTCTGCATCTTTTTTTTGCTTGGAGTCTGCTTTCCCTACCTATTTATTTTGATTCCCCATTATTCACTGTAACTTGTCCCTGTCAGAAGTTTGCAAAATAACTGGTGTTATTTCCATGGTAACCAGAGAGTTAAATGTCAAGTGTTATTCTGCCTTAATTTTTATTTTTTTTAAAGAAATTTAAAAA
This sequence comes from Psophia crepitans, assembly GCA_013399095.1. Lineage (NCBI taxonomy): Eukaryota > Metazoa > Chordata > Aves > Gruiformes > Psophiidae > Psophia > Psophia crepitans. Next base: position 426,371 of record VWZZ01000911.1, on the reverse strand, counting down.
AGCCTGCTAAAAATCAGTGCTGGGGAAAGCTGCCTGATTGACAAGCATGGGAAATCACCACCTCTTTTCTTGCAAAGAAGAGACAGCTACAATGACAACATTACCTGTGAGACCACAAGCTCACGGTGCAGGCACCAAACATTCCCAGGAGCATAGCGCTGCAACCTTCATGGCCACCAGCTGGGGACACGGTGCCACTTGCTACAGGAGCCCTGTGCCAGACACCCGACTGGCCCCATGACAGTAGCAGTAGTCACCGCAGCCCCGGGCTGCCAGCAAAGATCTTTTTCCACCCAGCCAGGATGACAAGTGTAGGATCTCAAGGAAACTCAGCAGAAGCAAACCTAAGGGAGCCATCAGCTCCCCGGGATGTTTGCTGGGGAGAACCATACTTGCCCCCCCATCGCACACCTGCAGGACAGCAAGTGTCTCCCACATCGCCTCTTCCCTGCGTTGAAACCACTGTTTCATCTGCAGGAGCTGAAAACTCCATCACTTGGCACCAGCAGAATTTCACATGAGCAATCATGACAGAGCCACTGGATAACCTCCAGCAGAGCTGCGTTTTCAATGTTTCTAAAAATACACTAATGTGATGCAATGCTGATGTCCAGTTTTGAGTTGGTTTGAGGTTTTGTTTTTTAAACGCTACTGCTCTTTATGGTCTCTGCCATCATTTGTAGCACTTTCTTGTGTTTTTTTTTTAAGTTACGCAATCTTTTTCATAGTTATGCTTCTTTTTTCTACGATGTGATGCCAGAAAACTGGTAGGAAATGCAGTTTCATTATCTCCAAGCAAATGTATATTGCTTTCAATAATAGAAGTGCTACTGTTAATCCGTTTTATTGCAACTTAGTGACGGGTTTTCAACCAAAAGCAATCAAAACCCCCAGATGCTGAACCTAGTCTGGGGACCTATAAAAGCAAAGCTATTTGGTTACGTTACAAATACCTTTACATCAACAGATGATAAAAGAGATACGTACAGCAGGTTCCCCCCCATGAGTCAGTAAATTTGGTTAGCATTTGAGAAAAGCCGTAATGCCAAAAATCGAAGCAGACGTACTAACACCTCTCAGCCAGTGAGTGATCCCTCTACCCGCTGCTAGTGCTGGTGACTCTGAACCATCACTTATTTAATTGGAAGGGAATAAAAGACATCATACATGTTTATTGACACATTTGGGTTGAGGTAAGATGCGACACATAGGTAAATCTTCTGAGATCGTTTCAAACCGTGAGGTCAGGCACCATAAATTTTCCATGGCTACATAACTCTGGCAGTATTTCCCCCATCCCCTGTAGAAGGTTTCCACTGGCTTGTGAACTATGTTTCAGCAATTTCCAATCAGATTAAAACACATATATACAAGCATAGTGAATTTTTGGTTTCCCACATTACATACCGTGCTACTATACTGTCTTGAACAACAGGACTTTGTTGTTAACATCAATACTTGTTCAAAACCGTTTTTTAAAACCTATTATTTTTCAAAGTTGAGCTAATTTATTTTCTGAAAAATCACTTGTTCAGTGAGTGATGATAATAGCAAACACTAAAAAAGAAGAATTAGAAGGATCACAGCTCCTCTGTGGAAATTTATGAGGATCCCTCCTCTGTTTCTTCCTGGCTAAGTGGCAGCACGAGGACAACTTGCACACAGGGCACAGCATAACAAGTATAGCATAACAAGCCTGGAAAGAATAACAAAGAGAAGGAAGAGATGATACCTTTCGGTCCTACTCATTCAGGTACGGCCAACAACAGGAGCAGGTGCAAAAGTTTCTGATAGCAGTGAGCGTTTCAGATTTAAAGTGGCTAAACTCCAGAAAGCAGTTGTGGGAACTTTTCAAATCTGGACTCGCAAAGAGACTGTAAATCTTATTCCCAGAGGTTTTATTGTGTTCCCACCATCAGTTCCCACACGCTGAGCTCCAGTAATGCTACAGCAAAACTGCAGAAATAGCTGGGATTTTCTTATGCTTATCAATTGCATCAAGAATGCCTGTTACTTCTTTGGTGTGTGATAGGATTTGCCAACATATTGATCGCTATCAGTGCAACAAAGCAGTGAAACCTGAGCATGGATCAGCCATTTCAGATTCAGCTACATATTATTCTTTAAATTGTCTTGAAGTCCTATTGACATGTGAATGATATTTCTTGCAGTGCTACATGGTCCAAACCATTGTCTTCATAAATCTACATGAGTGAAACCCTGCCGAGTTGTGATTAATTTTTTTAAATTGAGGAATCATCACATCAGGCTGATTGTGTTTTGGGAGAGTCACATGCACAACATTTAAAGGACCATTTTGTTTCTTCAGCTGGATGCCATTACAGGACACTATTTAGAAAAGAATGAGAATTGTTTTTCTAGGAGCTACAGCCAGAGTTTTGTTGTGCTGTTTTAAGGCCACCATCAACAATCCTTTCTGAGACGGCTGTGTACCTGCTATTGTTAAAAGAAACACCCATGTTTACTGCAATTGAAAGAAAAAAATAAACATTTTCAGTTTGCCGACTCTGTGCACTCAGCACAGTGTGTTTAGTCAGCAGGATCGCTCATCTGTTGAAAGTCACATTTTGTTTCTACTTGCGTTCAAAGCAAAGCATTTCCCCAGACTCCGGACAACGTCAAGGACAACAAAACCAGCTGTAAACCTCATGTGCTGTTAAGATCCTATTTACCTTAAGGTCTGTTTCCCACTCCACCAAACACATACTTTTCCATCCTTCTCAGAGTAAAGCTTTTATCAACGATTAGAAGTGATGAGAAGAGTCGCTGTGATGGTTCTGCAAATTAGTGCAGCACCTGATCTCAAAGAGTAGAAAGTTGCCAACAACCACCAAGTAACACGCTCCAGTACAAACTCCAGAAACTTGGGCAGCACAAGAACTGGGACTTCTGGATACTACAATAATAATTAAACTGAGAACTCTAAAAATAGCAGGGATGTGATAGGATAGCAGTACATTTTGATTAAATGCAGAAGGACAGATATAAAAGTTGTGGAGGTGGAGGTAGAGAGCTGTGTGTTAGGAACGCTACAGTCTGCAGGGTAAACTTTAAAACTAAGAAGTATAACGAGAATAAAATAAAACCACTCTCTAGAAGGATAAAGACACTGTACTGAGTAATGCTGGGTAGTTAACTACAATGCTTCAGGGTTAAGTCTGGGAACTGGTAAAGATCTGGATAATAGTATAGCTGATAATTCGCTGTTTATTTGGAAACACAGACTTTCAGATAATGAATGAAGATGCAAAGCCAGAAATGGAGGAAAGGCAAAGAGCTCCTTGAAGAATTCCTCTATTTCTTTTATGTTAAGGTATTAAAACTATTAGAAACACATCTCCATCTCCAAATGAATGAGAGAAATACTGAATAGGGACAGAAGCCACCCAGTGTAAATCCCCTACCTCACATGAGAATAACAGAAACTTAAAAATCTACATTTCTCTAGAACTGAAGGAACAGGTTATTTCTCTTCAGATAATCACTGCTGCCACAGTGGAGGCACAAGTGAAGAGGGCTCAGAAGCGCAGGGTTATAAATGGAAAACATGACTAAGCTGGAATCAAAACTTAAATGTGATGTGCTGAAGTTAGAAGGACAACCTCCATCCCAGATCTGTGCAAAACTGCCAGCTGCAATTTCAGTTCTGGTAATAAATACTTTTAATAACTATTTAGTCAGGGATCATGACACAGAACTTGTAGAGCAGCAAATGCTGGGCTGGGATTAACAGCCTTGAGAGCATCCAAGTTTTTCTAAGCAGAAAAAATACAGTAGCTCTCACTGGCCCTGTTTTTTCTATAGAGAGAGCATTTGACAGAGGGCTGTGCTGGAGACTAATGGCTAAGACAGACGAGGAATATGAAGCTGGGCAGAGCTGGTTTCCAGTAAAATGGCAAGAGATGGTTTTGGACAAGGAAGTATTAGGCTGGATGAAAGTTATTAGTAGAGTTACTCAGTGATTAGTCTCAGGGCAGATTTTGTTTAATTTTTTTCTTATCGCATCTGCTACCAAGCGTGGTGATGATAGACTTTGCTCACGAGAGAAGCAGAGGTCGTATTTGATAGATAAGAAAAATAGGAGTATTAGCACCCAACATTTGAGGACTGACATAGTAGAAACAAGACCCAAGACATTCAAGTGCACAAAATGCATGATCACTCACTTTGAGATTACAGTCAGAAACTTCACTTCATTATCAGGAATCACAGTAGTTCATCACAGAATAAACATCAGACACCATGATAATGCAATGATGCAAAGGGTAAAGATTTCCTTTGATGATCATGAAAATGAAGAGCTTGCTGTGAGAGCTCGTGCTTGTCTCTTCTTTGTTGTGAGAAGACATTAGAAGAGTCTGTCTCAGGAGAAAAAAGGCTGAGAGGGAGAGAGGGGATGCAATTGCTGTCTGACAGCAGGCAACAGCCAAGCGGAGCAACCAGGCACCCGAGCAACCAAGTTTTAGAGCAGCCCACTGTTAGCACTAATGGGAGCAAATGAACCACAGCAAAAGATTCAACAGATCTTTACGGTGGAGCCTGCTAGCTTTATGACAGGAATTACTTTTTATACACACTTACATATAGGTATATGTGTGTGTGTCTATATATAGGTTCATGTTACAATGATGTATCTCACACAGTTATGACTGGTTTATATTTTCATTATCAACCCTGCCGCTTAAGAAATTGAAAGCAAACACAAGGAAAACAAGCTTGGAACTTTGGATCTATGTTTTTAAAAAAAAACCACACACAAAAACTTTTATGTAGGGGAACACAGCACTGTGATAATAAAGTCGCTCCTGCACTGCTCTGGGGTATCTGACCACTGCCGCCTTCACCCACAAGTGCTCACCCGCATGAGCAGAAGCATCACAGGACAGGGCAAACAGAAAGGTGAAAGCAGATCTGGAGGTACAGATGAGGAGAGAGAAACCTAAACAGACGGGACATTAAAAATTTGCAATAGAAAGCAACTCTTTTGTGTACCAGATAGAAAAGAAGGACTACATTTTCAGAATCTAGCTTTTTTCCTCCTAAAATTCAACTAAATATATTCCAGTTAACAACATCCTTAAGATGGGAAAAAACCCACAACCTAATTTCAAAGAAGGAGCAAGTCTGAGTTCCAGGAACAAAAATATTAGATAAATGTTCCTCCCATTTACTCCGTGCCAAAGACATGGCATTAACACAACGAAAAAGTCAAATAAACAAAAAAAGACAGGAAATTCAAAGTTATGGCTCCCTATGGCAACAGTAAGCAGAAAGGGTATGGAACAGATGCTGTTGCATTTTATACATTCGTCATAACTCCCGGTATTGCTGGGTTTCAGTGGCTGTGGGACTGACGGACCAGGTATTCAGACAGTTCAAGTTTGCCTCTGAACTGAGGAATAGCTCAGGCAAACAGTTACTGGGGACACCTGTGCATCGGCTCTCAGGCCAGTGCAAATCCTGCGCCTTGTGGTGAGGATAGCAGGAACCCAGACACGACTCACAGGAACCCGTTACTAAGTTAGGGGAACATTTTGTGGCCATCGCTGGAACAGACTGAACTGAAACCCCAGCTAAATACATCACAGGAAGTGATTAAAATCAAGCAAAAACGGAAGGAAAAAGTGAAGTGCTAGAACTTTGTCTAGCATCAAGCAAAATATTCAAGACTGAGGCAAAATATTGAAGGCTGACTATGGGAGAAAGCTTTTCTCACTTCTGGTTTTCATATTATGTGGAAATAAGTTTTTAACGAGGGACATAACTTTAAACTTTTCACAGAGGGACAGAAAATGGCTGTGGGAGCAAGAAAGTTGCAGCAATATGGGCAAACCAGGAGCCCCTCAAACTCTAAACACTAATATCCGTGACCTTGGGCAGCAGTTTCTTTGTTTCAATTTAATACAATAATTACATAGGCCCGCGCATGTCTCAATTCCCAGCTACTCTGGGATGCAGCACGTTAGAGCAGCACTATAGTAGTGCCTAGAGACTTCAGCTAAGGGCTGCACTGTGTAACAGAGCTGCAATAAATACATATAATGCAGTGAAAGAATGAGGGGGTGGGAACCCATTATATTTTACCATGGAAATCAAGGCACAAAGATGCAAGTTCCTCCAAATCTTAAGTCTGGAATGGAATCCACATCTCTCCTGAGTCTCTGTCCAGTCTCCTAGCCAAAAGACAGCCCAGTGTTCAAAAATGATGTCAAGTTCCAAGCGTTCTGTGTCTCTGGTTTTGAATTTTTTGCCTACACTGGCAAGGAGCAGAACCCTGGTCTTAGGTCTTCCTCTTCTCCCCAGAGAAACCTTCAGTTCTCCACAAGAACATGCAGACAGCTGGGTGGGTGCATGATTTAAGAAGTCAACATAGTTTCTCCACCCCAGGAGATGGGGCCTGTCCATAAGGGTGTTTTGGTTTATGTTCTTAAATCTACTCAGCAAAGAAGTGGTTTAGGTATAAACATCAGCTGGCCCACTGACAGGCAGTGATGCTCAGGAAACAATAATTTTGCACTGCAAGCTCTAAGCCTCTTTTGAAGATTGACAATTCTTAATGAGATTTATCTTATGAGCAGATAGAAAGCAAAACATCAGCTTCTCTCTTCAGCAGATGATAAGGGATTTTCTTGGAGATTTTTTACACAATATCCATTAAGGAGATTTGAAGCTTCCATTCTCTCAGGAAATGATGCAATGGTAGCAAAGCATTGCTGTATAGGTGTTACAGTTATTCAAATCAACCATGCTACTGGAACATGTCACATACACTAATTAATTTAATCTCACGATAGTCATACTTACAGCTGTGGGATGGTTTAATTGGTCTTAAATTCAGACATATTTGAAATTATTTTCAATTCAGGCCAATCTTTATATGCTTGCCCATACTGTGAATAGCAAAGTAGCATCTATAGTGCAAACGTTACTTAAAGAAATATTATGGGCTAGGCTCAACTAGATGATAAAGAACATCCTTTTCCAGTATTACAGTCTACTATTATGTAAAAGAATACAAATCAGTGATAATATCAACATATTTTCTGTTATTGGCAGTGTCAAAAAAAGAAAATATGCTGGCTGAAGTCCACTTGCATTTGACATGACTCAGGTTCAAGTCAGTAATGCCCTAATAGCCTTATTTTGTGCGGCCTGACCCATGTCATAGCAATAGGTATGATCTCATCCCACTGTCACAGTGGTCATCTATCACTACAGTGGGCCAGATTTTCCCATCTTCAGAAACAGAGGCTGAAAAGCAATGGTAAGAACTGCTCTAATCTCTGTGTTCATGGTCATATGGTGAGCAGGTGAACAAAAACACCTCTGTCTGTAATTTGACACAGAAGAGATCGTTATGGTTTTAATCTATTGCTTTAAGAACTTGTACAAGTATCAAATTTAACTGAAAAAAATACCTATCTATATTAACAACGTTCTTCCAAATTATTTTGAAAACAGTTCAGGATTGTTTCTTTGATAGAACTAGAAAGTACTTGGTACAGAAACCTTATGCAGAAGGTGGCTACTTTCCCTTCTACACATGCAAAAGTTCAGGAAGAGTAGAGAGAAACAGGAACTTTTGTCATTGAAGGTCAGGTAGTCAACTCACTCATCTATAAAGGCTGGTGTTAGCTCTGCTTTGGTGTGTTGGAGACCATCTAGTTATTAGAAGTATCTAAACCTGCATCACTTTGTTTGGTCTTACCCGTTTCTGGCTGCACCGTACAATCAAGAATGTCTCAATACTGTGCTCTTTCAGGTAGGCGTTGCGTTCCCCTCCAAAGCCCAGCTCCACCTCATAGTCTCCATTGAGATAGTTCAGGGTTGCTTTTGTTATGTGAATGCGCCTTGAGTGAGACAAAAGACAAATTAGTTTTGTAGGCTCTGAAAAGTTGTCACCTAAAAGCCAGTTCCTGTCAGTGACAGGTTCCATGTACTGAAACAAACAAGCAATAAAAATCAATTTATTTGGCCATGCTGCTACTTTTACAGCTCTAGTACAGGAGTTTCATCTATGTTAAAGGAAGAAGGCCAGGAGGTATCTTCTTAAAGAGAGGGGTGTTCACATTAAGCATCTTACACATCCATTTATAAGCACCTCCTTAGATATAAAGCACTTGTTCTTTTATTGACTTTGCTCTAACACACAGCAGATACTTTTTCTTTTTTTTTTTGCAAAAAAGGTCCTTCACAAGGATATGTCTACTCAGCGGACTCATGCAATATATACTGTAGCATGTATTTTTTTTGTAGTATCACACTAATCGCTGTGGTTCAAGAGTGCCTTGTAGAGGTATCCTATCAAGTACCATAGTCTTACGCTTTCTTCCAGAGCAGAGAAAAGATGGAAAGGCACGTAGCAAAATGATCTCACAGAGTCAGCTTGGCAGCAACTCAGTCTTCAGTTGGTCCATATGGTGGGGAAACAAGAATTGATTCTACTCTCTCACAGGAATGTTTCAAAACAAAAGACTAGTCTGAAACAATGCTTCATACAATATTCATCGATAGCTGGGATTCCTCCAGCAAACACTGTTGATGTACAGTCCCATCTCTTTGTAACCATGACCAGCTCTGCTAGTGTTCGCACAGACCTGCTCATTTCTGTTGTATCTATCACCTTCTTTCACAGAAAAGGAACTCAGTTCTTACCACAGAAGGATATGCCCATCTTGGGATTTAGTAGACTTTCTGTAACCAAAGACATGTAGATGTCGAACAGAATAACCTTGCTAACATTTGTACATGCTCATAACACTTCACCCACAGTTCATTTTACAGCAGACAGACTCTCTGCACATCTGTCCCTCTTTTCCCCACTTCCCGGTGACATGTCAGGCACAAAACAACACAAGGATTAACACCACAGCTTTGATGAAACAACTTACCCAGCTTTGCCCCCTGCTTCCATGTGGTTTGCTAACGTTACATCGTTGGACCAGACATCAAACTGCCACTTCCTAAGGCCCAAGACCCCACAGTGAACTCTCCCACTGTGGATTCCAACCCTCATGTTGACATTTACTCCTGTCACCTCCCGGACTAGTCTGAAAAGAGAAATGGGGGAAAAAAGGACATCACTAAGAACTACGTGGTTGTAGTCAAACAACCACAAACTTGCACCCAGAATACAAAAATCCATAATGATCCATAAATGATTCACGCATACACACAGGGCTGCTCACCCACACCAACAGGACTACAAAACAAACCAGACCAGCTGTACTGCTCTTGGATGGCCTGGCTGGCCAAGCAGAGAATTAATGAGAAAGGGGAGCCCTTGGAGTAAATCCATGTACTCTGAACTCGTGGTCAAGTTGAGAACTCATTAAAAAAACCATCTTTGGGGCAGTAAAAGGAATAAAGTGCTGCTCTGATTTCCGTACCAAAGCTGGACATAACCTGCCAGCACTCAGCCTCATTAAGAGTAATAGCATGTTGCAAAGAGAAAAAGGAAATGATTTCAGAGATCTTAATTTGTCTGTATGGCACCAAGCACCAGCTCTTCCACAGATGAAATGCGATATGTGTGTGAAATACCCCACTGCAGTTGGAAAGCCTGAACGGGGCTTACAGCTGCAGCCAGAGCAGCAAAACCAGAGAACCACATCTATTGCAGTCACTCCAAACAGGCAGCTACAAATACTCAAGCTCTGATTTTAATGAGGTTTTGGATGCTCTGCTGACTCTCAGAACGACTGCTGGAATACTTTGTGGGTTCTGGCCTTATAGGGCAAAAGTTAACTTCAAGAGCTGTTCACATGGAAAATATATTTAGTAATGTGGGTAGGGGAAAGTCTTGATGAGGCCATCGAGCAACTCTGCTTCTCGTTAAAGTTGATCATATCATTCCCGGCATGTCCATTTTTCACAAGCAAATTCACCTAGATCACATAGCACAGTCCTTTCCTTTGAGTTTTTAGTTCCTTGCAGCATGAAGTTGTACTCTCTATCTATCAGATTTCAACCTCTTTGGTTTTCAGGTTCATCTAGTCCTTTCTAGATAACATCCTCTGGACAGGTAACTCCTCCCAGCTTCCTATCATCAACGCAGATTCTAACAGTTATGTTTTGGTTATTAAAGCAAATGAATGATGAAAGATAGGCCAATTCTGGACTCTAGTTATCTCCTCACAGTGCAAGATGCCCCCTAAAAGACTGTTCAAGATGGTTTCTTGTTGAAACAGCTCCTACCCTCTTACAGTTCCTTTTTCCTTACAATTTCCTCTCTTACTTTTTACTTTCTACTCGCTGAAGTGACATTCATCATTTTTATTAACAAGCAGCAGAGATTCTCTTGCAGGGAAGTCACATATGGGTAAGGCGCCACAGGCTTACGGACTGAAAGGGCTACAGTCACAACACTTGGAAAAGCAACAGGAACGGAGGTAATGGAAACGCAGCTGCAGCCATAACCCTTGCAAGGCCAGCAGTAGCTGCAGTGTGGGTAGGGCACTGGGGAGGGGAGGAAGAACATGCTGCACGAGTGCTACAAACCCTACTGCACCTTCTGCCAAGCCACACTACTGACACAAGAGCAGGGAACTTCTTCAAATAGAGTCGTTGACAAGAAGGTGACTTTCTCCAGACTTTGCAGCAAACGAATGAGTTTGGTTATCCTTTACAGACAAATGAAATATCCTTTGTTACCTTCTTTTTTTAAATTCATTTATACCAGCAGTACAGTGAATATAATTCTATCTTTCTGATCTGGGGTAACACTCCCTGCTGTTATTGTGCACAGATGAAATCAGCTTACAGGCAGGGCCCAATGTTGGTGAAGCCTGCAATCAACTGTTCAGTAACTATCGGTTACCTTAATTGCAAAACCTCTTATCTTGATCCTTAGGGGAGGAGGGAGGGTGGGCTGGGGTGGGGGGTAGCAGGGGTAGCGAGAACAGAGTCACCTTCCAGACTTATTAAGAGATAACACAGTTAAATGCATTCATCATACATCAAGTGGGAAACAAGTTCTAAAGTCTGCTGAAGAGCTATTTGTACACAAACAGTTAAGTGCACTTCAGCTCCCTGTTTTTAACAAGGTAAGGTGGGTTGAAGTTAGTCAATGAAGTCTAGACATCCTGGTGTTACTCAGTCTTGTAGGGGATTACACAGCAACGTGTCAAGGTCTCTGAATTTCATCAGGCCAACTACAGCAGAGAGTGAGACTTCTGTGGGCAGTGTACACAGTCTCTTTGCAGGGCTGGTGCTAAGAATAGCTGCTTCTCGTGTTTGACAAGACACTTTGTCACCTGCCACTTAACTGTACTTCATGTGGAAGAAACAGCATCATTTCAAGGGCTACTGAAAACTAGTTACTTGCAACTCCTTTTATTTTGCTTTTTTGCATACAAAGCCCAAAAGGAGACTGGTGCAAAGCAACAGAGTTTAAAACCATGAAAGTAAAGGTAGAAAGTCCTGACAGTGTACACACTATACAAAATAAGGGAATGCTGCTGTGTACTGCTCTTTGAATGGGGTCTCCTGAGTGAAAACATTGCTTTTCAAACTATGTATCCGTGTTATGAAAATGATGCTGAAAAGTGTGGGTGTGTATGAATGGCCTTGCAGAAATTCAGATGGTAGGGATGTACTGTATCAAGCTCAGCAAATAGGTAGCTCTAGTTTTCATCAAGATGAAGTGGAAACTCCATCAATTTACTGAACAGGGTGAGAGGAGAACTACACAGAGATCTACTTCTCTGTTGGTCCCACTGATACTTTAGAAGATGCTTTCACAAAGTAAAAAACTAGAAGAGAAGGGAAAGAGAAGCAGAGTCTCTGCACAGCAGGGATGGTATAGATGCTAAGGCCAGCTCAGTTACCATCCAAAACTGACTGAACTTTGAACCTAAACGTGCATACACTCAAGATGACCAAATAGGTCTTTCCCCTCCTTCCCTGAATTCTGAAAGAATTGGCCTATGAAAGCTCATATCTGATGCAAACAATATTCAACACTGTCTGCAATCCTCCAAGTAACACAGATATGGGTCTCCCTAAAGAAGGAATGGTCTGGACGAACACAGGATTGCCAGTCTGACCTTAGGAACAGGTAAAGAACAGATTTTAAAAGAAAAAAATAAAGATGGGGAAGTAAGTGGAAATAAAGGAAAAAGAACCATGGATCTTTCTCAGTCTGTGCCAGACCAACTTTATGGTTTTCTTCAATAATTAATTTCACTAAAGAAAGAAAGTCTTGAATCTGCCCTGTTTGGCATAGGAACACATGGAGAAGGATTAATTAAACTAGACTAGACAGACCTTAACAGAGGAATTGTAAAGGTGAATGAAAAGCTGGTTTAAAGACAGATAAATGAAGAGCAACTGAAATTTAATAAACTTATTATTAATCCTCTGATTTCACATTTCTGTAATTCACCGGAATTCTCCTTTGGGAATGAGCCCTCCAGTAATTACAGTAACCTTTGCCTTTCTCATCAGGAGATTGAGCTGTGATATGCACGTGGCTGAAATAGACTCCAGTGTTTGTCCTTCTGCTGTCAAACCTTTACTGCACTTTCTTTTCTTGTTCCAGCTGGTCTCCCTTTTTGCTGGCATCCATTCCCTGGTTTGGCTACCTTGCTACTAATGTAAGGAAGACATAAATGGGAATCTACTTGCTATTTGTTTTGAAGTTCTCCATTGGGAATACGGTACTTACGAGATGGCCTCTATCATATCCATTCCCATTTCAACACAGCAGTGTGCATGGTCAGCTCTTGCTTCTGGCAACCCAGACACACAGTAATAGCAGTCACCCAAGATCTTGATACGTAAACAGTGGTTCTCCTAACAACAACAAAACAAAACAAAAACACAAAAAACCCCAAAAAACAGAAAAAGAAAAAAAAGAGAAAAGTAAGCTGTTATATTCATGCTTGCAATAGCTTGCCTTTTAGGGCAGTGAATATTTACAGAAATCCAGTGAACCAGTACAGTATGTCATTCTTGCAACAGGAAAAAAATAATATCAGAATTATAATAAAAAACTTACAGCTGCTAGCTTATCAAATCTGGCAAAGAGCTCGTTCAGCGTCATGACCAGCTCCTGAGCAGTGCACTGGGAGGCCAGACTTGTGAAACCCTCTATGTCTGCAAAGAGGATGCTTGGGAAAAAAAGAGAAA
>VWZZ01000911.1:367123-413205 GCA_013399095.1 Psophia crepitans | reverse complement strand
AAAAAAAAAAAAAAAAAGTGTCACAAAATTTGTTGCTGATATTTATATAAGTTCTGGGGTAGAAGTCCAGGGATGGGGAGGCATGTAGGGGTGTCCCAGCCCTACAGCAGCAAGGATATCAGCACTCCAAATGCCAGTTTATGATACAGCTTCTATCACACATAAATCCCGGAGGGGCATGGCCTCATCTCCTCCAGAGATTAGAAAGGGTTAGAAAACCCCACAAGCCTTTCATCCCCCCATGCCTGCCCCATGTCCAAAAAACATACAGTACACTGGGAGCCGGTGGCGACATGATAATGCTATCAGCCATCATTAACAACAAGGCACTCCTACACAGGGACCAGATTAGCCCAGCTATAAAATCAACACTTACCCATTTTGTTCACATTCCTCAACCTCTCAGCTCAGTAACATCGCCTGTGTCTTAGCCCAGCTGCAGAAAAACCACACTCCCCTGCCCTCTTCCCCTGCTGTCAAAGTGCAGCCACAAAACACAGTCCCTCTCTAGTGAATAACCTTAAGGTGCCTACCGCAGCTTTCACCCCCACCCTGGTGGTGTGCTTCCAAGCCCGCACCCCAGCCCCATGGCCAGCAGCACCCTGCCCTGTACCGTGTGCCTGGCAGACACGCTCCTGCGATATAACCGCACAAAGCCAGGCGCGGCGGCACCGCGTGCTGCCGGGGCCGAGGCTCGGGTGCAGCCCGGCTGGCTGGCCATGCCCTAACGCACCCGGCTGCCCTGGTGAAGACTTACCATCCGGTTTTTATGCTCTTCATACTCTGGAGAAGGAATTCTACCCTGATTTACTTTGCCCTACTCATCTCCCAGCTGTACATGCTTCTCACTCATTGCTTTTATCATTTTATTTTTTTTTTACTCAGCTTCTAAAGAACTACAGGAAGGAAACCTCCCATTTGAACCACACTTTCCAGCTGCCTTAGCCTCTGAAACACTATAAAAACATACACCTGTACGGCTCAGGGGCTGCTCTCAGTGAGGCTGCAAGCAGGCATCACCCAACCTTGTGCCGCATGACACGGGCAGCCCTTGCCAACGGAGCCGAACCTCCACTATTGCAACAGGGACACCGAATCGCTCCCATCCGCCCAGGATGGACCAAGAGAGCCCTCTGAGAGCAGCGTGGACTGTTTTGAAAGCACAATTATTTTTATCACAAGTAGTAATAAGGATTCTTTGATTTCAGTTGATAATTTTTTTAAAAACACTATTCAGTAAAACACGCACCAGATTGTCTATATAGGTCTAAAATAAAATGTACATATGTACACACATTTATATAAAATTCGTAAGCTATACTTGTATAGTGGAACATTCTTCAAGTGGTTGATTTCTTCTTTGAAGCTGATTATTGCATCAAGCTGTACTTGAATAGGAAGAGAAATTAAAAGTGTAAATAACAAGCACTTTGGAATTGTTAGCAAATTGCAGAGGCTATGTTTTCAGTAGGAATTCCCTGCAATGTCTTCAGACAGAAAGCAAAGATGACAAAAATATTTTCATAAGCTTTTTTTTTTTGCAAAAATCCCAAAACAGATTTCATTCTGGCATGCTTCTCATATTTTCCTTCTACATTTCCACTCCAATAAATCACCAACCAAACATTGCATTAAATATTTCTTTGTTAGTGAGATTGAAACTAAAATGTACAAGAAAAAAGCAAGAGAGGAATGCAGGCATGTCTGAATTAAAATATACTTCGTGATTTTTTAAACACTTGAGAAAATACACAAAAAATAAATCAAAATGTCACATATTTACAAATAAAAGCAAACCTCCCGGAGAACAGTTGAAACTAACTGAAATCTTAGAGATATCTCTATTGCTGGCTAAGCAACTTCAGTATGTTTTAATATATGATGTACAAATAGGAAATATTTCCAGGTTCTGTGGCAGTACAAAACGTATCTTCTCGCAAGCACGGGGCGAATTGCAAGTTTCTCACTTGTGGACATGCTCACATGCTGGTTGTGTGCTTGTTGTAACAGCCGTGTGCTGTAACAGGAGGAGTACAGAGCAATGGCTACTCTGCCGTGCAGATAGCAATGGGTATATCTGAGAATACTACACGGCGATGTCCTGAGCCACTGCCTCGTGCCTGATTCAGAAAATTAGTGGTAGTATAGCATCCTAATAAACATGGATAAACGACTGAAGGTTGCCCCCTCCTTTCCCCATTACTATCATGCCAGATAAATGGATCAGACATTTGAGAAAGTTAAATTGTGGCAGTATTTTCAACCAGGCAAATGAAGTAATCAGCAGAGACCTATGGAGCCAACCTGCGCAGAGATTTATGGCTTTTCAAATTGAAGCTACTTGATGACAACATTTTCACAAACTTGTAAGCTTCTATGGGTGACCAGCAAATTGCTCTTTGTTCAAATTCAGCAGCTATCTTCTTCATCTTGATCCTTGTCTTGCACTTCCAAGGACAGCATGGATTCCACACACAGCTCTGGCCGAGTTCTAGAAAACTCCAATGAGAAGCAACTACAAAAGGGTTTATTATGAGAATAAAACCCAGAAAGGTTGCACAACGCGACTCCGAAATGCATTCTGCACACAAACCAGTAGCAATATTGGATAGTTAATGCTGTCTGATGCTCCTGTTAGGAAGCCACCATTTACTACATGAGGTGCTTCTCTGAATGAGTCTTTTGTTTGAGGAAAGAGGGATGCATGAAACAATTTCAACCAAGCCAGCTTGATAATTTTGGAGAGGGCAGTCAAGGAAAAAGAAGTTTGGATTTGTCTCAAATAAAGGAATGAATTACAAGTACTTTTTTAGATGCTTCATGTCTCCTACTTCTCTTGAGTATTGGCATGACTCTTGGCAATAAGGGGAAGAGCTTCAATGGGCACATGCCTTTTGCTCTTTATATTAAAATCTACTCAGAATTGGTTACATGTTATGCCCTTGGCACGACTCAGGTTTTGCACGCTGTGTGATTAACATGAACGTTATCTACCTGCATGGCCCATCCCTTTGCCTCTCTTCCATGTCATCTATCTAAGGAACGCATGTACCTCTTGCAGCACCTGAGCATATTCCATTGCAGCCTTGAGACAGCTGTGTGACCTGCTCTGCTGCCAAATAGCTATGCCGCTGAGCTGTCAGAAGACACTGTCTGGGACACGCGGGCTGCAGGGAATGGAAAACCTCATCAGGGTATGAGAAGGACCACGTGGGAGATGGCAGAGGACAGAGCAGTGATCTGGAAACTGAAGACAGAGAGGGGAAAGAGAGGTTTGTGGCAGGAGACTGGAGAAAGAACAGCACACAACTGTCAGAGAAAACAGTCCTTGCAAACAGGAACCCAGCCTGAAGCGTCTCTGCTCTCAGCAGAGAGCTCTGAAAGCCACTAAATCACATTTTACTCCTCCTGCCTAATCTCCTCCCTCCACACACTCCTGCTAGTGCTGCAGCTGCAGCAGCAGGGACAACAACCAGGTTTATCGCTCCCAACCCTGCTAATGACCTGCAAGAGAGGAATGGGGACCTGTGTGCATGGGGCTGTGCCATGCCACTTGTGTTCCTTTTGTTATTAGCCCCAGGAACCCTTAAATTCAGCCTTCTCCCTGTAAAATACCCAACACCCCAGAAGTAACTACGAAAAAAGTGGATTTCTCTTACACTAGCCATCAGGGGACAGTACATCATCCTTATCCTGCATTTAGTCAGAGCTTTTCTTTAAAAATGAAGCCCGCTATATCTCCTCACACGCACAACTCACAGTGAGGACTCCCAGTCCTGCCAGTGCATCTTATCCAAACTGGGAGCCTTAGAATTTAAACACACTTCAGTCTTTCATGTCAGACTACCCTTAGCAATGAAAAGATTTTATTAAAGGACGATGGACAACTCAAGCCAACTATTTGTCAGTCGTCAGAGGACAAGGCATTTCCTTGCTGGTGGAAGCACAATGCCAGTAATACGACTTCTTTGTGCCAAAACCTGGGGTAAATGACAGTGGTCAACAAAAGGTCAAATGAAATAATTATTATAGCTATAAAATACCACGAGATAAGTAAGGCAGTGGTTTAGAAGTACTATTAGCTGAAGCTGACTGGAAGGGATTGACCGCACAATCTGCAGCCTGGGCGTCAGCAACTATTATCAGCCCTGGGTCCCAGTCCCTTTATCTGGAAGGCTACTGCTTTGTGGAAAAACCAGTTTAGCATGTAATTCAAATGTTGTAATGGCTTCAGAGCTCTTCATATATTTTCCACTCCATCACTGCCTTCAGATTTACCATCTGATTGGGTTTTGTCCAGCAGTAACCAGGGTATGACCTCAAAAAAGACAAAAAAATGGTTTATTTCTGGGAAAGACAGACAAGAAAAAGGGAGTTATCATTCATTTTATAAGTTTTTTAAAAAAAATATTTCTGTTTAATTTTGGTTGAAAAGTACCACAAATTGTGTTATAGGGCAGAGGTGAATACTTTCCTAATCTCCTATTTCAGCTCCTATTTCCAGCAAGGACTGGCTCAAGATTTCATAGCTGTACAAGGCAAGCTCAGTTTTGTGCCTATTGCCCTATGTGGCTCATGACACTGACAGGCAAGAAAGATGAAAAGGAGCTTGGTTAGCTTCCAGATCCTGCCAGGACATCCTCCCCTCTGCTTATGGACCAGCCTGATACCTGCCTGCTCTCACCCAAGCCCAGGCAGGGGAGCCGGAAAAAAGAATACAGGGACTGGAGCATCCCTGTGCTGCTGGCTCCCGCTGATTCCAATATGCCGGGGCTGATGGGCAGCACAGAGCGGGCTGGGCACGCAGCTCTAGCTGCCGCTGCCACCGGGATGCCAGCCTCTGCCTGAGCTTGGCCATTATCAAAACCACCACCACTGCAGACTGCGAGACCTCCACGAGCAGGATGTCTATAGGCTTTTCACAGAGTGCTTTGCATAGCTGCAAAGGCAGAGTGAGGTGAAATGGAGAGAGGAACAGCTAAGATGCAGAGCCAGCAGGAGAAAATTCCAAAAGTGCTGAGCTCATCTTTCCCATTTTTTGGTCTGTAACGCGTTCACAGCGTAGTTAAGATACACACAGACAGGCAGCTCAGGTACCAGCAGAAGTCTCTGTGCAAGACCCCAGGGATCAGCAGCGTGACCCTGCCCAGCCTCGCCTGCTTTCGCGGTCTGTGCTCAGGTCCATCCCGCTGCACCTTGGGTCCTACCACTGCAGGTCCTTTAAAACTAGCTCCTGTAATTCAGGTGATCCTTGCTGCGGCTGTACTGCTAACATACCCTGACACAGAAGCATCACAGGATCTCTCAGATGGCAAAGGAGAAAGATCTGAGAGTGCAGAAAGGGGAGAGATCTTGGCAGAAAGCAGAGAACGATGCAAGGAACAGGAAGAGCTAAGGACAAGGTGGGAAGCAGGAAATCCATATGAGACATTTAAAAACCACACACACCTACAAAGATGATTTTGAAGTGTAGCCTTAAATGTCTGAAGATAATAGAGTTATCAAAGGAGGGACACGACACAGCCAGGTTTCCCTGCAAATGCAGGATTATTCAAAACGCTAAATTAAATCATCAGTGCTTCTAATGTAAAAAACAAAAAAACAGTCGTGTTCTATTTCGAGACATGTGCATGCCATGCACGCCAGCCACAACACAAATCAAGCAAGGCAAGAAACACAAACCCTATCACCATCACAACGGTAATGCCAGTCATGAATATAAACACCATGTGTTACTGGAAACCGAACACCACAGGCACTGCATGGGAAACAGAACAAAAACCCAGGCTCGGTGAGCTTCAATGACTTATAAAAACAGCAAAGTGCATCTGACTGCATGTGAATCAAAGCCATGACATTTTACTGCAGCGAACGCTACCTGCAAGAAAGGAAAAAGTTAATGTACCGTAATAAAATAATCATTGTTCGCTAAATACAAGCTCATGAATTTGCATTCATGAGCAAAGGTGTAACAAGGGAAAGCCATTTGCTGTAGACACAATCTGCCTTTGTCAGTGAATTCACCAGGCTAACTGGTGAGGACAGTGTCTCAGGGTGCTCCTGTTATTTTACAACACGATCCACTGCTATTGGTGTTGCATGTCATTAAGTCCTGCTATGAACAACGAAGAAGAAAGAAGAAGGATGGACTGGGATGAAGATGACAGAACTCTCAGTTGAAGGGCTGAGTTGAGCCTTTAACACCAAACTCAGCTTTCAGAAAATCAGAAAGTGGTTGAGGTTGGAAGGGACCTCTGGAGGTCACCTTCTCCAAATCCCCTGCTCAAGCAAGGCCACCTAGAGCTGGTTACCCAAGACGTCTTTTGAGTATCTCCAAGGTGGGAGCAGCTCTTGAGCCATTTGGTAAGTGAGTCAATTTTAACACTTAGACATCTGTTTAAAAGCCAGTTCCCTGCCAGCACTGTAAGCCCAGAAGTTATCTTCCAGCTCCAGTGGCATAAACATAGTATTAAGTTCACCTAGAAGTTCCTAGAATAGACATGGTTTCAAGATATACCCACTCTCTCTTTCCTAGCTATAGCCACTTGGAGATGCCATGACAAGGAGGTCCTCTGTGCGACCTCTCTTCCACCCACTCTATGCACAAAAAGGATTTCAGCTTCCAGAAACACTATGTGAGAACATTTCACAATGCTCCTTCCCTCCTGAATTTAATAGCAGCAACAACAAAAGGACAAACCAAAAGAAACTGAGGACATGCTCACAGCAGCGGCACAGTGACCACGATCACTCAGCATGTCTAGGGAAAGCAGTACAAACGTGAGCAAAGGCAGCAAAGCACAGCTGAGGAGGATGAAATGGCCCACACAGGTCGTCGTGCTGAGTGACAGTGCAGGGACTGGTCCAGCAAGGGCTGCACGCTACTTCCAAACTAACTCAGGTCTCAACAGCACATCAGCCTTGCTCTCTAGGGATGTCTATGTGACAGGCTAAGGTCTTAGCGTTAGTGATACGAAAAATTTTCTCCAGAGCAGCAGTATGTCAGACAGAGCAGAGGCTAAAATATTTTCTTTCCCTACAGTCTGGAAAAAAAAAACCACAAAAACCAACAAACCCAACAGTAAAAAAATACACTCTCTTTCCTAAACTTATATGGTCATTTCAGAGAAGATCCATTTACTCTTGGAAATCACCAATTGTTTCAAATGAGCCTTAACACTTCTGTGACCCGTCAGGTGGCACAGCTCGCCCTGGGGCAGTGGGACTCTGTCCTGCACTGTGACACTGCTCCATCTAAAGACCAGCCATGGTGGCTCCCACTTGCTCAAGAGGGTGAGAAGGCACGTATGTACACAATTGCTGTGATAAGCAAAGCAATACTTCAGAGAGAGAGAATAATACAAATAGGAGGAAATACATACAAAAGCCCTACAAAACTAAAAGCCCAGAAAACTGTGAGCCTTTTCACCATTTTCTTTACAGCAAAAGACAGAAAGCCTCCTGTTCCCTCTTCCAAAGTAGCCAAAAATGTAAACCAACCCCAATCCCACATTTGAGAAGTTCACTCTCTAAGACCATACCAACTGAAACTGGTGACAGAGTAAAAACCGACAAAGAAGCAGGAGACCAGATGGCTCTTAGAGGCACCGGTGGCGACGTGCAGACTGCCGTCTGCAGACCACTGCATGACGACAGCAAGGCTCATTGCAAAGATATAAACTGCAGAACCCTGCCTTTACTTGATTTTCCCATGTCTGCTCTCAAATTAGTGTTACCAGAGGTTAGAACTGCTTGGGGGACTCAGCTGGGAGATGCACATCTCCACCACAAACTCTCAGCACTTGCCGTCACAGCTCTGCGTTAGCAGTGTGCTCCTGGGAATGCCCCGCTGAGAGTGTCTGACCCTGCTGGCACTCAAGAGCTGCTGAGAAAAATGGCACCATGCTTGCCATTGTGGTCAGTACTCCTCACCTCGATGCCTGTGGTCTGTCCTTCGCTGTCAGTGGAGGAAATGGAAAGAAATTAAGAACCTAAGATCACCAACCAGAAGGGGAAGACTGCACCAGTCATACAGGGAAAAGTTTTTCCTTGACCTTCCCAGGTTTGCAGTTTACAAGCATGAACAGCAATCCCAGTTATTGGAACTTAGTTACAGCTAAGCTGCACCAGTCCTCATTTTTTTATTTTAAACATGAAAAACTTGCTACCCTCTGCCCCTAAACATCTTGAGTTAAAAGATTTTCCTATTTCAGCAGGCTATATTTAACCAGATTGATTCTTCACTGGAAACAGGAGTAATAAATAGCCTTTTGGGAAGAAAAACTATTTGGGGAAGGCAAAGCAAATAAAGATAGATATGCAGTGGCTACCAGCCAAACTATAGGTGGAGCACGTTATAGATGTCTTTGAGATGAGTGGAAGGAATTGTATTACTCCATGATCGCAAGCCAAATTAGATGCTACTGTCTGTCAAACATAAAAAAGAAATCCAAGTGGCCTAAATGAGATTTTGGGTTATTAAGAAGAAGGAACTCCAGACCTTTTTCATGTATCTAAGAAGGGACTGATGGGAATGTTAAAATTTTTCCAATCATTCCAGTCAAGGGGAAAAAAACATGTAAGTGAAAAAGGTGCCAAATCCATTCCAACTCCAAGAAAGTTTAAGAAGGCAAAGTTGAAGGATATACATGGCCTTTTGCAGAAAGGTGCAAAGGAACCATGCATACTGCTGACTCCGACCGTGTGTTTTTGCTTTGGCTCCGAGCAAGTCCAGACTCACCCAGGTCTGCCTGACCAGTGCAAAAGAGCTGGCAGGTCTGTCCAAACTGGAGCTGGATCCAACCCACACCAACATAAATCTCAGATTCATTTGTCCCACAAGACAGAATGAATCCAGAACTTCATATAAAACAAAAAGGAAAAGTCATGTTATTCCCTGGTTTTCAAACTTCAGGCATGCTTTTTGCTATGAGCATTCTTGCAGTCTGTTTTCTGGCATTAGAGCAATCTCTGATGTCAAAATTCTGCCAAAAACCAACAAGAAGGAAGACAGAGCTAAGAGAATTCTGCAAGAAGGGACTATCCATTACCAGCACAGCTGTAGGAATATGGCAGTATTCCTCCCTGCCCTCCTTCGAGACAATGGCTTGCAAAAGTGATTGAAGCCATAGAAGCAGCACCATAGAAAAGAGAAACAACTTGTTGTGGTTTAACTTGTCAGGCAGCTAAAACAACCACACAGCCATTGGCTCATTCCTGCCCCTGTCATGAGATGGAGGAGAGAATCAAAAAAAGGTAAAACTTGTGGGTAGAGATAGATACAGTCTAATGAGAATGAAAAAGAAAAAAACAACCCACCACCACAACAACAAAACAAGTGATGAACAGCACAAACTCACCACTTGAAGCTGATGTTCAGCTGTTCCCAAGCTGTCCTGCTTCCCGGCCGCCACCACCCCCCCCAAGTTATATACTGAGTATGACATCATATGCTGTGGAATATCCCTTTGGCCAGTTTGGGTCAGCTGTCCTGGCCGTACTCCTTCCCAGCTGCTTGGGCGCCTCTGACCTTCCCGTTGGTAGGGCAGCATGAAAACCTGAAAAGTCCTCAACTACCTGGCAACAACTAAAACCATGGCAGCATCACAGATTGGCAGGGGTTGGAAGGGACCTCTAGAGATCGAGTCCACCCCCCCTGCCAAAGCAGGTGCCCTGCACTAGGCTGCACAGGTAGGCATTCAGATGGGTTTTGAATATCTCCAAAGAAAGAGACTCCACAACCTCTCCGGGCAGCCTGTAAATCAGTGTGTTTTCCGTATTAGTCTCATCCTAAATCCAAACCACAGCACTATACCAGCTTCTAGGAAGAAAATTAACTTTATCGCTGCTGAAGCCAGGGAACAACAATTAAAAACTTAAGTATTAAAATGAGCCACAACCTGTTGCATAGAGGCTTGTGTGCTAGCAATCAATCAGTTGTCAGAGAAGGTGACAGAGTAATAAATTTTGGCACAGACAGTTAACACTTTCACACGTATAACCCGGGTCAGGCACACGGGATAGAGATCAAGTAAGTTGCATCTAACCAAGTTAGGGATGCTCTCTGCTACATATCGCTCAGGTCTCTGTCTTTGATGGTGAAAGAATGAACTCTTCAGAGCTGTGCAAAGTGCATTCAGTCTGTTCTTCCCTCGTGTCATGAATATTCAGTCAAATAACGATGCTTTTGTACTCCCTACCCGAAAAGCGGCAGTAATTCTGCATGCAGTGGTCATTCTAATCTAACCTTACTTCTTCCTCAGTCTCTTTACTAGCTTTCCTGGTGTCCCATCCTTTTGCAATTTATTTACCCTGCAATTTCGGTAAGTCAGGATTTTCCCTCTGGACTGTCACTACATAATGAAAACATTACATTAGTATGTAAATGTCGTAATTTAAAACATGAATGAGCAAGTATGGCTTTCCTATGGTTATCTCATTTTCCCAAGGAGAGAAGGTACCAAAATATGCAGACTGTTTCATGGAAAAGCTGAGAATGGGCAAATGATGTGATGTTCTGTACATACAATTACCTTTTGTGTTTGGGAGCTTACTAGATCAATAATACTCAAGTGGCCATTTGCTGGGAAAACTGATTGTTGAAGAATAGGAACATGAGTCTCAGTGCCCTTCTTGGAACAGTCAACATGAGTTGACTCGTTGCCTCCTCATTTTTATATATTTTGATGTAATTGAGCAGTCCTGTTTTTAAAATGACACTGATGAAACTATAAATAGAAACGGACTCAAAGCAGACAGAGAAATTTAACTGTGCACACTTCGTAACGGTCACTTTTCTGAGCAACACCATCAGCAGAGAACAACTTTAGAAAGAAGACTTAATCCTTTGTTAGTTATTCTGAAAAATAAAATGGCTGTCCAAATAAAATGGTATAGCTTATTAACTGAGGGATCAACTCTTTATTAATTAATAAACAAACCTGATAATAAATTTAATAATAAAACACATGATGTTTTCAGTGAGAAGGGAGATTGGCCATAATTTCAGAAATAAATGAAAAGGAAAAAATCCTGCAGGAAATTGAACTTGTTATCTGGTTATTGCAGACTACATTAATATTCCTTACCTGATAAGAACCAGTAATGAATAGATATCCTCAACTCACCAGTGAAGTTCTCCCAACTTCACGAGGGCTACCGTTTAACATTAAGGGTTTTGTTTCCTTTGTAAGATGCACCATCACACTGCAACTGATCAACGGCACTTGAGCTGACATCTACCTTTGGTTCCCTTTGGTGACAAAGACATCTCCCACTGCCACGGAGAAACAATGTCAATATAATGAAATTCTGTACAATCAATATCAGCAGTAAAAACATTCCCCCTTAGGCAGCAGTATAGGTGAGCTCACTAAATGAGTATTTCTATGCAAAGACCATCTTTGAACAGAAAATATTAAATTCTATGCACTTCTTCAGCCCCTAACGTACCTCGTATTCCCAATATGGCATCCAGACTATATACTGTAATATCAGAAAACATTTACACCATTTTTGTTTTATTATGTTGGTCAAGATAGTAGCTATCAAGGCACCTTGAGACTAATCTTTGACAGCCCATCATTTGACTTTGTGTTCAGTTACTTAGCTGGCTCTGCCTCAAATTTCTTTCATTATAAAATAAAACGGACCATTGCATCTCTAGCTTCTTAAGCATGTGAAGTCTAAACTAGCATTAAGCAATTGTGAAAATGTCATTGGTGCTAGAAAAGCAACCCCACACTATGTCGCAGAGGCAGCAGTATGGTATATAAAGAAAACAGATAAAGGGCTCAAGGTCATGTAAGAGAGCCACAGCAAAACAGGAATGTGAATCCTGGCCTCACGAGTCCAGGGAACATCCACACACAAAACCTGCTCCTGAGGCGCTGGAGCACGGAGCGTGGTGAGGCAGGTCTGCCCACTGCATATGTAAGTCTTTTTAACTTTCCAGTGAATCTCCCCTGAATTTTGCAGTTATTGGTTTCTTCTCATAATGAAGCAGGCATATAATTTTAACTTGATTTCGAGAGAATTACTGTAATTGCCACCACCAGAATAATAGATCTGCATACAAAGAAACGTCTTTTCTCTTGCATTTTCCATTGGAAAATTTAATTTCTGTGTTAATGCATTAAGAATTTCCACTAAGCCATTTGCTTGCCCCTCTCAATATTCACAAAGTATCATCTCCAAATGAAGTTCCTGTAAACAGTTATTAGTTTACCAGTGAACTAATACCAATAAAATCAATAGAGTCTGACCAGATCTTTTCTATAGCATAGAAAGCCACCTTAGAGACCACTTAAAATATATATTACGCTAATGTGTCTCAGACCATAAAAATAACAGGGAAGTTATCGTGGCAGATCTTTCTACATCTATGCAAAACCAGCCTAGCTGATTTCTGCTTACTTCCCATGCTGCTTCAAGAAAGGGGTAAAACTGGAGACACAGCTTGCTGGTATGCCAACGTTACTTTCACAAAGCTGCACGAAATGGAATTAAAATGCCACGGAGGACACATGCCCATCTGAAGGCTAACACTGCTGGTAATAAAATTGTGGCTAATGAGTCACAGGACAAATAGGTCGGGACTTTCCCCGTAGGGGATTCGGAGAAGCCAGAGCTAAATTCACTTGCAGAGCAGGAAGAAGTTTGAACAAACTGCCCCTTGTGAAATGTCTTCTAGAGTATGTATGTTAACAGCGACACAGCTCCTGCCCCTAGCATAGAGGCATTCAGGTTTCTGAACATGCCTGGGATTAAAATAATTTGCTTTTCCAGAGAGGAGTAGCCATGGCAGTAGCAAAGTGTTTCTAAAACAACATATCTGTGCTCTGCCTCGGGGGGCCGCACTGTAACGGCGTGGTACAGTTTAATTAACTGCGTGTAATTAACGTGGTACAAATTTCCAGTGCGAACAGGGTCCGAGGCTGTTGGGCAGATCCAGAGCAATGGAGAGGGGAACAGAAGGAAACGGAGCACACAAACAAAACACAAACCGTAAAGATCTTTGAACCAACTGGAATTTGCAAGATGCGCACTAAGGCAAATAGCAGCTGTGGTATTTGATGTTTGTGTAGTTTTTAATGCTCCTATAGTTCAGATATCAAGAGATGATTCTCTGTTCTTAAGCACCAAGCCACTCTCCGGAAGCCTGAAAATGCTTAGCACAGCTACTCTATTTCTTATATACCACAGTAAACAAACTTGCAAAGGAGCTGCATTCTAAAAGCCAGTGCAAAGAAAGAAAGAAAGGGAAAAAAAGCAGCAGCCCACACAGCATCAAATGCTGGTAGGCTCAGTGCTAAACAGCAGATGATTCTTACTGAATAACTGCCCTAGATTTCGCAAACAATAGAGGGAACAAAAATAGAAACCCATTTACATATTGCTGTTAATAACTTTATTTATAGTGTCACAGCTAGAGCACAATAACTGCAGCCACGGCTTAACTTGAAAGCCATTCACTGTGGAAGAGTCAGACAGATACTGTTTTCTCAGTCCTTATGCAACTGGAAAAAAATCCTGCTGACAACAGCCAGTCACCAGAATCCTTACAAACAGAAACAGAAAAAAAAAGTTTACAGCAGCCAAAGGCAAAAGCAAATCGTCCCCAGCATCCCACTGGCCCCTGCCCCTTCTGGTTACTTCAGACACGCTGTGGTTAATCAAGGACCACTGAGGCTACAAAACCCAGCAGATAAATTTTCACTTCAGTTTGAGCCTTGTGACAGCGTCTCACAGGAACACTTGACTGGGTTTGGGGTGGGCTTTCTTTTTTGTTTTAAATTAATAAATATAGACAGGGCTCAGATAAGTCAGCAGCTACAATAAAGAAGGATATGTGTCCAGCATTTAAGAACGCCCCTGCCACATATGTGCCGCCTGCTACATGACTGTAGCCAAATCTTTGCTGGAAGCCCATATTCCTGCCAGCTAAAACACCACTGGCCTGTCACAACAGACTGGCACATCTTTAAGGAACAGAAATGTATACAGAAATTTGCATCCTTGATTCCTTAGTATTCTGTGAATGCTTGCTATATATAAGTAAATAGAATAAGAAGGCAAGTGAGGAAACTGTCTCTTAAGACCCTCTGCCTGAGAAGTGAGAAAACATGGATGTGATTTCTCCTCTGCCTGAATCCAGCCTGAACTGGACAAGAGGCTATTTTGGATTGGGAACATGGGTGCCCTCAGGACCTCGTGCTGCAGCTGCTCATTACGTATAAAATACTTAGAATAATTAGAGGCAGAGACAGCAAGCGCCCCGCTCTACCCGGCTGATTATGGTGCTCTCTGTGACATGGGACAGTGGGATTCAAGCCGCTCCTCCGGGGTTTGATTCTTTTATATAAAAAAAATGAAACAGAGTCAACAAAAGGGAATGAGGACGCCTTCTTCAGTTAAGGCCTCTCCTAGGAGATGTGGCCTCAAACGTCCTCTGGCACATAAGAGAACCGAATCTGGATAACCTACACTGGCACGCGGGTCAAGCCTCTATGCTCCCAGATGAGCATGACAAGCCTCATCACTTGTGTCTCTTCAGATCTTCACTATCTCTGCATTTTACTTTCTGCCACCCGGAATGTCAACTGCATTAATTTCTCCAGGTTTTCATTTTAGTGAGGAGCAGAAAGACAGATCCCCGTTTGGTGTGGCGGCCCAGCTGAAACGTAGCGCTAATTCCCCCTGCAGATACAGCCAGCAGTCACGAGAAGTCCCCAGCACAAAGAGCGCGTGTGTTTGTGCACACTCCCTTCTTGTTCCTTCTGCACAATTCCTCTGCAGCGCAGGCAGGGCACAGCCTTCACGGGCTAGTCGTTAGGACGTTTCTGTAGGGGGAGCCAGGCATTTCTGAGCTCTCATCAGCCTCGCTACCAAGTCAAATTAAAGAAATCACTGCCAACCTCAGCCTCTCCGTTCTCCTGCACTAACCCACCCTGTGCGGTTGACTGGTAGGCAGATACTTACACAACAGTTTGTGAGTGTAAGGCACTAAAAAGGCAAGAAGGTGTTTCTAGGCAGTACCCATTACCCAGCAAGATGACTTAGAATTTGTTCAGTTATTAGTAATACAATAAGTGCTGTGTCTGATATACATAATGGAAAAATAAAAAGCTGTGGACATGACAGATGAACAAAATGCAGCTTTTATGATCCTCCACTAGAAATGATCCTTGAATCTGCAGGAAAAATGACCTAAGAAGAGATGAAAGAATACACAAAAGACATTTAAACAAGCCAGTGAATGCAGTTATTTAAGTGAAATACATCGATCTAATAAATACTAATGAAGTCAATACTGGGCTTCTGTATTACAAGAGCGTAGCCCTGGATGCTTCGCAGCAGACATGCCATTTACTTAAGGACATGGTTTAGTGGGTTAGAGATGGTGGGGGGACGGTTGGACTGGATGATCCTTGAGGTCTCTTCCAACCTTCATGATTCTATGATTTTATAGTGGATGAACAAATATTTTCACCCTCTTACGCTGTTCTCAGAACCAGAGGTCCCCTCAAAAATCACTCATTTCATCCTGAAAAACAGCTTTAGTTTTGTACAGTTGTTCTCCAATACTATTTTTTTTTTCAGTTGCTTTTAAGCTTTCAGAGAGAATACCATTTTCGATTTATGCCTTCCACCATTCCAGAATTCCAAGCTAAAGGAGCTCAGCAGGTAAGTCTGCAGCTTACAGCTGCAATTTCAGGCTTTCTCGGCTTTGCAAGAAATTTGTAATCACTTGCGATTTCAATAGCAAAATTTTATTCAGTTTGCAGCTGAAAATGACAGAGTACTGGATCTTAAAAACGGAGTATCATTTACCATTTATATTCTGCAATACAACTTTGTCTCTACATTAGACCTGTCACCCTAAACTGTGACCTGCTGGCCGCTACTCTGCAGAAGGGAAGACTCTTAAAGAAGAAAGGCAAGGATGACGTGGGGTTTTTTCTCCTTTTTAATTGAAACAAAGTAGAACTATTAAATCAAAAGGCCTCTTTTTCTCTTGCCTCGAAAGAAAAAGAATCTCACAAAGGGGCTTACAGTAGTTTTGAATGCAATCCAGAACAAAAGGTTCCAAACGAAACAGAATAATTATACTTTTATGGATCAGCATTTGGCTTCTGTTGAAGCCTGATCTGTAACTAGAATTGCTCAAGTTCTCCTGAGCAGAAGCCAAAGTTTTGTTTGCTTTGTTCTGCAAATTGATTCTTATTAGCTTTTTCTTTGGAAACAACCGCGGCAGAAAGCTGCACTGCATTGGTGTGCATACTCCCAAGACGGGAGGCTCTCCACCAGAACTGCTCTGGCACATAACTGTCCACTATCTAAAACTGTTCGCATACGTTTTCCATTCTCTCATCTCCTTTCCTCTGTCATTACTAACAATTGCTAAATTTGCTCCTTGCTTTCCAAGGTTTTTGAGTCTTTCCCATCTTTTTTGCCTGCTTCCTGATGCCACAAATATCCCATCAGCTCTGCAACATAGGTCTCATCTCCTTCATGGTCCAGGATGTTACAAAGCATCTCTCCAACTTGCTACTACATTCAACACCCATACAGATAGCCTTGGAGATAACTGCAATTAAACAGTTGTCACAAGAAGGAGAGTTGTCCTAGTAACGTCCTATTAGCAACAGATTCTCCACAGTGAGTAGGAAATTGAGTCAATGTTATCAGACTCTGCAAAGAATCCTCCTTAAAGTTAAAACCCCCACCCAAAACAACAACAGCAAAACCCCAAACAAATAAGCTGACATGATGGATCAACAAACTGTTGCTACTGTATCTCTGCCGAAAAAATTCCTCACTGCCTCTTCATGTGGGAGGGCAAGTTGTGCTTCCAGATGCTCCACACAACTACTGACAGGCATTTATGGATGATCTTACAACTGAATGAAGCCATGGTCATCCAGCCTTCTGCATGCCAGTTACTGAGATTTCTGCAACAGCAGGCTAGGGAGAGAGCATTTTGCCAATAGTCACTCAGATCTAAGTTTCACAACTGGTCACTGCACTAGGATTTTGGGCTTGGAGGTCAGCTCTGTAGAACTGGAGTTGAAGGAGCTGATTTCAAACCCTGATGATCCTTCTATGTATTTATGTGGTTCATTTAGGAGTTTGGCTCAAACAAGGACATGGTTAGGTGTGGGTCAAGAACATTCTCAGAACTTCTCAGTGCCTTTGAGAACCTCAGATACTTACCAAACACGCACACAGTAGCCACAGACAAAGGTCCCTGCGGGCCATGGTATCATGGAAGATAATACCTCCATTCCTGCATTTTGTTTGCTTTTTAAAGCATATCATACATACACTTCTTTCCCATTTCTGAAAACTCTTTGCAAAATTCCAAATCCTCAGAACCTACATGGTCTTACAAATCCTTATTCCCACAATTTAAAATTGGGTGCATCTTACTAACCTTCTGTAACAG
The DNA here is from genome assembly GCA_013399095.1 of Psophia crepitans. Classification (NCBI taxonomy): domain Eukaryota; kingdom Metazoa; phylum Chordata; class Aves; order Gruiformes; family Psophiidae; genus Psophia; species Psophia crepitans. The sequence continues at coordinate 395,759 of VWZZ01000911.1, read as the reverse complement.
AAACACAAATGGACATAGGAAAATCTCCATCTTCTAAAAAGAGCACCTCTATCATCCCACAAAGCCGATGATCTGCCAACGGTGTGTGCATGCTGAAATTCATTTAATCTCTTTGATCTTTTACCTCCTTTGCTGTTTTGTGCAGTTCTCTGCTACTTCTCATTTCTGTTAGCTCTGTTTCTGAAGTGACCTGTTCTTAGCCTGGTTTCTTACAGAAACACCATTTATGGAATCACAGTCTGCACAGTCGGTACCAGCCTCTCTCTAACTTTTTAATCACTTCGTACCAAGCAAAATTAATGAAAAAAGAGGAAGTTTAAAAAATATACTATGACTTTCAGTGTCTAGAGGACACAGACCCAAGTTGGTAATGATTTGAGTCACAGGATACCAGACCACTTGAGAGCTCTTCTCCACTAATTGGTTTCAGCTTTTGTCTCTTCACCACTTGCCCAGTGTCAAAATTATATATAAACCAGTAAGAACAGATGCACAAATTAGCAACAATTGTTGAGGGATATAAATATAGTATAAGACAAGAGAAGTTAATCCATCCCCGTTCAAAAACTGTGCCTCTGTTTTACAGCTTCTGTAAGAAGGCTTTAAATAGTTTTGCAAAGTTCAGAGTATTATGGAATAAAAAGTTTAACTGATTTTTGCTTTTCAGCCATTATAGTCTAAGGAGGAAGCAAAAAGGTAGGATGAGTTTAACAAGAACCTCTTCAAATGCTATATAAACTCAATGTTCTTAAAACCACTTTGCACGTTAAATACGTGGCACAGTAGTTTGTTAACTGAAATGTAACCAAGTCTTTACGAGAGGAAAGCAACTCTGTAGAAGCAAGTCTTGTAAAGTGAAGTTTTGGTCACAGATGACTATTTTTCTTGTCAAGGTTACTCCAGAATAGAAAAGACTGGGGGCGGATTAATTTAATAAACATAATCTGATGGATTTTTTACTGTAAGTTTGATACTTTTGTTTTCACTATCAGGCCAATCAGTAGTGAAACTTACATTATTTTAACATTTACTCTGTTGAAGAAAAGAGAATCCAAATAACCTTGATGAGTTAAAATACTGCTCTGTAAATTTCTACAGGCACCTTCATTATTCTCTCCAAATTACTACTCACAGTATTTCATCATTAAAACATCTAACACTCTTCCATCCATCACCCTGTGAACTTCACAGACCCTTGTGTAAACTCAGAATAGCACGGTGTGAATTATACATCACAGGCCCTTCCTAATTGCTGATGGCTTGCCAGCGGCTGCAGATCTGCAGTCACCTGGCACGCTGCACTTTTGGGATGTTATCTTTATTACAACACACGTGTTTAAGCAACGCATCCAGCGGGGTGCCTTGCAGCCCGTTATTTATCTGTTTTGTTCTTTGGAGGGTACAAAGCTCTTTCAAGCCCCTGAAGACACCAGGAGCTCCCAGCAGGGACCAAGATCACAATATATTCCCTGTTCAAAAAAGATCTGCAGACAGTCAGATGAATACTTAAACAAGTTAGTGTGTATTTGTTCTTCTTAAAGGGTGCTGTGCACATGCACAAGGAGGTAGACTTGATAAAACACATAAACCTGCTCTATTTGGCTCAAAAGTTTTCAAGACTAAACCATCAATGCAGACATATCAAAACCAGGGAGTGTTCCATTGACACACTTGGGTTGAAATATCCCCTTTAGTGTTAATGTCCAGACTTACTGCATAGCTGTGATGTCAAGTTCAGGTGTAACAGTGGCTGAAAAATAAGCAAATTCCTTTACACATGGCTTTTAGCTTGAATGCTAAAGGCATTGATTTTCCTCTCAAAGAGGAAGATTCGAGAGATTATTGGTACTAAGTGCAGAGTAATTCACCTTCACCCACAGGTGAAACCTACTTTCACGCTTCCTAAAAAGTACTGCTATCTTAAAAAAAATAAATCATTAACTTTTTTTCAGAAAAATTAAAAAGCTAAATTCACTCCAGGCAGACGGAGGTGAAGTTCCCAGGAGTTGGCTCTTGACAGGGAAACAGAAGAGTTCCCATTCACTGCTGCCACTTGGGGAAAGGCGTGGGAAGGCTGATCGTTTCCCTCCTACTCACTCTTCTCAGCTTACAGCCTCAATCAGAAGTTACGGCAATTAAATGCGTAGGGTCCCTGAACCCACACGAAACCCACACAGTTTGCCCCCACCTACCTGCAAAAATAACCTTCTACTGCTTGTAGGCATATGCCTCCCACAAAGAAAAGGAGGTAAAGGTCTGGCTAAGACTTGATGCTGAGAAACAACCAACGAACCAACCCATGAACACATTTTGGGAGGAGATCAAAACTCACGGACTAGTGAGGAAAGCAGTACCAGGAAGCAAGACACAGATAAAACCTGCCCTTGGGCTTCCTCCTGCTTAATGCTGCTCTTCCTCATCTTCAAACATAAACCATCAATTTTGATTCTGCCTCTTCCCAAAAAGGGGAGAAGACAAGGACAGAGATGGATTATACAGCAAATATGAATGAAAGTTACTGCTCCTGCCCTTTCCTGGTAAGGAGGCCTTCCACAGAAATTAAAGCTACATAAACTTTGGCTGAGATGAGAGATTTGAGGAATCTTTGAAAATATCCAGGGAAGAACTGTCACAAAATTATACACACCATATTGTAGTTTTATTTATTAAAGATGGTAAAATTAAACTAGTTTCTGCTTAGCTTCAATAACCTCCCATGAAAAAGCCCAAAACCAGAATTGGGATGAGCTCCTGAACAAAACCAGCCCATTGGTGTAACTGCCTCCAAAGACAACCTGCTGTCTGACCCTGGCTTGGTAGGACACGCCTCATTATAAACCCATTTAACATTTCAAAAGGCGCTGTTAGCAAGCCAGAAAAAACAGCCTCATGCCTGTACTCACCAAGAAGACTATACCACTAAGCAGCACTTTGCTTTGGCAAGCCACAGCACTAGTACGGGCAGTTACAGCTGTATCCTGGGAACCCTCCTGCCAGCCACGATCAGAGCTCAGCTTTGTACTGCTATTTATACTGATAACTCCTGTAACCCCCAGAAATAGTACAACTGGATGTCCTGTGTGCGAGGACAATGGGAGGAGGAAGGAAGAAGCTGTTTGCTTGAAATTTTCACAAATGTCACAGCACACAATTACACAGCACCTTGCAATCTAAAAATTTAACACACTTCATCAGCAGCTAATTAAACATCACAGCGCCTATAAGGCGAAGAGGTTAAGTTGACACAGCTGGTCTGAATATCCTGACACTCAGCCAAAGTGCAACTATTTGGTCATTTTTAAGGGAAGAATTTTTGGTGTTAGAACATAATTAAATCAGAAAACTAGCAAAAAATGTTTTTCGTTTACAAGGGTGAAAGCAAATGGACTGTTTCATTTCTGCAAATGCTTTAGTTCAAGTTGTCAAGATGTTTAAAAACCTCTGAGATCAGGTTTATGTTGTTGAGTATATGATTCATAAGAATTACGTGAAGGGGAGAAGAGAGGAAACTGTCACTTTCACCGCGCTTGGATGCCAGCCCTAAAATAAGCTTCTTGAAACAGTTCATCAAAGGAATTTCAATGACAAAGCCAACCTTTATCCCTTCACAGAGGACTTCAAACCGCCTTTTATAGCACAGAGATTACTATATTTGGCCAAACCTAGATAGCATTAAAGCCATTATCACTGCAGTGAGATACTATAAATAGCAATAGTAATGTAAAACATTTAAAATTCTGCCTAGGAAGCATGTTAGATAAACAATATTATCTGTGAGTATTTTAGGGTTTGTCTATCAGACATAATCTCATTCATGATAACGCGAACCAATTTAGTTACATAATTCCCCTTCTTGTTTACCCAAAATTACTTGCATGGTCTTGGGAACTCCTTTCCTGATTGCATTTGACAATAGACTTTATATTTAACACACACATATGTGGGAAAGGTCAAATCATGCTCTGAGGTTTGTCGAAGTTAATTCTCATTCAATAAATCAAGACAGGAAATGGTTTCATTCTCTGTTAATAGGTTCTGTTCATTTGCATAAAAAAGTGTATTAACCCCAAACTTCTTCATCACCCTATATTCTTCAGAAGAACATAACCCTGAAACAAATTTTGCTGCCAAAAATGACAGGAAATTATATTTTCATTGTGGATAAATTAGTCTCTGAACTTTACTTTCCATAACAATATGCAGGAGATTATGAACTCATTCGCAGGAAGTTCTGATAAGGCTCTAAAAAGATTTGCTTTTACCCATTCAGGTCAGAAAGACCACTGTATTTTGCATAAAAGCATCATCTTTCCCCAAACACAGAGAGAGCCCACCCTTCAAGAAAAGTATAACACAGCAAGCAATACTGTAGCAGAACTGCCCCCTGTTAAAGGATGATGGGTGTGCTTTACAGACCTACTACTGGCACCTGAGGAAGATGTCTTTTCTACATAGGTTTTAAATTGACTTCTTTTTTTTTTTTAGAAAGGTTTCATTGTTTTTTTTTAAAAAAAAAGCATGTAACCTTTCTAAAAAGAAAAAAGAAGCATGTAACCTAATATCTAACCCCAAGCAGATCACAGCAGAACTGGTCATTTAAAAACTCCTCATTTTAAAACAGGAAAAAACCCCAAACCACCCCACAGTAACTTCATATAATTTTATATTAACATTTTCTGCTGTTAGAGTGGTTTGGGTTTGTTTTTTAATTAAAATTAGAGGTGGTCCCAAAAGCCCAGACTCAATCATCCCTGAAAATTAAAATATTTAATCTTGTCTGGAACAGAATTTAGTAAACCACTTCTCCCACACAAAATGTCACACCAGGCTAAGTACAGGCGGCCGTGCTGCTGCACCTCCCAGGTTCAAAGGGCCAAAGTTAAACCCGGCTGGATGGAAACCTCCAGTGCCAGTGAGGCTCATTTTTTCTACACTGGCTGTGAAATTGGTGAGCAACCTCACCCTGAAGAGCTAGTAAAAATGAAGAGCTCAGGCTTCAGGCATTACAATGGCAATCAAACTTTTAAATCAATAGTTAATGAAAATTCCCATCCATTATACTTTCATTTATAATCTACCTTTTTAACTCATCTGGGAGAGTGGGAAAAGAGAATTGCTGGATACAGCCGATGGAGAAGGGAAACCTGCACCTCTGTGCAGACACACAGACCTTCTCACTTCTACGAGCTGCGGAGGAAATGCTCCTGCTCATAAATCATCAACAGGAAGCCAGATTCAATGGTTGGGCACAGCACCCTTGCACCGACTTCACATACTTCTCAATTGCCTTGACACAATAACCTTTAGCTCATAAAAACTTAGATCTTATGACATTTTTGAATAGTGACAAAAACAAAACAAAATTGCTTGGAGCATTCTCATCTCAAAAGCCTCCCCTTGAGCATTTCCCCATGAAAAGTAAAGATCATGCTTGCTTTTATTACGGCAGTTCATTAATCTACATCAGTGAGATGCTACCCCCCACCATGAGTGCGTTTCCGTGTGCACGTAAATGCTTCAAAATCATCCACAGTCATTCCCACCAGAGGTGGTTTCAGTGCACCCAGGCAAGAGCAAAGGCTCCACGCTGAACTCCTAGTGTGAAATGAGTCATTTGTTCCAAACCATGTTTCCTTTTTTCAGTATTCATACTTAGTTATTCATTTCCCTAAAGTACACCAAGATGAGATGTTCCTAAGTTACCTTCTATTGCTCTCAGTAGGTATACTATTTTATTCATATTTCTTATCTCCTTTTTCCAGCCTTTTCCATGATCTCAGTGGGCTTTGATCTAGGACCTCATAGGTGCTGTTTCCCCTTGCAAGATCTTTTGAGAACTCAGCCTCCCTTTGCACTGGAAACAGTCAGCATCTGCAAGGGCTTGATTCCTAACACTCATCACCATGAGGAACGAAGTTAAAATTACTTTTAGGCTGCAGAAGAAAAATTGTTATGGAAATTTTCATATTATTCAATTAAAATTAAATTAAAATGAAATGTTTGCAAGCTTTCTGTCAGCTACCCATCAGGACAGTCCAAGGAAGTGACTGGTGCATACATCCACTTATGAATGCATGTTTCACCTTCCGCGTTACTTCACAGCCATAACTGAAAATCATAGCAAACTGTTTTCTCTTTCTATACTCCGGGTCATGCCTTATTTTCTGTTGTATTTTTTATTGTCTCTATATCTCCATACCAGCCAGTATCTTTGGGCTATTTTTTCCCATCACAGTCATTCCGTCAGCTTCCCCTCTGCCTTTAAAATTCTTGATTTGTAAATTTAGTTTATTATTATTGCTGTTTATTTCATGATATAGTTAAAATTTCAAATAAGTATCATCTTAAAGAGATAATCATCCTTACTAAGATTTGATCGTACTGAACAACTTTCAATGATAACATACAGGAACTGATGTGAAAGACTATAACACCATACTAACCAGTCTCGCGTCATAGCTAACGAATTGCATTCAGTCCGAATGTCAAGCCGGCCTTTGAGTACGGGAAAAAAGTAATTTCTCTATTAAGAAAATTCACAAATGGCACCTGTCACAAGGAATTTACACACCTTCCTGAACAAGCTCAACGCCATTAAGGAAAAAAAGAATGTAAAGACACAGAACCTAACCTAATCTACTGGGGCACATACCCTGCTGAGGGCACTCTGGATGGTGTCTTCCCCTCACCTTCATCACCATATGTATTGTCTTTATTCTTCATCACTGAACTGTTATAAACTTTTGTACCTGATAATGTGTTTGTCTTCAGTACTGCTAGTGGATCTTTATCTGTTTACTGAGTGACAACTAAAAACATGAAGAGCCGAACTGAAGTCCAACCAAGTCAGCACACAGACTTGTCCTGACTTTAGTGCATTTTGTATCAGACAGGAAGCAAATTGCTCCCAGTTTTCTGCTTATACATTACCTCTCCCTTCTACCCTCAATGATAAGGCAATGCCTTCAAATGCTGCAGAATTTCACCGTATCATCTGTCGGAGATTATGCAAGGCGGAGTGTATTAGCGATGTATGAAATCCACTTTCATGTATTAAGCACCAGGTATCAGAAAATATAATTCACCAACATACTTAAAGCTACCTAAGAGAGAAGGTTACACAAGCAGCTTACAGGAAAACCTTGTTGGAAGGGGAGATGGAGAGACGAAAAAGGGAAGCTCTCTGTCCCCAGTCCCTGTGGCTCAGTAGAAGTATTTATAGACTGACAGAGCTGTTACACAGTTCCAGGACCTGGCTTAGCAAGACATAAATGATTCCCAAAGAGGACATGCACAACAGCAGAGGTAAAATGCATCAAGATTAAGTTAAAGCTAACTTGGTAACTGCAGCCCATAAGGATATCAAGCAACAGAAGTATTGCTTTAGTGCCTCTTCCCTGGGAAGTGGACCGTAGGAACCTGGTGATGTTCCAGAAGCTCATGGGGCTGGACTACCCCAGCAACATAGACTGGGATGATTTTGCATGAATTGCCAGAGACTGGATATAAATTTCTTCTGCTCATCCAGGCAGACCAAGGAGCAACACATCGGTGGGTGACTGAGCAGGTGCCAGTCACTAATGGACCCCCTGCTTATAATTCCAAACTGGCAGAGACCATTCCAGGTGATCTTGACCTCAGCTGGGCTCAGCAATTCACCCCATGGAAAGCGCTGCCAATGTTTAACTTGCATCCCATCATGGCTTATCAGAAGGGTGCTTGTAACTGTCAAAAAAAATAACTAAACCCAAATACACCACCTTCTCAAAAACACGAAGGCTCACTCCAAAAAATCCAAGGAAAGAGATCAGTTGAAGTTGGTTCTCAAAGAACTATACAACTCCCGTTGTATAAATGAACTTTCAAAAGTCAACTGGTGACACTTTAGAGTTTTTACACTTATGTTGGACTAAGTGTTGCTATCATCTTCAACCCTGGATGATAAGTGGCAAGCACTGGAAGGGTCCCTCCACCCCAGCAGCTGGGAGATGAGCTGCTGTTCTTACCTGACGTTGTCATGCTTCTGGATGTAGATCTTATGAAACATCATATCTTCCTGTTTGGCATTAATATCAGCTTTCATCTCCATGGCAACATGTCGAGGAAGTACAGAGAGCAGGAGACGCTCCTGTGGAGTCAGACAGATGAACCAATTAAAACACCTGCTGCCCAGTTAACAAACACACTTTGCTCCTTACTGGGGAGAAATGAGTCATCAGTTTGGTGAGAGATACATACAACCAAGCGAAACGGTCTCCATAAAACCAGCAGCTGATCCCCTAACAAGTCATGTGCAATTTTGGCCCAATCCCACAAGAAGAATTCAATTATTTTAGAAGAAAAAAATATGACTTTTCATGCCAGCTGCACTGGGCTTGTGATTCATGGTTGCCAATTCTTTCAAATGAAGGAGCCATGCAACTCCAAAAGTGCTCATGCACGACTCTTGGAAGGACTCTCATAAATGATACTGTCTGACCTCTCCACACCACCATGAAGTCCTCCTTCACATAACACCACAGGACTGATAGCCCAACACCCTTGGGCACCATTTAAAACTCCCTCCTTTTCTATCTAATCATCTAAGTGCATTCCCGCAGCAGGCACAAACCTGTTCTTGGCAGCTAAAAAGTCAATGAGAATGCCCCGACAAACCTAGCAAGAAAAGTTAGCCCAACTACACAGTGCAGTATTATGCTTCTCCACTGAAACCCGCTATTAGTGCCCGATTGCATTAAGACCTGTAAAGCCACCCACTCACCTACAAGAGTATTTTTAATAACCACCTCTGTCATCCAATTCACGGCTCTCCACCCGCACTTGGCACTTTTATTTACTGATAATAGCTTTAGTGTGACTTTCATAACATTATTTTGTAAGCTGTTCCGTATATAGCTTTGCATATTAGGCAAAAATTAGGTACATGACAAAATGATGACTTTCTGGTAATTTTCCTAAAAACTCATACAAAAGCCAGTGCTTGTCATTATTCCAAATTTGGTGGCAATTTCACGCAGAAGCTATAGAATTTAAACCTGCAGGTAGTATGTGCCCCAGGGATGCATTCGTGTGTTTCAGGAATCATGCCTGAGAAATCCTGCACATACCTTTATTTTATTCCCACTCACACCCTGCACAGTTCAAAAGAAGTTTTTGCTATATATGAAGAAGGTGGAAAGCATCTCCTCTGAGGTCAGCTCCACTGTGGTCCAACCTTCAGGCAGTGCTCTGGAATAGCTGAAGAATCCCAAAAGCTTGTGCTGCCTCGTCTTTATTATTTTTCTTTGCTTGCAGTGAGCAGAGGGAAGAAAAGGGCCTTCCTTCCTGACAACGCAGAGGCAATGGCATAAACGAAGGTCCCTAACCTTATCTAACAGCTCATTAATTCTCAGCAACACAGGGAACAGTAGGGCTCAAACGCAGTCCTGACTCAGAGGGGTCAGCCGTCCTGTACTAATTACTCACGTCACCAAATCTCGTGCCCATATTGTAGTTATAGACACATTCCTGGTTTCTAATTCCTAGTTTTAACTGGAAGTTCCCCATTTATTTCTTTCTCTAAGGAGAAAGAGGAACTTCGGGGGATCCAGAGGAAGATGAATTCACTGGAAACGTGCTCTGCATGCACTGAGACATTTTATAGCCTGCAGTGCTGGCCAGTATTTCCTCTCCGCCCCCCCCCTTCAATGCATACCTTAAAGAGATTGAGTCTGGCCTCTGGTCCCTGAAGAGGTAGTAACAACACAGAAAAAGATGTGTTGGACGGATTTCTGTCTCCTCTGCTCAAAACTGCAGCAGTCCTGTCAGATACTTGTTTTTTAAAATACTCTCACTTTCACTAGCGTACTGCAGGTGCTAACAGTTACATATCCAATTCTTATTTAAAAAAAAAAATAATATCCTGAATCATACACATGTCCTCAGGCTTCTGTGAGCCATCAGCGTGCTCCTTGAGCCTGTGAGTACAACACATTTGTACGTTTTCCAGAGGAACTGGTGTATATGTTGTTGTCATTTGCATATTATAATAGACATCCTCAAATGTGCAAAAACCACTATTTATGTGTGATTTTACACATCCTCTAAATAACTAGGAGCTTAACGGCAAGTTCAGGGGCACCCACAGGTTTGGAACATTCCCTGTAGGTGCACAAGCATGGAGGGATGGTTTTCCTACTTGCTTGCAAAACAGGGGCATGTTCAGGGGACCGAGTTTCTCTTACTAATACTCCAAGAGATTTTTCACATATATTTCTGGGTAAGTCTTGCTTGAGAGCCTCCAGCCCGACTCTGCCTGATGCCATAGGCACCTGCCAGATGAAATCACCAATATTTTCAAGACACTCGAGATCTCTGGGAGAAGAACTAACACTGCTCTAAACTACCACCAGTCGGGGAGTAAGACAGACTTATCAAGTGAAACAAATGCATGCAGCACAGCATCCCTTCATGTGGCAACTAATTAGGAAGTTGAGTCATGTTACAGGGTTGGGTGTTATCTTTGTTCTGTTTGTTGGGAGCACCACGATCACTGAAAATCACGTCTGAAGCTAACAGGAGGCGCTGTAAGGAGTGTCTCTGTAAAGCACAAGCCATGTTAGAAGATCTTCAAAACAGCACAATTCCTATATTTTATTTCAAATGGAGCACAGAAATTAAAGTCTCCACTACAGTACTATTTTCATTTTGCTGTAATGACTAGAAAGTACTGCAGCCCTCACTATAAAATCACTTACTACGCACAAGCAAGGTGACTGGGACTGCTGTTTTACAAGTATAACAAGGCAGCAGTCTGACCTGATAAAAAAAGCAAGAGCAAATTCATATAAAATTCTCACTTCAAAATAAGATGCAAGTATAGTTCCACTGAATTATACATTAAACAAATGCATTGCAAGAATACTAGCCTCTAGAATAGGCACAGATGAAAGAGTACAATGCAGATTTACTCTGTTTACATATGTACACAGATACATGTATAAGTGGGCACACACATCCCTATGATGACTGTACTACATAGGAATTTTAACTATTTATGCCATACTCTCTCAAGATGACCTCACGGCACTACAAATATTTAGTGTCTTATGACTATCCATTTGTCCTCAGGTTTAACAACACTTATTTTGCACCACAAGTGATGCAGAGATGAAAAGGAGAAGGAATGACTTTTCAGAGACAAAAGACAAGTAGTGCTAGAAGTAGAACTGTGCAGTCCCGATAACCCATCTCTTACTCAAATCCTAAGCATTTGCTCACTACAGACTGTGGAGAACATACTCTTGCATTGTCATACGAGAGTATTTTATTCTGGGCAAGCAACAGTGATTCCTCATATGGCTCTGCACTAGTTTATCTCAGATAATGAAATCACAAGAAGTCTGTCTTCTGCATTGGACAATCTGGATTTTTATTTACTTTCTTTCTAATTTTGGATGCTGGTAGAAGCTTAATAAAGGAACATACTGATGCCTTTGCTAGAGATACTCTGCCTGCCTTTAATAGAGAACAGCACACAGGAGCACCATCAGATCTCCAGAAACAGGCAAGCAACGATAGCAGCGTTGGGCTGCGCAGTTGCCTTTCCCTCCACCCCTGTTTGGAGGCTCCTCTCTCAGATGCTGGCTGAGCTGCCCTTATTTGCATCTGCCGTCACCTCAAAATTATCTCAATGCATTATGTGTAGGGACGCCATCTGAACTGAGCCTGGAGATCCATGTCAGTGCAGGCTGCAGCAGCAAATACTCTTATTAGGAGTCCCCGGCTGCCAGGACCCACAGTTACTGCTGGAAGCACTGGAGGGTGCTTCTAAATGGCAGGCTTTGAGCCGTGTTTTTCTCATGTCCTGGCTTTCTTCTGTGTGGTACAGTACTTTCAGCGGAGAGGGAGAAGAAAAAGGGTATTTGTCAGGGCTTTTTTAATGAACTACTTCTGACATAGAAGCTACTAAATCCAGAACAGTACAAGCATTTGAGCCACACTGCTAAGGCAGTCTTGCAGCAGGGAGGACAGAGCTGTAATCAATAAGTAAAATGGGGTATTCTCTTGGCTCAGTCCTTTCTCCCATTTCAAGGTGTGGAAGGAGGAGCAGCTGCTTGTTTCACCTTTCTGAGACTACATTCATTACAATGGAAAAAGGAGCCTTGAGCGTGAATCTCGTTTTCATACATACACTGTTGAAATGAAGCATGTGTACACGTTATCTCACAGTAAGGGTTAAACAGCAGGTATGTCAGCCAGAAGTACCTCATGAAACGCTGCCAAAAGACAAATCCATAGATGCAGATGGACTGAGAAATGAAGGAAAATTAAGCTGTGTTGCCACAGAGATGCAAAGACACTCCAGTTGATTCATTCCCCGACCTCTTCCCCAAACCCACAATCAAGTCTGAGATATCTCCCAAGGGAAGAGTAGAAACCCCGTTTCATGATTCATTTCAAACTGGACTGGACAGGCCACTATGAGATGTACTGCAGGGCAGAAACGTGTGTTAGCAAGGGAACAGTCAAGCTCCCCCAAAAGGTCTCTTGTGTCTCATTCTGAGGACACCAGAGATTCGTTGCAAAAGAACCCACAAATGAATTATGGGAGTGGATACATTCAGTACCCTTGATGAATAGGTTGTATACTGCCACAAACAGGTGTTTTTATAGCAAATAAAGATCAAAGTTGGTGATGAATCTTATTTTTTTGAACAAATACAATTCACTTGAGGTCTGTAAGGTATACAGAGGTGTGCAAGCAGGTAGGAACCTTTGAGAAAGGCAGGAAGAGGACTGTCTTTGGAGCCATCAAGGGTATGTTCTGTGGGCCAATTTTTACCTTTCACTTCTGAAACCTGTCTTACAGCTACCTGTAAGCTTTGCTGACAACCACACCACACTTGAGGGTCAACTTGAAGCCTGTGTATTGCATCTACATTCAACATGCGGCTCGAATGATGGGTGCAAAAAAACCTGTGCAGACTTTCTGCATACTGCGCAATTTTAATCCACAGAGCACAGACCATGGGATTTGTTGATGTGTGCAGAGAAGTCCATGAGCATACCAGGGAAGAAATACTCCCCTGAGCCATCTTTCAAGCCTTTAAAAATCCTGTCCTCTACTATCAGCCTATTCTTGCTTGGATTAGTCAAGAAGCAAGAGACCTGCAAATCACATCCTACGAGAACAATTTGCATGTGAATTCAGCTTCAGCAACTTCATTTTTTATTTCCCATTGTTGTTCTTACCTGCTGCTGGTTTTCCCTCTGAGAATGCAGCCTGGCTTGTATGCATTCCCTGGTCTCCTGGAAAGCCTGTCTTTGGGACACCTCTGCTGGGTAGTGGGTACACACGCCTACAATGTTTGTACAGGAGAAGATGAGAACATTGGAGACCAGCTGTAACAAAAGAAAAAAAAAAAAAAGAGAAAAATACTTCATTACACTTTGGAAACCTGCCATCAGTAACAAAGCACCAGCCAGAACCCAGTCCTTTCCACGACTCTTTAATCCAAGGCAGCCTTAAACCTCAAGCTCTTAATTCCAGTGTATTTTACCTCTCTAGTCTTTAAAATATAAAACTTCCATATATGGTCTCAAATATATGTTCTTAACACTGTGTATTACTTTACTACTAAAAAATACAATTCCACTGGTAATTCTGTAAGCTTGCTTCTGGTAATCCAGCGTCTTCGAACTACTGTGAAAAAACTTATCTAAAAATGCATCATTGCTCTGTCAGCTAAGACTCATGCAGACAGATCTGACAGAGGAACACAAATATTTCCATGTTTGTGTACCTACATATCTGGCTTGAAAACAGATCAAAGATACATTAAACCATTATTTTGAAATAGTGCTTAAAATACTGAAAGGAAAATGTTGGTATTCACAAGATTTAAGAACAACTGAAGTATTTTTCTTTAATCTAGTTCCAACTCAAAATTTTTTGTTGCTAGACAAAAAACACCCGCATTTTTTTGCATTTTTGTGAACATCACTACAGGAAGAGTTGGTAAGTTTGAGGCATATTTGGACTGGACAAGCACAGAGGAAAATCCACAGAGGAAGCTCTTCTCCTTCCACGTGCGTTATGTTTTGTAAGGAAGCAGTCACATAACTTTTGCCGGAAACTAGTGTTGCAATCTTTTATTTCCCAACTATTTTTTTAATAAAAAGGAAAGAAAAAAATCCATGCCCATTGGTGGCACTTGGTTCATGGAAAATATTCAAAACTGCTTCTGGTGGCATCATGTAAACATTTCTCTTGACAGAGGTCAGTCACGGTATAACTTCTGTTGCAGAAGCCATACTAGATCTCCCTCTGAGGACAGACTTATTTGAAACAGCTCTGATCTCTCCTAGGGGTAAAGACTGTCAGACCTGCGAGATTCTTAAATAGAGGAATCTTTGGTCAATTCCCTAATGACTCCAAATATATCCTTTGGCTTTATTACTTTTTTGCTACAGAATAAAAGTAGTAATTTCCAGACCAGACTAATCCCTGAAAATGCAGGGCCTGAAGGGCAGGAGGAGCCGGACATTCCTCAAGCCCTGAGCCCACAGGGGGTGCTGAGGACTCCCCGAACCAACGTGGTCACTGTGCAGGAAAGAGGAGCTGTCCCCATGTCAAATGTCGACTCACATCCCCAAGAGTAACAATCTCTCTGAGAAACCCCACCGGGATTACTCTAACTCTACTACATCCACCCGCTAAGGACACCAACAATTGCTTCATTAACACCTCCGCCTTGAAACAGGATTTAGGCAGAAAAAACCCTCATCTTTCAGCTCAAAATAAGCAACACCTTAAGTTACAGCCAGCTGAGGGACTTCTCTCTGTGGATGGCTGCCAGTAGATGGCAACACTCCAACTTGCCAGGCTCCTGCACCAAAGTGCTGCATGTAGGGCTACATCCCCCCCAGTGAGTTCCCACACTTATGTATCATGCTATAATACAATAACCTGCAGATTATAGATAGCCGCTGGTGATTATCATCAATTCCAGCGATACGTATTTGCAAGTAACTGGTTTCCAAGGAGGAAACTATGCTAATTACCTACAGATTGCTCCCTCCATCTAAGGGGTCCATACTTTGGACACAGATAGGGTTATTGTGTGGGTCATATATATGAACATGAAATAAGCCCTGATCCTAAACTCAGACATTCCCTTCACATTTATACTCTCATTCAGCTCTTTCTAAGCCTGGCTGGATCCTGCCAGATCCAAGGTCCTCCATCTCTCCCCCAAGCTGATCAGACACCAGCCAACTTCCACCCGCATCCTACCCAGTTACCCTCACCCAGTGCTGCATCCAATGGGTACTTGATGGTAACTTCTTTTTCTGATAATGATAATTTTTAAGGATGAAAAATTCAGCCTAAGTATAAAAAAAAAGCTAGTGCTTATTAAAACGAAGAAACAGCTTAAAGAGAAAAGAAATAGGGTGTTCGCTATTACTCTGGTTCTTGCCCCACAGCTGCACTGGTTGCAACTCAGCCTGTGAACACTTCCACAAGTTCAATACGGTTACTATGGCTCAAAGGGGTTAACACTAAACAGCATCTTTTGCACGGCCAGACTACAGTGAGACTCCCAAATCCCCTCTATTGGAGCTACTCAGTGGTGCAGTAAGTAAGTGGAAAATTTGTCAGGGCACATAAAACAGCATAGGCATGCATCATATATCTGAAATGGATAAAACTGAGTGTGCAGAAAATCTTAAGGAAATATGCAGTTTTCTTTTTTAATCCAAAGAATCTAAGACTTCATTTCACTTACAGTTAATGGTGCAAACCCAAAACAAAGTCCCCAAAACAGTGACTCAACTCTGGCACCAAGAACAGGAGACACCATGTGGTTTAGATGGCAGGCAACATATCAGGAGTTAGCCAGGCAGAAAAGGGGAACACCTCAGTCCTGAAAACAAGCTCTTTTTGGGTATATCACGGAGCCAACCAAAAGTCCCCCTGATGGAGCCCACCCATGAAGATACTGTTGTCGTGATGATGCCTTAAATAGTCAAGGCACTGTCACTGTGCACTGAGACCAACATTGTCTGAGGGGAGTACAAACAACATCGTCAGAGTTGACATTACTGATAACGTTTGTGGAACGCAAAGCAATGTAACTTTTCAGTGCTTACTGACGTCATTTTACACAAACCCAAGGGACTTTGCAGGCTGATTTAGAAGACAGACTCAGATGACCATGCTCCATCAAGTAGGAACGAAAACTATATTGCAGCGTAATTTTAAGTACCAGGGGACAGACGTCTGTATTTATTCTGTTAAGCAGAAGCTCATTTAATTCACAGTATGGCATCTTTGCAACACCCTGAAACATAAGGGGAGAAATTACAGTGTAATGTTGAAAGTATCAAAGATCTGCAGAGATTTAAAACTGAAGCTCCTACTATTTGCAGCAACGCTTGTTATGTGAGCAAGAGCATTTTGTTCAATATCTGTTCACAACTATTTTCTTCACAGGTATTTTAAAATACATTAAAGCAAAAAAAAAATTTCTAATCTCATTAATTTTTTTCACCGTCCTCTGTCTTAATAAAATAAATTTGTATCCTGTTTGCCAAATGGTACTACTTGCTTATCAGCTTCCTTGCCATTTTGCTATGGTAACCAGCTTCAGTCCCAGGAGGAAAGAGATGATGTAAATATTAAAAAACTGATTCCCTAAGCTCTATGGCCTGAAAAGTAAAAACATATTATGGCAACTATTTCAGACAATCTGTGCTTGAAGAGCTGTTCAAGGCAATGGGAAAATATAGTTGTCTATTTTGTAGTGAATTTCCTTCCCATGCCTGGCTAGAGATTTGGACGAAGAAGGTTCCTACCTTTCTGATCTGGCAAAATAACAGTTTATAAAAGAGCATTTCACCCACATGTAACTCCCAGGTAAGCTATTAAACCTGCCTGCAGTACTGCCATATTTGAGTATTTCAAAAACTAATACATTTACTCTTACAGCATCTGCACATGGCAGAGAAATGCTATTATCCTGATGTTGCTGAGGCAGAGGTCTTTAAAGGTAATTCCGTACCTAAAGAAAAGCTATGTACTACGAGGGGTTCTCAAAAACCAGTGCAGCTTCTTAGTTCCACTGGAATAACAGATTACTCAATCTCAGACAACAAAACAGACCAGACAGTTTCTAGTCGCTTTGATTTCATCGCACAAACAGGGCACTGCAATGCTTTTGTTGAATCTCTCACAGGAAACTGTCTTCAGTATTTTTTCCCTTGGTGACTGAAGGACAAAAACGAGAGATGGAAACAGTTCAGCTCCACCTGTTCTAGGAGTTACGAAAACCTGGTATTACAAAATCAAAACTGAGAGCTAAATTTGGGCTGACACCATTGTCACAAAATTGATGTTTGGGCGTTTCAGGCCAGGCTGAGGAAGAACCGGGACGGCTCAGTGACCACGGAAAGGCCTCCAGACCACCTCGAACAGAAAAAGTATGAGCTTGCATCAATACTGCCATGCTTCTCCCTGCTGTGTTTCTATTCAATTGTTCTTCAACCACCAGATGCTATTCAATATGTAATTAAGAGACAACATAAATTTTGTTAGTTCCCCACCTCTGGGAAGCAGAGCAAACAAGTCTGGCTACTGACGCGAGAAGGTGGGCCATGCTCCTTGGAATAGAATAGAATAGAATCATTAAGGTTGGAAGAGACCACAAGGATCATCTAGTCCAACCGACCCCCCCCATCACCTATTAACCATTAAACCATGTCCTTCAGTGCAGCATCTAACCTTTCCTTAAATACCCGCAGGGACGGTGACTCCACCACCTCCCTGGGCAACCTGTTCCAATGCCCGACCACCCTTTCAGTGAAGAAATTTCTCCTCATCTCCAGTCTGATCCTGGCACAACTTGCAGCCATTTCCCCTTGTCCTGTCACTAGTTATCTGCGAGAAGAGGCCGACCCCCAGCTCACCACAACTTCCTTTCAGGTAGATGTAGAGGGCAACAAGGTCTCCCCTTGAGCCTCCTCTTCTCCAGGCTAAACACCCCCAGCTCCCTCAGCTGCTCCTCATAAGACCTGTGCTCCAGCCCCTTCACCAGTTTCGTTGCCCTTCTCTGGACACGCTCCAGGGCCTCGATGTCTTTCTTGTGGTGAGGGGCCCAAAACTGGACACAGTACTCGAGGTGCGGCCTCACCAGGGCTGAGTACAGGGGGACAATCACCTCCCTGCTCCTGCTGGCTACACTATTCCTGATACAGGCCAGGATGCCGTTGGCCTTCTTGGCCACCTGGGCACACTGCCGGCTCATGTCCAGGCGAGCATCAATCAACACCCCCAGGTCCTTTTCCTCTACACAGCTTTCCAGCCACCCCGCTCCCAGCCTGTAGCGCTGCCTGGGGTTGTTGTGGCCAAAGTGCAGGACCCGGCACTTTGCCACATTGAACCTCATCCCGTTGGCCTCTGCCCAGCGATCCAACCTGTCCAGGTCCCTCTGCAGAGCCATCCTACCCTCCGGCAGATCGACACTTCCCCCCAGCTTGGTGTCGTCTGCAAACTTACTGAGGGTGCACTCAATTCCCTCATCCAAATCATCAACAAAGATGTTGAAGAGGATGGGCCCCAGCACCGACCCCTGGGGAACACCACTCACAACCGGTCGCCAACTGGATTTCACTCCATTCACCGCCACTCTCTGGGCCCGGCCATCCAGCCAGTTATGAACCCAGCGAAGAGTGTACCCATCCAGGCCATGGGCTGCCAGCTTCTCCAGGAGAATGCTGTGGGAGACCATGTCAAAGGCTTTGAATATCACCACTTATTATTAAAATCACAGTTTCTGGTCTTTGCCAAGTTATGCTGCTTTGGTCCACTCAGGCTCAGGGTTATTTCTGTTCTGAGATCACAGCACTAGGCTATTCTCTGTTAGTTTCCAGCATCACTAAGAAGTATTTTGTTTTTCTATTTAATTTTCATTTAAATCAAAATATTGGTTTGATATTTTCATAAAGTCTCATTTTGAAATCAAGTACGTTTTAAGCTTTTACTGTGGGGCAGTAAAACTGTCACAAGGAGAAAGAAAGCACAGACATGGAGATTAAAAAGTCACGCAAAACTATAAAGAGCAAACAAATTACGTATCCCTTCTTCCCAGAGTGTGACACAGCTCTGCCCCTGTTTTCTACCTCTCATGATACTTATCCAGTAACAGCTTTTTTACTAAATTGATCATCAGTACAACAGCTAGGTTAAAAGCAGGTAACAACTGAGTTTCTAGACTACGTTTCATGGTGTTTTTATACTGAATTGACGAACTGGTCCAATTCTTAATTGCAGGGGCAGGCACTGAAATTACCTTTACTTTTGAGAGTTCCTTTTTTTTTTTTTTAACTGTGAAAAGTTTTTATAAAATCTTTGACGCTTATCCGAAGCAACCCAAGAACAAAAATATGGTGGACTAGAAAAGCTCTAACTATCCAAGATATTTCTATAGCACCTATGTGTGCCATCCTGAATTGGAGGTATGGATAAATTCTAAAGATAAAAAGCACAAACATTATGAAAAAATGTTATAAGGTATAGCTGGTGCTGTTTTTCAAACACTTTGCCTGAACAGCAATTAACCCTCTATTGCCTCTTTATGTACTACTATCTAATCAAAAAATTGGAGCACCTACAGAGCCAAAGGCATAATGAAAATTAAAACGAAAGACAACATCAGCTGGCTCCAAGATCAAATTACTCATGCAGTTGTGCTGTATATACAACGAGATCTTTCATTTCCCAGAGCGACAACTAGCAGAGTACTAAGACAGTGAAAACTTGCAGATTATGCTAGAAAGATAATCAAACAGTTGAAGTCATACTGTCTTCTCCAGTGTTCGGCCAGTAAAAAACGGGCTAAGTCCTAGTAAAGAAATTAAGTGGAGTTTTTTATTTTAAATGTGACAAGTACTTTTATTGAGTACTTCAAATAACTGCAACAACAAAAGATTACATCAATACACCAGAGTCTAAGAGCAAATTTTCTGAAGTTGCTATATGGTGCCTTCCCTCTC
The DNA here is from genome assembly GCA_013399095.1 of Psophia crepitans. Classification (NCBI taxonomy): domain Eukaryota; kingdom Metazoa; phylum Chordata; class Aves; order Gruiformes; family Psophiidae; genus Psophia; species Psophia crepitans. The sequence goes on along the minus strand of VWZZ01000911.1, from coordinate 375,725 downwards.
TGTTCTCCTGCCTCGGTGCAGCAACCACTTACTTGGATCTCGAGCAGAACAGAAAACTGGTTACAGCCACTACCTTCTAAGGACTTCTCTAAGTGTGCTTTATGCACACAAGTAGTGCTACTGAAGCCAGCTCTGAAAATTTAAATGCTTCCCTAAGTCATAGTATAATTCAACAATCTCAAAGTAGCAGAATTTATTAGAGTGATGCACTAGATACACAGTAAATCTCTTCAGTTGATGTTGAGAACAAAAAATTTCTTTGCAGAAATACTTCTGAAACCTTTTTGCATGTTTCTTCTATTTGGGAAGCCTACAAGGAGCAAAAGCTGTCTACTTTAATATTCCAACTAGATTCTATATTCAGGATAAAGTTACTTGCTGACAGCAAAGCAGTGGTGTTTTGGCTGAAAACACGAAACGAACCCTTATGCAACTTGTGAATGTCGCTGTTCAAGAATGACATCAAGAAAAATGTTATTACACCAAAGCTATCCATTCTGTTTTTCAGGGATCATCTCAACCCTTCCAGCTCTGGTATACATTGATCTCTTAGATATGATGCTCTGTTCTCCCAGAGGAGAGCCAAACAAGTATTTTGCCACATAAGTTCATTCTTTCTTTAGAATGAAAAAATATCTAATTTACTTTCTAAATAGACAGCTGCAGCTAGAGGCATAATATACTAAAAGCCTCAACCAATAGAAAAAATTAAGATTTTTATATTTTTCATTTCTTCCAGTTGTTTTGGGGCACATCAAAATGTTGGATGCTGCTTTCTTAATTTTAATGCCTCACAGTTTGTTCTATAAAAATTTTAATTCATTTACTGATTGTTGTGATTGCAAACCTTCTGTGCTTTCTTTCACACTGTTACTCTTGTTGTCATACAGAATACAGCATTTATGATTTGTATTTTTTTATAATTAAACCCTTTAAATCCTGATTTTATTAAAGAACAAAACATTACCAACACAGATGTATTTTTAGTAAGCATCTGAAGAGGAAACATTCCTACATCAAACTGATAAATTCTACTTCCTCATGACTGTTTTATTAATTAATTTTTCTGCTGAGATTTCAGTGAGATCCTATTTTCTTTGTTTACTGAAAGATAAGGTTAAGAAGAGGAGAAAACACTGTCCTGACCAAATCTTGGCGTAACACCAGCTAAAAGAAGTATTTCTGTGTACAAATTTTCCTGGAACTCTATCATGATCCCAGCACAGCATCCTCTGCGTGGTGGCACAGCCTGGTGGGGAGGAAGTGCTGCCCTTCACTAGCAATAAGAGTCAGGAAGGAGATTCCTGGTTCCTCTCGTCCATCTGTACTGAATCTCTGTGGCAACCAAGTTTCTGTGCATCTTCACACTTAACATACTTTATGAGCTACGAATCAGCACTGTTTTCATGCGAAGATCCTTGAGGGTAAACTGGATGAAGCAAGCCGACAGTCCGTGGCTAAGCAGGAGAGACAGTTGCGTGGGAAGCTGCCACTCGAGGGGAAACATCCAGTGGCCTTTGGATGCAAGAGTGAGACCCTGAAACAACTTGGGGGAAGGCATCTTCTACTGAAACAGGCACATTTCCCCTTTCCCTTCCCCTGTTAACAATTCAACCCCTGCTTTATATTTAAATTATCACCTCTTAAGTGCTGGTAATCAGGCTGTCTCCTTCAACTCCAGTGGCTTCCTATCTTAAGACATGGCCCACCAGCCAGATGCCTCTCTGTACCATAGCAGCACAGACAGCTGAGCAGAGGCTGCAGGTTTGGCCAGTTTCAAATCTGCTGTGGCAGCCTCCAGAAGAAACAACATCCTAGAAACGAAGGGCTGGGACTGCACAGCTCTCATGAGCAATACTGCACAGCAGGTTAGTCGGGGCACGTTTAACATGACAGGTCACTTAACCTGATCCTAGTGAAAATGCGTGTGTACCGTGAGTGAATTCATACCCCTGGAAGCGTGCTTATTTCTGATCCATAGGGGTATCGATGTGTCAAAGACTTCAGCAACCAAATACAATCTACTGAAATAAAAGCTCTTCAAACAGGACTTGAAACATCAGGTACATCTCTTTGAAGTCATGAAAGTGGATGAAAGCTCCTAGTCTTTCTGTGTGTGACTCACAGCTGTTGTTGGGAACTAACTTCACACACAAGGCACATAAAGATAATTTTGACCACTGTACGAAATTTGCCCAGAGGTATGATAGCTTAGGCAATTTAGACAATTACTTTAGTTATGAAAATCAAGCAAAGCTCTGATATTCCAGAAAAATCAGTTGTTCTGCAAATGATTGTAAGCACCTTTGAGTTTGGGTTGCCAGTCCCACCAAGGCAGGAGGAGCTGTTCAGGTAAGAAGATACAATAGGTGGTAATTTAAAAATTGTTAATAGAAAGCATTTTAATTGAATAGAATTTAGATTAAGAAGTCTGGTTATGCTTTCAGGATTCACCACAATGCCTCCGAAGCTAAAGGAAACTGTAATCAATGAGGAGAAAGGTCAAGAAACACGCTTGATTAATCTTTCATATCCTATTTCCTTCCCTGTCTGATGGAAGGGATGCAAGGGAAGGAAGCCAAATGCTTAGGTTTTTTATCAGGCCCTCTTAAAATTAGTCCACTACACTGAAACACACATGAAACTCCATTTAATATATGCTGAATAACTGAACAAGCAAAGACATATGCTGATTTGACCCATGTTGGGACCAGGATTTTGTTTACTTTGCTTTTCGGTTGTTTTTTTGTTTTGCTTGGATCAGGTTGTGCCTGGCAGCCAGAGTTCGCCTACACGATCCCAGCAGAAGAGAACTCTGCAGCCCATCCTGCAGGATTCGTTTTTCACAGTAACCTCCATGGCTGCCACTACCTGCCTTCTTATCATCCTGGCAAGGGGTGGCTCTGCCTTTCCCAAAAATCTACATGCTGCCAGCAAACATACTTCAAACAGAAGTACATTCCCAAGAAATGTGGTTGCTCTCAACAGCTATGAGGAAAAAAAATATATGTAGTAAATAACCATAATCATAAAGATCAACACCCCTCTCCTTTTCCCATCACAGTGGACCCTGGTCCTTAGTGTTTCTGGGAATATTTCTGGGAGCCTTGGACTCAGATACAAGCAGTGCATTAGCCCTTATCTTCCATAGTCACATGAGCACTGGCGTCACCTCCAGGTCACTGGGAAAACAAAAATATTTATCTAGTTACATGAAAGTCTTATTTATCTGGGAAAAAAAGAACCTTCTCCAATTGCTCAGCAGGCAGAAATGAGTGCCCTAAATATGGTCTGTAAGATATAAAAATCCTTATTTCCCAAGCATTTAGAACTTGTGTCTTTGGGAGGTGGCAAGTTAGGTTGGTTTTGTTTGTTTGTGTGGGAAGAAATTTAAAATTGGAGAAAGAATGGAATACAAATGGATTTTTTGGTTTTGATTTAAAGAAGACCTCCTTTCTTCTTCTGTTGCTGGATTTCAAACCAAGCTGGGGCAGCTTGCCCACAAGCTATGCTCCTTCTTATTAACATCATATATCCCAACATATATTTTTAATAAACAAAACTTATCAAGCGCCACCAGCAAAGTTTGAACTCTTGAACCAGCGCAGTGGCTTGTACCAGATGAGGTGAAGGAGCCGCACTCCCTAGCAGACAGCAGGTTGTGCAGAGCCACCACTAACACACAAGTCATTCTGTAAGGGATCCGACTGGATCACAGCTGAATACTCTCCTTTAAAAAGCTGACGTGCCATTTTGCTAGGTGTTACACACGGTGAACTAAGCTTACTTTTGAATGAGAGAGGTTGCACATAAGTCTGAGATTCATTACTGTATCTTACGCTCCGGCTGCTTGAGCCGCTGAGCATGCTGATCTCTAAACAGATTTGGTTTCAACAACACAAAAAATATCAGTAGGCAAATTCCCAACCAAATTTTAACTGAGCACAACGGACAGCTTGAAGGCACATTCCTTGGCCTTCAGCTTCGTCATGCTGAATTTCAAAGGTCTACAGTAATACAATAAAGATTTTATAGAGGAGCTTTAAAAGACTCTTCATAATTGTTTATAAAGACAAGTGTAAGACAGCCTAATGACAATGGTTACGACCAGCTCTGTTTATAATACAAACGACACGACACAATTTAGCCTGCCTTTATTTCATTATACACAACCCCTCTTCCTTCTGCCTTTGAAGCTGCACTACTTCACTCTTCATGTATCTTTCATTCCACCTTCTTTATATGGGAACTCTCATTATTATCCATCCTGGAATTTCTTCTCAGCTCCCCAGTCCTGTCTTTCCCCACACACACAAATGCAGAGTCTCATGATTCCAGGATTAAACCAAAGGAATACTTTTAAATTAGCCAAGATGAACCTCATGTTTTTCCGGTAGCCCCAACAAGTGGTTACTCTACTACTACCTGAGCTTTTCACAGCACAAGTTACAGGGCACAGTTTTAATTGCTTTGCAGTGTCTGAAGGAAAACATTTCAAGGTATACTTTTAAGACATATGTATTGAAAACATTATCCAAGTCCCATACCACAAGACTGCACCATTAATTTATGGAACCATTAGGAAAGCTGGATTCTTGAATCAAGATATGCTATAGCTGAAGGTTATTTTGCTAGGATCCTAAACCTGCTTTTTCTTGCTGTCAAATCATAACATAAATATACTGAAAATATTGGTATTACAATAATGTAAAAATTTAAATCTTTAACAGAAACATATAAACTGCACTTCACCGGAGATGCACAGTTTGGAAGAGTTGTTGAGTTCTGACAATTGAAATAAGCTGGGTCTGCTGAGAATTGAGCAGGATAGAAAGAAAATAAATCCAAATTTCTGTAGCTAGTGGAAAATTTTGAGCTTGTACTTCTATTCTCCCAAAGATCGTTACCAGAGATTATGCAGCTGAACAGGTTTTCTGAGGTGAACTTGAAATAGACCGAATATCATACTAACCTTCCCAAGAGGATACTGTACACCACAGAACTGGACTTTGAAAAACAGTGAATTACGAATATTGAAAGGAACCTAATCTGAGGAAGACAGACAGAAAAAACCAGCAAGTACTTATGAGTGCTTATTTTCAGATTTTTTTGTAATATGACAACAAGACAGCACAGGACCTAAGAGACCTCATGGACTATGTAGTTCATTCCCCATTTGCGTCTTAAAAAATTGTCATATCCAAAAATCAATATAACTCTGTTGAAGTTTAAAGGACACTGAATAGCAGAACTTGCTTTTGTTATATTATACACATTATTTCTCTTAATATATCCTAAATAAACACTTACTTTTTGTGGATTGGACAATATTGATCACAAATAAATTAGCTGGCAATCGGCTTTCTGTGCCATCATCACTTGCATCACTGCTTAAATATTTAGTTGCAGCGTTACATTTTTCATTTCCCAGAATACAGCACCTGTGCACTTGGCCTTGCCTAGTAAGCCTTTCACAAATCAGCACTTGTATTATGTGGAGATCTAGTAGTACAGTTCAAAACAAAATGAGTTTATGAAAAGTACTTCAAAACATGGAAGATAACTGGATAAATAATTGCTTAAAGAGGAAAAACATAGCTGAGAGAGATTTTGCTACCTACTGAAAGCCAGCTACAGTTATTGCCCTTATGGCCGGGAAATGAGTGTCACATAAAAACAAATGAAGAATTTATCAAGAGGTAACAGTAATAAAAAATGGTACAAACTGGTGTAAAAACTTTCAGGATGTGATCAGTTCCACGAGGGTGGTTTGAAGTCATAGGTTTGTTCTTCACCATGCTACCATAATGTGATAGCTTTGTCGGTCTAAATCCAACAGGCAGCTCCTAAGCTGCTTTTGATAGGATAAAGATACGGGAACCAGTTCTCTCTTCTTATCAGTTTAACTCTTACCAACTTAAGACAGATAAGACGGGAGAAAATGATTAATTATATCTCTAAGATCTTATCTCATCAAACACTTCTTAGTGTTTTATGATAACCACTTATAAACAAATATGAGATATCCCTTCAAAGGCAAAGCAGGTGGTCCTTGACAGATAACTGGTAACTGTGATAACTGATACCCATCTGGTGCACACAGAAGGCCCAAACGCTCTAATACACGTGCTGCTGAAATAACAGTAAACAGAAGAGTGAAAGGATGGGGAAAGTCATAATTCCAGATATGCACTGCAAAGCCAGGAGAATACAGAAACAGAACGGATTAGAACAAAAGACTTAAATGGGTCTTTTCTGACATTGACTTCCTTCATCCATTGAAGTCTCCAAGAAAGTCTTTAACCAACTGCTCTTTTGAGAACATCAAATACTTTTTTTAAACAAAGAATAGAAAAGTTTCTCAAAACGGTTCCATCAGAAGTTCTAGAAAATAGTCACGTAACTCCTAATAGACCAACTACAAAATAGACTTGACTCAGATGTATCTTGCTTGCTTAAGAATAAAAAAAACCTCCAACCCCTATTCCTGTTAAAGAAACTATTTCAGAAATTTCTAGCAGAAATCAACTGATAAAACCAACTATTTCAACAATCGGATGATAAGCCATTGGCATAATGCCAGGCATCACATAGGCATCGCAAAGACCACAGCTAAGTTTGTCCAATACTTTTGGAACCTGGGCAGAAATTTCTCGTGCAGTTATCTATCAGTTTGTTGCATTCATGCTTACCTGAAAAGTTCACAATGTCTACATCTTTTTGGAAAACACACAAAAAAAATTTAAAAAAAAAATGGGGAGAGAGGAGGAGAGTGTGGTGGAACCTCTGAAGAGACAGAATCCAAACCAAATGGGACAGAAGAGGGAAACAGAGATGGAGAAGCAGAGATCAGAACAGAAGGCCAGGACTAGTGAGTTATGGACAGAGAAGCACAGACATCTGCACTTTTTCTGGAATGATTACACATTTCCTTCTTATAGAAACTGAAATCAAACCACTATTTTTTTCTCCACTGTTTTTTTCTGATTCAGAAATTACTTCTGCTCAATAACAAACTACGTGCACAGCCCCTTCACCTGGGAGGCCTGCAAAGAGCCACATGCCCTGTTGCTACACCTTGCTGGCAGAGAATGTATTAAACACTGCATTTGTTCTGGGACTGCCTTAAACAAGGGAAGTGGATTGAGGCTGCAGAGGCCACCTAAATGCTGAATAGTGTTCATCATCAGCTCACAGGCAAGTTTTCACCAGTTTCAAACAAGGCTCAGTAGGCAATGTGTCACATTTCTTAGCATGAGTGCCCAACTTCACAGATTCAATTTGCCCTTAAAATACCACTTTTACAGTGTAATATTGCTATACCTGATTATCAGCACTGAACAGATCAGGAAGAACTATCTTACAAATGGCTGTTTAATTAGTTCAGAGCAAGCTGTGCTCCTGTCAAAGAGAAACTAGTTGGAAAATCAGCACCAAGTTTTATTGGACTTTCAATATGTATTTGAAACAAGTGAATATCCAGGACTTGGACTCCATGGAGCTTACTGACCTTCCTCATCATTTCCTGCCACTACAGATGGGTCAGATCCTAGCATCTAATCATGATTTCATCCAACTATGCACACAACAGGAATTAAAACGCTAGGAGTTATCTATCCACAGGAATTAAGGAAGGGAATTAGAGATTGAAAACAACAGAAGCAGGAAAATGACATTGGGTCACTTCCTATGTTTTTAATTCAAGAAATGTGAGCAGGGTGATTTCTTGGAGGAGGGGAAAGGGAGAGAAAGACAGACCTAAGGAGTATATTGTCCTAGGCCACCATCCTATATACTATCATGAAAGCCACTAGAAGTAGAAGTTAATGTAGTTCAGACTGAATAGCAAAGAGACTTGGTTGATCACGAACAGCCTCTTTGCAAACATGTGTCCTCGGCCCTGCTCCTGCCTCTCAAATTGAGTGCCTCACATCAGCTCCAGCATCAAAGGAACAAAAGATGCACCTGGCAGTAACAGCTTCCACTTCAGGGAGAAAAAGGTCGGCCCTTGGTCTGAATGCAGATGGAAAATGTGCTCAAGTACACTGATTCCTAAAGTGTCTGGAGGCAGTCAAAGATCCCCGACAACGAAAATCATCTTGTTAACAGCAGGTGCAATTCCCTCAGGGGAGGTGAATAACCCTGTGCCGTGGCATCTCAATTTTTCCCCAGCTCTGCCGAAATGCCTCAGTCCAACTACTGTTAAATTTCACCCAGCGGGTGTTCAAATCAAGCCCCTTTTAGCTACTCTGCCTGTAACAGCTGTATCAGACAACACACGTTTCTTCATGCTATCTTATGATTAAAAAGACAGGTAGTCTACATCTCTGCTCATCTAAGTATGTAAGGTTTCTACTTCTGCACTCCTGTGTTCCTTGACATAGCTCACACACTAATCCACCACCAGCAAGTGCTGTGCAATTAAATACCTTTGGTCCCCCTATTTCCAGTTTCACCACAACAGTCCTTTATTCACACAGAACAGAACTTATTTCATCATTGAAGCCATCCCCACTAATTTTTACAACTATCATGGGGTCTTCTATCTTTTAAAGAAATTATTATATTTCTGAAAACAACTTATATATATTTTATATATATA
>VWZZ01000911.1:331739-367114 GCA_013399095.1 Psophia crepitans | reverse complement strand
CTTCTATCACAGCCTGCTCTGATCTGTAGGCCCTAACTACACTGTTTCCTGCCCACCCAAGTATCATTCTAGTTCATCTCTATTTGGCAGAGCATACAGAACATGGAGTTACAGTCCAGACCTCTAGGATTAAGATTGAATAGCTCTGCAACACCTGATTTAAAACCATTTTGTGCATTTTTGAGGCATGAACACTGGAAATATTCTCCAGATCCTGTGCGGCAGGACCGAACCACTAATCCATTTAAGCAGCATAAAGTGATAGGAAAGTCAAACGCATATTCAATCAGGATATAAAAAGTTGCGTTCTTCTCCTGGTCCCTGAGGGAAATCGATTTTTGGCATTTGTGCCCACACGCTCAAAGATTTTCAGGTGCATAGCTGTCATCAGTTCATTACGATGCTTTGATGAGGTAGTTTTAGGAGCTGAAACTGTCTATAAAAAGTTCAATTTCTAAAAGCAGTTTAAAGAAATTAGCTGCTCCTTGAGTAAAGCACAGTCTTTGGGCACCCAAAATCAAAGGTAAGTCATGTACTTTTTTAAATCTCAGAAAATCTTAGTTGTTGTTCCCCTGCATGTTCTGGCCAAGCAATTATATCCTGAGTTTTGATGGAGACAGACACTGAGAGGTATTAGCAAACACAGCGAGGGTCACTGTTCAGAAGCGGAGAGGCTGTTGATTCTATTTCCCACTGGAATCTACCAGGAATAAATGAACTACAGGATTCCAGAACAGCTTGTTCTCCAGGCTTTGCTCTGCTCAAACAGGAAAAACAGAAGTTATTAAAACACATACACAGAGCATGAGGACTGAAAACAGGCTGTGAGGTCTTTTACTCTCAAAATCACAAGCACAACTCTAAACCAGTGCCGGCCAATGCCAATGCCTTTACTCTTCTTATTGGTTCACTGCTTTTTGATATTGTCCAACAATATTTGATATTGTTATTAGCAGTGGCATGTCAGGATTGCTGTCCATACTGCTTCCCTCATCATACTATCAGAGACTGCTCGTATCATGGACACTTCCATTCAAATCCAGCCTTGATTGTGGCTCCAGCAAGGAAGCTAATGACTGAATAAATCAAGGGTGGCAGTCCACTTCAATACTGATTCTTCAGCATGAAGGTTAGTCTTTCTTTTGTGATCCTAAACGCAACACAGAAGTAGGGGAGGAGGGAGCACTGATCTTAGGCAGTCTTCATGGTACTTACCTGCTACAATCTCTCCCCTATCTCCAAACTCTAGATTTAGTTTGTCATTTTAGCTGTGGAAAGGATAGAGTTAATTTTGTATCATCAGAAACTGCACTAACAAGTGTAACACGATTTCCTACTTGATCATTAATGTGTCAAATTCAGCATAATAAACCCTTCACCAGTGTAAGGAAATACAAAAGGCTTGTCACAGAGAGAATTTTAAGAACATGACAATCATGTATAAATTAAAAAAAAACTAGTGATGTTACTTTCCACAGCTGGATCCACAAGAAATAATTTTTCACCTTCACCCAGTAAAAGCAACTGTTTCTGCAAGAAGTTTTTTCTTTTTTTTCTAAATTTCTTGAAACTTTCTGAGCTTCCTGTGTTACAAAGAACTCATCTGAATCACAGAGTCACTCACAGTGACAATTTAATGCTTTTCAGGAACCCAGCAACGGTCTGGTATACATTAAGTTTATGATCTATATTCTCTTGTAGTCTATCACAACCTAATAAAACTATGTCAACAAGCGTTAAGGAGGGAGAACTAACACAGTAATTTTCCAGCCACGTTATGCCAGCTCTCAAACGCCAAACTTCTACTGCCACTGTATCTGCAGAGCCTGCCGAGGCAGTGCATCGAGAACATTGCAATCTAAGCGGTAAGCAAGTTCCTGCCGGCCGATTTCTAACACGGTGTTCAAATGCAAGAGGTAATTCCAGGGACTCCACAAGCAGTAGGAGGACAGTATTCCAGGCACAGTTTGCACTCCTGAGTTTGGAAACATCTGCGCTATCAGATAAAGAACCTTTTATAAGCAGACCAAGCTAATGAATTCCTCCAAAGTGTAACGAGAGCCACAGAACAGAGATCCTTAAGTGGTAGCACACTGACAAACGAGGGCTATAATTTTGTGGGAGGAAGTTCAGTGCAACTGTTTTTCCCTCACTCAGTTGTTTCTTCTGGTGGCTAGCTCCCTCCCCCAGCCATACCTTTCCTAGAAAGATGGTCAGGAAGCCAGCCGGGGGTTTCAGGCTTCAAGGTCTACCAGACCACTCATCCAAGCCAGGCAATCAGTGCCTGTGCAACATCATCTGCATCGTCTTTTACCAACAACCTCTGCTGCCGCGGGATTTAGCACAACAATCGCGCTCAAACACTGGATAGAAACCCTGAGGTTTGGGACCCTGCCGCAGCAATGGTGTTTTCAGTACCCCCAGAACACTGTACGTGTCTCTCAAAAGAAAGATAGATATCACCAAAAAAGGTCACTCCTCAGGACTTAAGAAGAGAGGGTCTTCAAGGATATCTCAGAAGGCTTCCTCTTCTCATTCTAAGTAATTGATAAACTAAGTCCTTCGGGAATTCATGGAAAGGAGGGCTTCTGGCTACGGGCTGGGTATCCCCACAAAGCACATCGTTATACAGCCAACAATTTCACTAGTGAAGTGAGCAGACAATACGTAGGGTGGCCTTGTCTGATAGCGATGGACGAGACTGTCCTTCCTCATTCACTCACTTCTTTGCTCGTAGCCCTGCTTGATTTATTTGTAGCAGCAATACGTTAATGTTATCTGACAGCTACTATTAAAGTGTCACAAGCATGTGTATGCAGTAACGCAAATGCTGCAGGGAATCTGCTGCAGGCCACTAGCTTCCCAGGCACAGAAAGCAAAGAGAGGGAGAGGGAATACCTTATAAACCAGAAATCTTCTACTACTCCTTACTGCTCTTATTCAGAGGGAAAAATGACAGGGAAAAACTACAGAGGCCAAACACACGCAGAAGGCATGGCAACGTTCAGACAAATGAATGTTGCAAGTTTTCCCACCTGTGTCCTGGTGATTAAAAAAAAACAAAACAGCAAAACCAAAACTAAACCCAAGCACCCAAAGGGCAACATCCCACTCAGGTACCCAGGACAAGAGGCTGGGCAGGCTGATGGGGGTGCCACATTGAGTAGATGGGTGATAATGGCCTGTCAAAATTTTAGGAGACATATGAAAAAATCTCTTATTTTTAAGCCTCTTTCTTTCCTGCCCCAATGACCCCTCAAGTACTTACAGATTTATTCTTATACCACCCTTGAAAATGAGAGAGATGTTACCTTCATGTCTCCTATATACAGAGCGAACAAAGAATCTGTCCAAGGTCACAGAAGAAAACAGAGGCAAAGCCACGATTTGCATACAGCTTTCTCAAGTTTAACAAAAGCGTCCACCAGCATTCTCTGCCTCAGTGTCTGCAAGAACAGCTGTACAGGAAGAACCAAGCAAAATACCCTTGCTATGTCACTTGAAGTCAGTAATGTTAAAGAATTTGCCTTAACCATGCACTTTATTTTATGAACTCTGAGAAGGGAAAGTGATAGCAGGTACGTAACTCATGAAGGGCTGGAAACACTTGAAAGCTGTAAAAAATCTCAGATAATCAGAAATAAAGTCACTGTGATCTAAAGAACAGCAAGTTCATAGAAAGAACCAGAGAATTATTTTTGTTCTGCATGAGCCAGAGCTTTGCACTTGCAAGTAAGAGCGGGACATGTAGGAACCTGACCGGCCCTTTTTCATGGCCTCAATGAAGCCATAGAGCAGTTTGTCCTCAGTATCCAAAGGCCTATGGATCAGAATGCTCGCTATTATATTCACTGAAATTCAATGCACCAGGTAACAGTATAATCCCGTTGATTTTTCAAGGAACACCGAAAACAGCCTTCAGAAAGACAGTCTGAGCTGGGATGTTTGTCAGCTTATCTGCCAAAGAAGCACAAACCTCTTCAGACATCTGGCCTACTAGTAAAATTACGTCTCTTCTTTCCTGACTTTAAAAAGTTGTCACTGCAAAACACTACTTTCTATCACACAAACAAACAAATAACATTTAGCCTGTCTTCTTGCTTGAGAGAGTTGACTGAGTCAGCTGATTTGGCCTGCTAATCCCAAAACATGGCAATGCAGATAATCAGGCAGGGAGCACAAAGCAAGGACGAAAAAAGGTGACTGGTACCTGTGTCACCAGTTTGATGTGATTTGCTAAAGATTCCACCACACAGGGTCTACACCAAATGGATGGCTGGCAAGATTACTACATTTTCTCACGTCAGAGCACTCTAAGCCGCTCCTAATGGGACACAGGCGCAACATAGGTTTTGCACAACAGTTAGGACAAACCAAAAGGCTTATCCAGAGCATTTACCCAGGAGACTTCTACTTGTGTCAGCAGTGGCTCCTGCAGAAACACAGCAGCGCAGGGAAATAAATCCTCCTGGAAAAACCTTCAGCCTAGTGCGCGTCACTTAGCCACTGCCATCGCTGTCCTCCAACCACCTTTTCTTCTACTTGGCACCATCAGCAGAACGGTTGATGGTCCCAGGATCAACAGGGAAACAAGCTGCAACCTATTAACTGCAAAATCTACCTTCTCTCCTTCCAATGTCAATATGGCTAAAAAAAAAAGGTATGGGTCAGATTTGCACAAGTATTTAGGCCAGATGTGCAGATAAGCAGCTAAACTATTGAGACATACATTAAATCACATTAAGTGCCTATCTGCACCTTTTTAAAGTGAGCTTCTTTTACCAGATTCATAGTAATTTAATAGGAGCTGATTAGCAATGAAGGTCTCCAGGGCCAACACAAAGTTTACTTCAGTTCACTCCAAGCCACAAAGCCAGCTGCAAACTACTTGTTGCTATGTGAGCAGAGACCCAATGCATGCAAAGAGATGCCCAGCGAGAAAACTGGGGAGGTCAGGACACTTATGTCATGGGGGACACAAATCATGAGTGTGATCTCCGTGGAGAAACAGAAGATGAAGCTGATGATGGCTATGTTAGCGTGCTGCAGTCCACTACATCTCAATCGGTGCCCTGGCTTCAAGTCCCCCTAAGGGGAAAAAGTGCACTAAAAACAAAGGGCAAATAAAACATGCTTTAATTCACAGCCATTAAAGCCCCAGCTGCAAATATAACTGAAGCATGTTTCTTTTTAAAGAAGCAACACAACACTTTCTCCCTCCAGCCCTGTTGACTTCAAAGGCTTCAAAAGTAACTTGATGCCATGGCTAGAGGCAAAGATGCCATTAAGTGCAGCCTCCTGCAGTGGCAGGGATTTTGAGGTCCCAAATTCTGTTTTGAATCTTTACCTTCAAATTAATTAAAACAACAAAAAAAATAAGAAAAATACGATGGGATGCAGTTTCAAATATGACTGTCTGAATGTTTGTGTATGACAAGAGCTGTGGAGTGAGTAAACGCACAGAGCCCGTGGTTGCAAGACATAATCTTACAAATACTTCGGATACACTCCAGTGAGGACCATCTCTCCCCACCACTGCATGGCTCATCACAAAGGATTTCTTATGTCCTTGTCCTCCCTTTTATTACAGTTTGTGCTAACAGTCTTGACCAAGTTCAGCACTCACAGAAAACAAGCCTGAAACCCCTTTTAAAGTGACTTCTCCAAGGTATGCATGTCACAGCCCACTGAGCTGAAGTCTGCAGAGCTTTAATCCACAACTTTGCACATCAACAGAAACTGAGTTTCTGCATTCACATCACATGCACAGGCTCAGGGACTCCCTGAATTCAGCTGCAGACACTGGATGGTTTGCCCTGATCCCTAATTTAACCTCACGAAACCCTTCCCTTCACCTGGAGCTTCACGCCAGGGTCCAGGTGAGCTGGTAACTTCAGGAGACTAAAGGCAGAGGGGGACAAGGCACCCACCACATTGCGCTGCGTTGTGATACTCCCAGTCCCTCCACCTTTGAAAATCAACCTGAGCGCCAGTCCCCATGCTGTCAGTACCGCACCCAGCCTAAGCACCACTGGCACATCCACGTGCTCAACTACTGAAAACTAATAGAGGGAACAGGGAGGGAAGGAAAAAATAACACCAAAAAAGGGATTGAGCCCTGTGGCTACCACATACTTGGATGAAAGATTGATTCCTTGCTTATGCTGATGATGTTCTGGTACAGACTGCACATGAACAAGGCATTCCCAAGCTTTTAATTTATTACAGTGTTCCCAACAAGCACGAACATAAAAGTTACTTTTCAGCCTTTCTTATCCCTATGTAGTTAAAAACAATGCAGCCATACTGAATCTCCTTGGCCGCTGCTGGGTCTGTGGAGAGAAGGACCAATCCAGACCACAGTCCCCCCTTCAATTCTCCATCAAACAGATGGGAATGCAGGGAGAGGAAAGAAACCGAGGAACCAGTGGCTGAGCTGACTTGAGCCTTCAAAGTGCCCATTTAAAATGACCAAGTAACTATTCTTCAGGTCAACCCAGAATGAATATGTCTGCATATAAAAGTATCTTGCATAAATGCAGATGCTAATCACAAAAGCTTAACTTCAAAAGAAACACACTCAAGAATGCTTCCCACTCCCAACAGTGCGATATCTGGGCACCTTGCTATTTCAGTTATGGTGAAAGGGATAGTAGAGGACTGAGAGCAAACGATCTTGAGGGACAAGGCTGTAATCCAGCCACACTTGCACATGAATCTACACCATTTTCTGGACAAGAGCTGATGGAATAGATCGGAGCAGTTACGTGAGAATAAAAATAATAAAGAAATTTTTTTTTTTGAGCACATAATTACAGCACAGAAGATTGCAGCCCAGTTTCCACCTCTGCAGCAGACCTACTATACAACCTACAGCTACTCACTTAATATCATCATGTGCCAGAGCTCGGTTGTGGATTATTTTTATTTCCTATCCCTTCTTGTATTTAACCAGGCCGCTCAGAGAATAGTTTACAGTTTGTTACTATGCAACTTCACAGCATCTAGCACAATGCGGCTCCAGTCCTGGTCCTAGGGAGAATAGCTTAATAACAATTTACTGCAAACAGCATGGCCTGTCGGTGGCAGCACGGAAAGGCTGGTGGAAGGCACAGCATTCACAGTGCAATTACTCTTCATGATGCAACCCGGTGGTCCTTTTCCTTGGGCAAAGGCTATCTTAATGCCTTCAGTGTGAGTCTGGTGAGAGTAAACCCTTAATTTCTAAGAAAATAAATCAATGCACTTGCAGCAGCATAAAGAACAGTTGTTTCCCATCATCTACCTCTAAGACTCAACTTGTTGAATCCACTCTACTGTCCTAAACCCCAACCAACTTGCTGAGTCACCATATGCAGCCATGAAGGCTGCTGTCAAATTGCAACCTGAAGTATTGCGTCTTCCTTTCAGGCCAGGTCTCTCTTCCCCAGAGATGTATTCTCCTATGGCAATGAATAAAACCTGTTGTGTTTTGTTTAAAGCAATTTGCTAAAAAGCAGCAGTGAAAATAACAAACAGATGATGCCTTTTTCTTTAAATCTTTCCAACACAAAATAGGAAAGTACGCCTAAGGGTTTCCAGGCCAGCAGAGTTTTCTTGTTTTGTTTATTTTAACAAAAGTAACTCAGAACGCATGAGAGCAGGACGTACTGGTACCAACTATGTTATCTCAGCAGTGCTGCAATTTCCCATAGCCTACACTGTCTGCAGGACCTCTGTTTCTTTCTGGTTGTGAATTCAGAAACAATGATAGAGCTGAATAAAACCATGCGCCCTGGTGAATAGTAAGGCACAGAAATCCTGCATTTGACCAGGGCTTCCTGGCTGGTGCCAGTACAGAAAAAGCTTGGTGAGGGAGATGCCTTACAACTTCAAGTACTTATTATTCAGAAGTCACACAAAACCTGTACTGCCCTGAACCCAACCTCACCACCAGTCTCAAATTTTCCTCACTACCCTTCATTGGCAAAGCGCATATTGAGTGTGTTGAGTATTCACAGGGTATTCACAAGCAGAGCAAGTGAGCACCATGGATGACACAGACAGGCAGAAAGCCACGCAGGTGCCCTAATGATAGTAGGGACCCTCCTAAACAGAGCTCAGGACCCTGTTCATGCAGCCATGTGAATGCGAGCTGGCCCAGAGGGCTCACATCTGCCTGCAAAACATCTTGCAGATGTTGCCTGGTTCTCTCTGCCGAGGCCAGGGAGCTCTTCCGCTGCTGTCAGTTAACAGCTGGCCCTGAGCAGGACACTCGGTGCAGAGGGAACAAGAAACGTCAGGGGCTGATCAGCTGAGCCTCAGCTTCTTCAAAAATCAGAGCAATTCTGTGTAGACTAGCAGCTCCGGATTGTGAACGGACGGTATACCTGAGAACCTGGAGAGGAAAACTCCACAAGAAGTCACTTAATTTTAAGGCATAGTAGAGAAATCCTCATTTCCGCAGATCAAGGAAGGGAAAATGTGAGAGGATGAACCTACCCTACTCCATCATCACCCAAGTCTAGAAGACAGCAAGTTAGCAGCAGCACAGCACAGAGCTCACAACGTAATTTCCCTCCAGACTACTCTAAACTTGGAATGGGGGTTTTTCCAAATTTATTGCTTCTCTGATTTCATAACAAATTAGCTTCATGTACCATTACAAGAATTGCTTTGCTGTCAGCCCTGCAGGCTTAATTTGGGGTCTGGGAAGCTGAGGGCTCTTCCCTTCTCACACATTGTCAACAGCCATACAAGGTTCTGAACACTGAGTTCCACCCACGTTTGTCCTTGTACAACCCCAGTGAAGCCTTTCACAAGGTTGGACAGGTGTAAAATGACAGAACTTGACCTAAAACAGCACTAAAAAGACACGGCTGGGGAAAAAAAGCAAGCTGTTGCTCTGACAGTACGTATGAGACCTGAATTGACTAAAAGTTTTGTGTGGCTTTTTCTTTTTTTTTTTTTTTTTTAAGAACATCAGCGTATCAAATCAGAATGAAGATAACTGAAGGAAAGGAGTAGGAGGAAAGAGAATTGCTGCCAACAGTCAATGCAATACTACCGTTTTTCGCAGAGCATGTGCTCCTTTTAAAAGTGGTCCGATAAGCCAGTGTGACAGCCATCCTGCTACTCAAGCACTGCGAGAATGTCAAATAGATGGTTAGAAACTGGGGCCACGGTGTCGCAGGCAATCTTTCACAGATTTATGTAGGTGACTCTTGAATCTGATTATCTTTTTTCATCTCTACTACGCAGATCTCTCACTGATCATAAACACTGTGCATCAAACTAGCACAGAAACGGCACGTTCTAGCTGGGGTAATGCTCTTATCGACAGGCAAACAGGAGCAAAGGCTCTCTACTAAAATAATCCAAGCTAGACTTGCATTTAGTTGCACACACTAATTTGAACAATTGCCCCAAAGCTGCAGCAGTGCTAAATATGCGGAGTACGCGTGCAAGCATGCTGTCATGATCCTGACATGACGAATTTGTGTAGTGAATACATACAAGTAAGAAGCAGCTGGAAATGTATTGTAACATGGACCCTACACAAATCTAATCTCTGCTAATATTCCTTAGATTCTAGCTCTTGGGTGCCACGGAGTATATTATATATACATATATATATATATATGGTATAAATTTCTGATTCTGACTAAAGGACCAAGGAACTTTAGCTGAAGGGCAGATATTTGAGGAAGGGCCAGCACAGGCCATCCTAAATTAATGTTGCTTGAAGAGGTAGAAACAATAATCTTCACCTCAAATTTATTCACATCCAGGGTTTTTTGGTTTGAACACTGTCCTCTGGTTTAACTCAGTATTCTCCCTTTCTCAGCTGTCTCATTTATATATAAAACAGAGTAAACAACCATATTGTAAAATACTCAGTGTTAGTTTTCTGTAAATAAGGAGAAGCTACTTTCTTTTAATTTCACTATGTGAGACTCTCCATGTCTTTGCTAACCCCAGAAGCCCTTCTTACATGTCTAGTTTCAGGTAATTAATTCCCAAGCCTGGCTAACCAGACCTGTATACAGTATTCCCGATGCTGCAAGGTCTCACTCGTATGACAAAGCTACTAATCCCCTCTCATATTGGGAGCGCCTCACCGAATGCATCCCAGGGTTGTACTTCTCTTCCACAGCTGCATCACTACAGCAGCTTAGTCATTCTTGGACTGACTCATGCACCGTGGTCTTTCTCCTTTTCTGTCATTTCCAACTGATGAAGGCTAAGTGCAGCGCTGAAATTAAATCTAACATGATTTAACAGCTATCAACTGGTAAGACCCTATCTCTAAGAAGAAAGAGTGTACAACTGTAAAACAAGATTTAAGCCCAAGGTTTCTGTTTGTCAATTGACATCACAACTGACATCACTCAGGAGAACATACCGACAGTTCACTTAGATGAATTTGCTTTCTCAAATATCCATCTATATTTGCTATTCTTTAGACCTATGACATCCTCTCCAATATAATGCATTCCTTGAAACTCCTTGCAATATAATGTACCACTGTTTGCCTGGTTGGGAATTTCTTTACTCATTTTCACCCCTCTTTGCTTACATTTAGATGTGGCAATTGCAGCATCTCTTCTCCATGTCTCTTAGCAATGCTCCTTTCACCTTTTCTACCCTTCTCTCTCCCCGGCTGTTCAGCAGTATTGTCCTGAGGCGAATTCACCTTTAATCCATTCCTAGGTGGTCTTTAACTTAAACCCAGCCTTGGCAGCTGCTGTTCTTTCCTTGCTCTATTTTTATCTCTCTAAATATGTTCAGGCAGGCAAAATAAGAACAACAGACGTGCTGCAATTAGGTTGGTAGTTAAATGACACGGTGCAATGAAGAAAGCCAAAGTTTGTAAGACTTCAGAGCCTCATCTACTGTAACCCAGCCCAGAACTGAACCGAGAGGCAGAGGTGCCGAGCCAGAGACAGGCGAGGTACTGCTCACAGCTCTGCCACGAGCGTGGTATCAATCTGAGGAAATAAGGGGGTACCAGCAGCATGCTTGTATTGCGTGCAGTTAGAAATTACTGGCTGGCAGTTCACCTCGTGATTTTGATTATTGCTCGGATCCATCTATTATTTCTGCTTCTGTAAGGTCAGTTCTAAGAAATAATAAAAACTGATTCACGCTGACGAACCTCGAAGCAATCACAGAGCATGGAATCTTTTGGCAGTGTCTCTGGAATTAAATATTTACTGGACACATTTCTATTCTAGGGACTTAGCCAAAATGAGAGAGAAGGCATGTGAAGCCAGCCTTTTCCAAAGCAAGCATAAAACCTCACACACATAATGCCACACATCCCCCCGCTGAGAGATCACAGAAACCTGGCTGCCTCGGAGATCATTCATCTGCAAGGAAAAACAAGAGTGGACTGGTAGGCTGGGAGGCACATCAGACAGCCATCTCGGCTGTGGTGTGCCAAGGAATAGCTGATTTGACCCTGCCCCTTGCTCCTTTTGCTCTAGCAAATACTGCTTCTTGCTCCGTCGAGGCAGAACTCCAGCAAATGTTTACATTATTGCATGATTAAGGTAAGGTTTAAAAATACCCTGTCAAAGATTTTACTCTGTGTGTGATGAGAGCTTGTGATTGCCATCATGCTCTGAAACTAGCTGCTTACTTTTGTTATCACCTTCCTTCTCCCATAGCAACCCTTTCCAATCAAGTAATGCTAACTGATCTTGGAAATCAATCAGACTCCTATTATGTTTACACACAATAGACCACCATGACTCACTTTCATTTACAGCCCTTGAATTCCAAACATTGGTTTAAAACAGGCCACAGATTATTATAATCATGTTTATACAAGAAATACAATATGCCAACCTGTCAAAATATTGTCAATATTTATTCCACATAAATCCCTCCCCAAAAACTGAAGCAAAAACTTAATGATACATTAGAACTGAGGCAGGCTGGGGAAAAGGTGGAAGCATATGCTTGAATCAAACACAAGTAATTCATGGATGGAAGCTTAAAAGAAGCTGAGGATCAGAGAGAAAGTTGTCCCAAATAAATTGGGCAGCTTCAGAACAAGCAGTAAGGCACATGAAATGAAAACTTTCATGGGCTACGGAAGACCTTAAGATGAAAGAAATAGAATAGTAGATCGCCCTTGGTGTCAGGAGACAGAGGTGCAGTGCAGACTTGCGTGATGAGGATAAAAGGCTATCTATACAGAAAGGCAGCTCTAAGAGCAAGCGAGTAACATGCCTTGCTTTCTAGGGATAAAAAAATTAAAATTAGATGTTCAAGCATCACAGCAAGATGAACTATATTTATATAAAAATGGAAACTGCACATGCCTTTTTAACTACCACTCCTAAAGAAAAAATGCACGTAGAAAGGGGGTTACTTTATGCCGAAGGGCAGGAAGAAATCTTTACAAACAGACTAAGCTCCTTAAGCAACTCCACATTTCATCTCTCCTTGAGGAACCATTTTTTCCAACACCACTGGGAAAAACTGAAGCTGATTTCTACATTATTTAGTACCTTTTCCTCGAGATTCTGCTCTGTCCTATGCAATGCAAGTTTGGATGGATTTCAGTGGGAGTTAGCAAGTGAAGTTTGCAAACAAATGTCAGGAAGGAACTCCATGTTATTTTTACCTAATCTTATTTTTCCATGTGAAGTCATGTGGGGCAGTTTTGTTCCTGCTGGAACTCTGCAGTCCATGGGAGTTTCAGGTAATCCGTATCTCGAGTTAAGCACTACACAACCAAAAGGGCTGAGACATCTGAAAGTTGAAGTCCTTACCTCTTTGCCCAAGTTACAGTCCGTATCAAGTGGGATGATACAAAATGAATGTGAAGGGTTCATGAGCCAACTCCTATTTCTATAGCTAACTTTTAATGGAAATAATCCATACTCTCAGTTTTGAAGCATAACTTTTTTCAGTTCCCACTAAAACACTTAAATCAGAAAAATCTGACACTAAGATGAATTCAGTGGCTCTCAAAGGCTTATTCAGAACAAACAGAGCATTAACAGTACTTACTAGTCATCCCTCATCTTCCTATGGGCTAGGGAAGATTGTGTGTTAGGAGTTTGCACAGTACTCACCACATTAAGGTCCTGATGCCTAACTACACACTTACAGCGTAGTAGAGAAGTAAGGTCTGTAAGGAACTAGTTAGTGGTTATCTCAGTCCCCACCTAACACAAACACACGTTTTGTGGAGATAATATTGTTTCACAATGTCAGTTATTCTTACGGCCATTCCCTGCTGTTACCTTTTCAATTTATCTACAAAAAAAACACGTAAAAACACTGCCTTTTCATCACCAAGTTATTTTAATTGACTTGTGATCTTGTTCCCAGCTTCCCTCTCTAAAATTGTTACCGTTTTCAATATCTGCACTGATATAAACATGCCTTTTATTGCCAAAAGAGTTTGCAGTACTGAATCCAAACTCATCAGCTTTTTACTCTTGTTTAAAAAATACATGCAGAATAGCATCCATTTTTGATTTTTCTTTGTTCAGGTTGCTCCTTAGTATTCAAGTTTGTCCAGATTCTGAATTAAAGCCTACACAGAGCTGATCACCAAGGAAAGGCAGTTCAATTTTCTGTTGTATAAGATACTAAAATACTTGTAATAGAAGCATACATAATCAATACAAAAATCAGTGCAAGTCTGACCAGTATTCAGTAATTGACCATGGATGGTAACAGATACAGTAGAAGGTGCAAGAAACTCTGCAGAGTAAAATTAGGTGATAAACTGCTTACAGAAGGAAGCATCTTCCTAACCTCCACCACTCGCCATAATTTATGGTCTGAAGTATAAAACTTTTTCTCTGTAAAGGAAAAAGCGGGAACCTACAGGTGGACAATGCCTTGGGGTAGGCATTTTGCTCAGTTCTCATCACTTGTTTACAAAGGGATGCAGCAAAAGTAGAACAGGATCAGTGACAGAAAATGCCTACTACTAACAATGGGAAGTATTATTTGCTGTCCTCTTCGCTGTAATTCTCACATATGTTCTGTTAGATCGCAACGGCACGCTGAGCAGACATGTTCATTCAGCTTCCCACAATAGAAGCTGTGGGAATAAATATTTTTATTCCCCAAAATATTTTTCCACCCACAAACAATGGTTGTTAATTTAAAATTCCGCAAGAGACACAAATCAGCCTTGTTACTCTTTGTTCTGTGCCTAGCTTGTGACAGTAATGCGTTTCATGTGCCATCATGTCCATTCACCTCATTTTGCCCAAGTCTTCCTTCATCTTCATTAACTTCTACAATTCCCTGTCATACTCAACTACTACCTCTCCTTCATCACATCTTTCTAATTATATGCATAGTATCGGTGGATCACAGCATGAAATACTGTACTGAAGTCCCAACCATTTACTTACTTTTGTACAAAGTGAGTATCCGTAAAACAGGGTTTTGTTTCTTGGCAGGATGGTCAAAGTAATCCCACAATTTGGAACAGCAGCAACTTAAGAGAACTGAGTACTGAGTAATTTTACAAACATATTCTGACCTAGGGGACTCCCCACATGTTATACACTTATTGGCTTCAGAGAAATAGAGAACAATGATGTTTGCTGTCCAATATTTAAGGAGACTGTATCCTCTGGCACCAGGGCCAGCTGGGTGAGGAAAACTTCACTCAGCCTCCCAGTAATTGGAGATATGTAAAGCATAAAGGAAACATAGGCCTTTGACCTCCTCCTTTCCCTGACAAAGCCTGTCCTATGGGTGCAGTTGGTGATGAGCGGGGTGCTAAGATGGATACATATTTGGTGAGGGGCTAAACCGGGTTAGACTCTACATGAGTGGCTAAAATACACAGCAGTTTTTCTTCACTGCAAAATAAATTATGCTGAACTTTCCACAACAATTCTGTCAGATACTGACCTCAGCTGTTAAGCTGACCTGGGAACGAGAACTGAGGACAGCTTACAGAGCAGTCCTCCCTTTCTCTCCCCCAGCAAGGAACCCACATTTTCCTACATGCTTATTTCACGACACTGTGAGAACCTTAGACGATTCCTTTTATCCTCTTTATTCCCAAGTGTTGGCTGTGGGTGTGCCATCACTATTCATGCCCAGCCATCTCCTGGTCACTTTTTCGGTGCATACCACTTAACTAAATAGCAGCAGGGATGAAAGTGAACATCTCCTTAAAAGTCTCATTGCAATACAAATGACAGCTGCGATTCCTCTTGAGGATGAGACAAGTTTTTTAGCCATGTTATTTCTCTCATCTCTTTTAAATTCACACACGTCAGTGGGTTTTTTTCCCCCAATAAATCTTCAGTTATACTATGAAGCTTTTCATTTCAGGGCTCGGTTCAACAATAAGGACTGCGGGTGCCTGTATGCTTTTGCTTTGCTGCTGAAGTGGTAACGTATTTCAAATTACACTGGATTGCTGGGTTCTAAAAGCCTCTTCCTTACAAAATGACAGAACGATACATTACTTTGGCTTCTGAGCTTGGTTCTTAACCACAGCATGTTCCGCACGCATCCCAGAGTTTTACGTGTCCTAAGAAACCATGACAGCCTTCAGTCCTGCAGCTGTTCTTTGTGAGGTTCTCTTCTTGATAAGTGTTTTGGTCTTGGGTGAAAGATGATCTGAACACCCTTTTCTTTGAGTGTTTTACCAGTATACAATATAGATCATAATTTGGATAAAACTCTGAAGTGAATCAATTCTATGAAGCTTGAACACATGCCCAATTATATTCAAATTCTGTTTTTAATCTATAACTAATAATTAATCTATTATATCTATACAATCTGTCCTATTTCAATAATCTCCATGTTGCCTGTGGTCCAAGATGCACCACGAAGGAGAAAAAAGAAAACCTTTTTCAGTTCCTTTCAGTTTAGATCTACACGCTTATCAATGTGAACTTAAATTTGCAGACTTTTCATTAGGAAAAGAATATTACATTAGAGGTGCCACAGGAGTTTTATGCAGAGGGATTTCTTATAGGAAAAGGAATAAATAAAATTGTAAAGGAATACCTTAATGGGACATTTGAAGACTGCTCTATTTTTAAAAATTATCCATTTATAGCTAGCTATGTTTTCCTTCTCTTGCATTTTTTTTAGAATTAAGAGGGACAGTTGCATTATGGAAAATTTTTAGCGAGATGTAATACAGAAGCGCTGTTTGCAATTATTGTTAAGATAACAAGCAAGAACTTTATTTAGTCTGAACTTGCTCATTTGTTTCTCTGTTTTATTGTTAATCTATTTTTCTATCCAATTTTTCTACCTGAAACTGAAGTATTGTGGGCGTGACACCTTTCAGAGTGAATATGCTTAGGAAGTCACAAAAGATGATGATTAACTGAGTAATAAGCAACTATGAAAGAACAGAGTACTAGTCATGCAAATACCCTTTTGTAGAGATGGACTTCTTCGCACACAGACCTGGATGTTGGTTTACCTGAAGACTGCATGTGTCACATAGGTTCAAGATTGCATTAGATCAGCAATGCTGCCAGACTCTCCCAACAGCATCTTTTTTACAGCTTTCAAGCAGCCGTTTATCTCCTTCAGATCTGCCATGAAATATTTACAGGAATTTTGTTCTAGTTATAGCAGTACATAGAAACCCTAAGTTGTTCATTTTTTTAAGACACCTGTGAGGTAGTGCACAAGTCCACATGACAGTGCAGAGATACCTGAGTTATTGCTGTCTCAAGGCAGTATGTATGGTATGGCATAGCGTAGGTCAAAGCCATGTTGGTCTTAATAACTCTCGTTTAAGACACAGTGAGTTTATTAGGTTGCACTAATGCTAATTCTAAGGAGCTTATTAGTCAGTGACATTCAACCTGCCTGCAACCAGCCAGCTCAAGTGTCTTCACACTGAATTCATCAATGCTTTAGGTTGCAAGGTCAACAGAGACAGAGTATGCTTGGGTGTGTTTGCAACCGCTGCTATTAAGAGTTCCACCTATGTAGCTAGACTGCTTGCTGCGATCCTCAGCTTCGTCTCCATGTCAGGCTTAACAATTGTCGGGCTCTCGGATGGCTGAAGAACTACTAGGGATTGTCTGTCTGCCCTTACTGGCGCACAACGGTCGCATTCACCACAAGGTAAAAAATCCCCTTCAGCTTCTTTTCCACATCAGACTTCGGTCCTATCCACACAAGCTTGTCTTATCCACCCTCAACCTGTCCGCTCCCTCACCTCATTCTTTGTTGCACTTTTCAAACAAACGTTTTTCTGCTTTCTGCTTCTTCTGCTCCTTCCTGCCTCCCACATATGGGCAGACACTTCCCAGAATGAACTGCAAAGCCGTGTCACAGGCCTCCTCCATCCATCCCGTTCAGACTCGCCATTTCCAGATTTGGTTTGGTTGGCTTCCCTGCAAAGGTTAACACCATGGGAGTATTCATTTTGCTACCTGGCCAAAAGAGCAAGACTGAAGTGTGTCTGCCCATCATCCAGAATAGCCAACTGATGCCCCTTGCTTTGGGGATGCGGCATTTCCTATCTTCTATTCATTTCTATGTCTTTCTTATTATGAGCCATAGTATCTTGTGTTAAGAGCCAAAAATCGGTTAGGTGGGGAAACCAAGCATCTCCTTAAGGTTACAAGGCTCATCAATGCCTGAATAAAGATTAAGAAATCATCTAGTGATGCCCAGGCCAATTGTTCTGCCAGAGCAATAATTTTCAGCTCTTCCACGCTGACACCCTTTGGGTAGGAATAATGAGAGGCAGATGGGAAAACAAAGCTAGCTGTGACTCTCTTCAACTTCCATAGTCAAGGAACCAAGAACGACGACGACTATTGTATCCCTTGAATTCTAGTCCATACTGACTCCTTGACATCTGCCACCACTTTAAAAAATGTGAAGATACATACACAGTTTACCAGGAGAATGTGCAACAGCTATTCATTAAACTTCTAAAGTTGTCAGCTTTTTATGACCATGGCACAGAATTCTTCTCTTTGTTGGCATCACACGCAGAGAAAATACCAACTCTAGTTCTGTTTTCTGCACATTTAGAATTAACTAATCTCATTTCAAAAAATGGTGACACTCAAGAATTATCTTTAGCATCTTAAGCTATAAAACCATTAAAAGATCAGGACTATAACCGACGTTCATATTTTTTAGGTTTGTTATAAAAATACCTTACCTAAGACATTTCAGTTACTCTTAACGTCTGGCTGATGGTATGTAATTAACTATTCCTTTCTGAACTTTGGATCCTTTGAACATCAGCTGAACTCGACTACATAACTCCCAAGACTAGATAAAGGAATAAGACATTTACCTATATGACAGTTACTCAAACTAACAACACCCTGGTGTTCAACAGATCCAAACTCTAAGGTCTTCTGCATCTCCTGCTTAGACAGTGGCATACAACAGAGCATCCAACAGTTTGCAGCTTTCTGTAAAATGATAATGATTGCTTAAATTAAGCTGTGGACTGGAATGTGTAACATGTCAGAAGATGGCCACAAATAGAGAGAGGCAAGTTGTCAGAAGCATGGAAATGACATTTCCTCACCTCTTTAGTGACAGCACTGATAGGCAGTTTTACAGATGATCTCTCTTCAGACTAAAAAGTCTTAAGCTTATGTTTTTATCACTCTCATCAAGTCAATGAAGTCGATTAATTCAGGCTGTGATGCCTTGTGGGTTTATATATTCCAGTTTAACACATCTCAAGAACATCAGAAATACTGAGATACCACAATGCTAAATAACATCGCAAAAGTGTTCTGATGCTCA
This sequence comes from Psophia crepitans, assembly GCA_013399095.1. Taxonomy (NCBI): domain Eukaryota; kingdom Metazoa; phylum Chordata; class Aves; order Gruiformes; family Psophiidae; genus Psophia; species Psophia crepitans. Next base: position 348,379 of record VWZZ01000911.1, on the reverse strand, counting down.
CCAAAATCAAGGTTCAGATTTTTAGGCCAAACATTAAAAACGGGCTGAAAACAATTCCTAGATCATTGCTGAAAGAATCACTTCACCTCCTTAGGAATAAACAAAACCACAATAATACAAGACTCTGTGAGACAATCATTTATAAATCCTAATAGTAATCAATTCAGAACTAATAAAATACAGTAGAAATTATAAATAACAGTTGCTACAATTTTCACTAACTTTCCTCTATTCCAGCTCTTTATTGCTTTATCATTCCCACTCCCAACCTCATCTGATTTACTTTGAATGAGACCAGCTAAGCCTGAATTTTTCCTGAAGACAACAAGATAAATCAACCATCTTCAAAGTTATGAGCAGTTTTTTCGATTTATCTCAGTGGCCACAAGCAACTACAATTTAAATCAATATTGACCAATGTTCTATGTAAGAGCTACAACAAAATTTTAATGTAAGAAATAGCATTTAAATTCGGAAAATATTCATTCCTCCTTTATAAACCCAAGCCCAGTATCTCCCCCTCTTTTTTCAAACACAACATGACGTAGTTGACTGTCACATAACACTTTCATCACATAAAAGGAGATGAAATGAAGTCAAATATTAATAAAGCAACAGAAATTCTGGTTCCTGGTATATAAACAGGAATATGCTCTGCATGACACACATAGCAATGCTGTTTTTCTTTGTTGTCCAATTTGTTGTCCACTGCTTCAACAGAAGAACAACAAGGATGATTACAGGTATAGAAAACATGTCCTGTAAGAAGCACGACAGTTGCTTGATTTAGGAAAGGGAAGCGAGAGACACAATAATATATTCTTCAATATATGAAAGGCTACTGCAAAAATGTAAGAAAAATCATGTGTTCTTCATGCCACTGTTAGCCAGGACAGGAAGTGAATTGCAAAAAAGGCAAATTATCATCATCATTTGCTTTCTTTTTTTTTTTCTTTAAAGTATCAAACACAACTTTCTAAAGGTGAAAATAATTAAGCAGTGAAATAGGTTGCATAGGGAAGCTGGGAAATCGCCATCTCCAGAGATGTTACACAATAATATCGACAGGTCAAAAATGACATGAGCAGATACTTAATCCTTCCAACTTGCCCTTTTAATTATTATCATGAGCATGACTTTTTAAATGGCACAGTTTCTTATAAATATGGTGCATCAATTAACATGTCTCAGGATTATACATTTCAATTGGTTTATCCTAGGAGAATGAAACACTGAATAAATCCTACAATTATTTTATTTATTAGAAACACTTATTTCCTAATTAAGAGGAAAATGCACTCGTGCTTGTATAACTATGGGATTCAACAGTGTTCCCAAAGAGGCCAAAACTCTCAGCAATTTCAATGAGATAGCAGTAATTATGGATATCATCATCTATATAAGGCTTTTTAAAACAAAATCAAAAGAAAAAACAAGCAGAACAATCTCCTGCTTAAGAAAAGAAAGAGCACCCTCATGCTTTGCCAGCCGAGGTTGGCATGGATGATGAGTTCCCACTCTATGAGAGAGAGCAATGTACTAGCTCCTTCCTACGATGTGCTTATTTTCTTAATTACATTACTCAAAAGGAATTTCATTCCATCTGCTTTATTGGTGACAATTTGCTTGTATTACGGAGTTACTACAAAAGTCAATTACACAAACATAATGGATGTGAAACAATAAGACACACATGCAAAATAAGAATGACTCTATTACAGGCTGTTTTTCAAGTGCCAGTTTCACATTATAGTGAAAAACATACTCATCTTCGTAACCACATCGTTTATAACACTGGTTTTGTTCAGCGCTAAAATGTAATCTCTTCAGATGCTGAAGCCTTGATAGGCTAGAAGTCATTTATCGCCTTAAAGCAATCTGAGTCCTGCTATTTGGGTTCTGACAGGACTCTGCTTCACCAAGATCTTTGCATTTAATCACAGAACATCTAAAATGAGAATTTTATAGTAGCAGGGTTTAAGGACAGAGCTATGGATAAGGTAAGCCATCTATCTTTCAATTGCTAAGTGCTCCCTTCCCATAAAGTTGTAGCAAAGACTCCTATGAATTAGTGGTTCACTCATCTAGAAGACTGTGTCAAAGTATTCTTTCCATTAAAAGACACTGAAGAACTGAAAAGGATTCGGAAGCAGATGACAATGATCCAGGGCAAGGGAGGAGATGGATTTCTTGTAAACGACATGGAAAGACTGGAACTGCTTACCTGAAATAAGGTGGTGATTAACGGAAGTATGTACTGTCACAATTCCTCTATTCTCTCTCATACATCAAGTTCAATGGGTTATTCAAAAATTAACCAGGCCCTTAGTAAAGCTTAGATAATTGCAAAGTGTTCATGATCCTACTGAAGCCAAAGTCTGATCAATGCTCAAGGAAAAACTGGACTGATCTCTGGACAGTCATCAGAGAGGTGTCTAGAAACAGAGTTCACTAAGGGCAAGTGGTGGAGGAGTTACGTGTCTAACACTTCAGAGTTTATGTTAACTTCCAAGCTATTGGCTTTAAGAGGACCAACTTCCTTGGGCAGATTAACTGCTTTCTTCTGGGTTCTGTAAACTGACCTCTGAAGTACCTGGGACTGGTTACTGTCAAACAGTCTGCAGATGTAATGCCATATGCTGCTTCCTACACTTTGTTTCCAGAAACAGTGCCATGGAGATGCCCTGAAAATGCCCACTTACTTGTACTTTTCCTCAAAGAAGAAAGTCTCTGCTAAGTTTCCTCAAAAAGAAAGCTGAGTCATTACCATTTGAGTAAACCTGTGGTTTAAAATCAATGCAACGTTACAATAATCAAATGTTACTCATATTATTTAACCATTTAACAGAAAGTTAAGAAGCTGAAGTTGTAATAACATCTCCACTGTAAGCAGAGTTCACATGCCAAATGACTTAGTCCATTCTACTTTGTGACTGCATACTAAGCGGTGTTATAACATGCTTGGCCACCAACCTCAGAATTATTAAACCCTCACCACTTATTTCAATGTGGGATACTCAACTGCATTCAAAACACACTCTTTCCATGAATTTCACAGTGACTTGTGCTGTGTAATGCAAGCGAACTGCAGAATGATTTTATGTTTTCTATTGGTAAGGAGAAAAAGCCTTTTCCCTCCCTTGCTACCATACAGCACATTCCTACGCTCCAAGACGAAAACAGCCTTTGAAAGGCAACCCTGCTGCCTCCATGTAACAAGCCAACGTTACCTCGTTGGAATTAGCAGTGAGCCCTTGATACCTATGGCAGTGTATTCTACCTACCTTCGTTAATTTAAAAAGAGGTTTTCCATCCTGTGGAATGAACAGACACAACGCCAGACTACCTTCTGGGTTGAGTCCTTAAAATCCCACTGCAATATCTTTTCTGATCGTCCTTCAAAAGAAATTTTAATTCTGCCTCAAATTCATCTGTTTATCAAACAGGGATGCTACTTCCTTACTTTAAAGAGAAAGGGAAGAATAATGTTAATTAGTAGTACTCCTAATGCACGAACTCTTTGCCCTCTTGGGTGCAATACTGCCACTGAAAAAGCAATGCAAGGTGTTATCACTGCAGTAATAAAACCAAGAAAACATCTCACAACAGCAAAGTGCCTTTATCCCAAAGGCTTTGCAGAGATACCAGTACAGGAATTGCTGCTCGCTGAAATGCAGCACACATACACTCAACCTGGTGCCATTAGATGAATCTGTTGAAAAAGGCTAAGGCAGCTCAACCACACCCAGGACAGCAGAGAGGAGGAATCGATCCTCTCCAAGGGAAATCCCAGCGAAAAATTAGGCAGTTTGAACGCAACCTGGTACTTAACCAGATCTAACACCTCCCATTATACAATTTCATAGGACAAGGGGCAAGGGTTGCAAGCTGGAGCATAGGAGGTTCCAGGTTAACATAAGGAAAAACTTTTTCACCGTGAGGGTGACAGAGCACTGGAACAGGCTGCCCAGAGAGGTTGTGGAGAATGTCAGGAGACATTCAAAACCCAACTGGACACGTTCCTGAGTCATGTGCTCTAGGTGGTCCTGCCCTGGCAGGGGGGTTGGACTAGATGATCTTTCAAGGTCCCTTCCAACCTCCAATATTCTGTGATTCTGTAATTTTATGAATAAATACACCTTGCCTATTGCACATGCGCCAGAACTCCAATTTTTCAATCTGTTATGGAACGTGTTGGTCTCACATTTAAATGGACTCAATGAGAAAGCAACACTATCTACTTTGAAGGTTGGAAAAAAAGTTACTTGGGACAAAAGAACCACCCTGCAAGCTCCTGGAGGTGGTAACTGGCCTTTCAAAAGTCACTAACTACTGGAATGACTGACCAGCTTTCAAACAGAAAAATACCAGATGGAAAACTATCCCAGCATCAATATTTCAAAGTATATAAAACACTGTCTTCAGATATAAAATATAACCCTCTAAAGCTTTTGTGTATGAATCATGGCTTTTTTGTTTGGTTTACTTGTAATGATGAGTTGGAAGACAGAGGGAGGAGACAGTAAAACACAAGGGGCTTCTGTCTTATCAGCAGGTCCCTAAAAGAGCTCTCAGTTCGTTAGGAAAGACCTGGAGAGTCTCCTCCCCTCAAGCTAATCATCCTGGAGAGCTCATTTCTCTGCAGCCTGTCTGTCTGAGACCAACTGAACGGGATTTACTTTGCGACCCTTTAATCCGTGCAGCCTAAATTGAGCCAACAGGGGCTGGCTGAAACATTAAATTAATGAATCGCTAAAGTTTGTTTTTCGTGAGAAGCAAGTGCCTGAGTGGAAAAGGAAAGAGCCCTGAAGTACAGTGGCCTCACGCTGGCTGCACAATATCCATCATCGCAGGACTTAGAAATCCAATGCAGATCTTCTTGCAGTATTTCATCCCACTCTCCGTAAGGCTCTGGACAGGTCCCGTCTCTCAAAGTCACGTAGACCAAGCTGTATTTATTACTAATTCAGGTTGAGCAGTGCAACAGTATTAGTCCAGCATGAAATACCACAAGCAGCAGATGTCCAGCAACAACTGTTTTGCTACAAATAAACAAACTGGTCTGCTGAATTCTTGAGCAGCATCTAAGGGACACCAAGCTGCACCCAGAGACCCAGCAGAGAACTAAAACAAAGCAAAGCACACTGCTGTGAGATGCTGAACTTCCTTATAGGGGCAAAAAATGTCTAAAAGTCAAATGAAGTCATGTTTATGTCCTAGAAAGGAGGAGGAAAATATCGATAGATTCAAGTTGCATGTTTAACTGAACTTTGTGTAAATAAAGATAAGTTTCTGTACGTACATCATTGTTCATAAAGTTCTCAGTCAGTTAAGTAAAAAGACTTGAATGACTTCTTTAAGCAGACACTTTCTATATATACTCAATTCAAGCACTATTCTCTAAAATACAGAGGTATGAACTTTACAAAAGATAGGGATTAAAAGACTGAAGAACCAAATTATTCCCTTTGTTTATAGCAATGTACTAAACTCCTCTTCTTCCCTAGCTGCTATAGGTAGCTTTCCCATAAAATGAAACTACTTTGGCTAACTTGAGCTCAAAAGTAAAAAAATCTTTTTGACCCTGACCTGAGAACTACCTGCAGCAAAACTCTGAAAGAGTGGGACGCTACACGAATTTCAGGATGAGACCTAACATTCTCCCAATGCTGGGACATCAGCGTGGCAGGCTGAGTGCAAAGAAGAGGAGTTTTCAACCAACAGCACTCAGGTGAAAGTGCTGCTCTTACCACACCGCTCTGGGATTAACGCCACCCACGCAGAGCCTTATTGCATCTAAGAGACTCCAACGCACAGAGCGATGGGATTTGCTGAAGCTTCAACACCTCTAACAAAGCCAGGACTGATTAACCTTACTGATATTCTATACCTGTGTGCCAGAGGAGATACAAGTTTCTACGCTGTGCCCAGCTTAACCAGTTTGAAACAAGGTGAGCAGAAAACCCTATTAGTGCTGAGCTACCAGACAAGACCATAAAGTGCTCCTTGTTTTACACTTGGAGGTGCAGGGGATGAAGGACACGTTTCCTCTTGTATTCTTCCCCCTTTTGCTATATGCTCAGCTTGGACATTTCACCATGCTTGAGTTTATGATGCTATGCAACAGACTAATCCTCGCCTCCCATGGAGGATGGCACGTACTTTGAGATGGTGAGAAACGCAGCACATACTAAGTGCTATTGTCAAAGTCTCTGTAACTGCTCCCTGCTTATATGGTGTTTGGTATGTCCATTGCTCGATACTGAGACGCACTACTATGAATCGTTATGATGAGCAATCTAATGCCACTGGTTAACTCACAAAAGCAAATATTTTCTTAAATGTAATTCCTGTGTGTATTTTCCACAGCTGTCTTGTGAGCAAAGGAAACATTTGTCCGCTCAGGAGCGCTTTGCTTTGGCAGGGAAATGATGCAGAGCACCATTCCTGCTATGAAGCCCTTGCACACTAACATCTTTTCCCTCTGTCCTGCAAAAAGCGAGGTGCTGCTCAAAACGCTGGCTGAACAAGCCAGCTCCTCACCACGCAACGAGCATCACTGCCGCATACCGGCCAGAGTTTATAGATTTGCCTGTAAATGCTTTCTAGAACCTATGTCTGGCACCAACGCACTCAGAAATTGCATCACAATATTTTATCTTACATTTAGAGGTCAGATGCGAAAGGAGCATGTTCTGCAGTGGTACCAGTATCTCATTTAATAAACATGGGACCGCTGTTGGGACTTCCCTTAACAACACTCACGACATCCGTTTGATTTACTGGAGCTCTGCTCTTTGAGGACTATGCTAAAGGCAAACCAGTTTGAAAACAGCATTTGGAATATGGCCAGGAAAAAAAGGAAAGAAACTAAAGGAGCATATCCTCAAGCTAAATGCTAAAAAAAAAATAATCCTATGCTTTTTATTTATTTACAATGAAGCAACTCAATTCAGAAAAGATAGATGTCACCCACATTCACAGCTTTAAAAATATATATAAACAGTGCACCTGGCAACTAAAGTTATTGATTTTCTAATTCCTGTGGGACAATAAATCTAAATAAATTGAATTAGGCACTTTAAAAATACAGACCACTTTGTTCCTTTAAAATCAGCACAGGGGATAGAAATACAAGCTTTTGATTTCAATTTAATCCTGGTTCAAACAGAAGTGAGATTTTCTATCAAAAAGTACAATATGAGATGTGAAAGCTTCCTGCTGGAAAGCACTGCTGAAGGAAGAGATAGATCCTCTTAATTAAGGTTGTCTTGTATTTGTCTCCCTAAAACAGACATGATCAATAGGTGCAGAATAAAATTGATTGCTGCAGCTCATTTCATTAGGTGAAGCAAATGTCTCCATAGAGATTAAGCATGTCTTTAATATCTGAAGGTGGTAACATCTGTCTGGTTGGAACTGTGAGCTCTCTGAGGCAAGGTTAAAAAAAACCCAAACAACCAGATTAGTAGTAGCTGCATAATTCTTATAGCTCTCCCCCACTCCAAATCACTGAACCCCATGTTACAGAAATTATCCTTAGGGCTCTTATCTCATTGACCCTCTGTACTAGCACTAAATGTCACATCTTTCCCTAGCAACAGCTGCTAGACTGAGCAAGGTCTTGTCTGTCACGCATATTTCTGCACAGCAGTCATCCGGGAGCTCCAGCAAGAAAGCAGCTGGGAGGACGGGGAATGGTGCTCCTGCGCAGCCAAGAGAGGAAGGCGAGAAGGGAAGCCGCAAGCCAGAGAGAGGAGTGCTGGGGGGGAGTGTCTGCAGAGCAGCGTTCGGCAGCAAAGGAACCCTGCCAGAGGAAGACAAACGGCGAGGACAGTTATTGGGAAAAAAAGGCTGAGCACAGATTTACTACGATTACCGCTACGTGCGTGCCCTCTCTGCTTTTCCTCTTGCCCAGCTGTCTCCATGTTGCCAAGCCCCCATGGTAAGCGCAATGCAGCCATATTGTGAGGAACAAACCGGTTAGAGGGGATGAGGCAGGCAGGCAGGCATGGATGGATGGATGGACGGATGGATGGAGTGACCACAACCCATTCATTCACTGCACCCGGAGAGTCTGACTTGATGAGCTTTGCTGCTGGTTCCTGTTTCCAAAAGTTCTTGGTTTCTCCTCTGCTTTCACCAGCCACCTCACCTGTGCAAGCAGGCATGTAGAAGGCTGAGGACAAAATAAGCCTGCAGTATGGGAAGTTTTGCGGCAGTGTAGATGACTAACAGAGGATCTGAAGCCCTGAGAAACCAATCCCACCATTGTTTCTTGTTTTCGTTTGGGGAAGGGTAAATAAAAACGCGTCTTGGAAGCCAAACAATAGGAAGGGATTAGAATGAAAAGCAGCCAAGCCAGCATTACCCCTTCATCCTGCATCTTTGCTGAGGTGAGAAATCTTACAGGAGTCAAGCTACCTAGAACAGCATAATGCAATTTTCTGCCAGCAAAAGAGCCCGGAGCTGAGGGATTACTCTGATCCCAGGCCCAGACCCTGCTAGAGCTTCCACACGAGCAGAGAGACATAGAACGTTCCCCCACCCATGTTTAAGGGATTGTTTTCATTGTAACTGCACTCGCACCATCTGTCTGAGTTGCCTAAACAGTACCATGTGTGCAGTTTGTGCTGCCCTCTCTGTACAGATATTTACATACTCTTGCACAATACACTTGCTGAAAGATAGATGAAAAGAAAGCATAATCCTGCTGAGGCAGCTGCAGGGAAAAAATTAGAGAGAAGCATTCGGACTTGGCATGACTTGGGATGTTCAAATCATTAAAACGTTCTCATAAGCAACTCAGAAACACATCCATGTATGCTGGAAAGGTAGGGGCCTGAGAAACAACATTCCCTCTTCCCGCACTCCTCCTAAAATTTACATTTCTCTTTTTGTCAACTAAAAGCTTGAGTCCTGCAAAAGTTCACTACAAGGTGACAGTCTTCGTTACATGAAGACTTTGATTTGAGAAACCGTGAATCAGCTTCTGATATTGACATCGAAAGAAGCATCACTGTAAATAACTATTTTTTTATATGGTGCCTTTCCAAAGCAAGGTTTGTGAGCCCTTTGCTCTTTTAATGAAGTTTTCCCTTCCACCTTATTTTGGAGGAATATCAGGGAAGAGAGTTGCCCGCAGTGATGTAGCAGGCCAACAGCAAACCAGACACGAAATCCAGGTAGCCTGCATCGCAGCCTAGTCCTCTGCTCATCAGGACACAACATAAGCAACACTTTACAGTTGCAACAGAATTTTGTCTTTGGGTTTCAAGTTTACTCCAAATGAACAGGTTCAGCACCAAGCTGCAGGGAGGCATCTCACCAGCCTGCTCTATCTGATAACATACAATCCTGTCTAATATTTGACAAACACTTAGTCAAAGGTCCTAGAATATGATACAACTTAAAGAACAGGACAGTTTTACAGAAGATATGATGAGAGAGATGTATTTAAAAAAAAAAAAGCTTAACTAAAGTAATAAAACATAGAGGGATTACATACTTTCAGGAAGAAAGTCTTAAGTCAACAGCCAAGGTTGCACTGTCAATTTTTCAGAAACAAGGAGAAAGTAAGTAAATTATTGATGTTCCAAAACAGAATATGTTTGCTTTTGTATGAAACTCTGGAAAGGCTGGAATCTAGATAATTAGGCTGGTGGCAAACTGGATTTGGATAAGCCAAATCCTTATGCGTGACAGCCATCAGGCTCTCACACCAAAAAAGGTGGAAATCTTATAAAAATAATCAGGAAATATTACAAAATCAGCACTCTTCTCATGCCTGGCTGTTTTAAGTCAGTGTTCGTTCTTTGCTTTCAACCCAGGAAAAAAAATGAATCCCATGAATCCTGAAAAACTCCTAACTTTTAGCAGAGCATTAAGCATGCAGTTCTGGGACAGGTCTCTGCACATGCATACACAGCCTGCCCACATTCCCGCACTGTTTCAAGACCCCATATTCCATTTTTCCTGTGCTCCAGTCTATAGAGTAATATAAACAAAGAAAACAACCAACCTTACAGCAAACAGTAAACTCTCCTTGTAAGTTATGTAGAAGGTAAGGAAGAAGCTGGCTTGCTTGAAAATTTTCTGAGCCTGCTGTCTAAATATTTAAGTCCCCTTTGAAAAGGTTCTTCAATAGGTCAAATGCACAGTGAAGGGCCCTGAAATAAGATCAAGGTGCAGGCAGACTGGCCATGAAAAAAGACAGTTTGTACTTAAGCAAACCCCACACAACTGTCATGGAAAGATGAAGAGGGTACCTGTAAGCACCAGCCACCCCTTTCTGGGGCTGAGGATGGTGTCTCCATATTCTCAGACCTAAGAGAAATTTAAACCAAACATTTTTCTGGGTTCTGACTAATCATTTCCAGTGAAAGGAGATATTGGCCAGTCTTGTCTAAACAAACCAGATGGGGCATGTTTAGGAAAGGTGTTAGCTAAGGTTTTAAACACCACTTAGCACCTCCTTTAGGTAAACGATTTAGCTAAAGCAGTTGGTAAACACTGGCCGCTTTCCTCGTCTGGACAGCGGCAGGAGAAGCTGCTTTGTCCAGATTTTTGCTCTGGTGGTTTATACTAACAGCTATTTTGCTTGAAACAATTCCTCAAATGGAATAGGTTACGATGTGCATGAGGAATTTTTTCCTGAGTTGCCACAGGACTACACTGGGATGTCAGTGGGCACATCCATGCTGTCCCCCTCTCTGCCACCCACCCAGAGGCAAAGGCACAGGCTGCTACAGAGGTGGGATTAAGTAAATCCATCGTCTAAAATAAATCAAGGCTTGTAAATTGAGATAGTACGTTTTATTAAACTCACATAGCAGAAAAAGCAGCTTTCAGACATGCAAATTGTTGTTCTTCACTACTTCTGTCTCTGCCCTTCGACCACTCCACCTCCAGCAAAATTTCTTCCTCTACTGTACCCATTTCTTACTGTTGTCTAGATGATCACCCAGAAGCACTGCCAAGACTGCACCAAGACTTCAGGTATCTACGGTTTTCAGTATCTACATTTAAATAAAACGAATCTCGAATTCTTGACAATTCATTCGAAGGAAGCTCACTTCCAATGGGCCTAACTTTGGTTTCAAAACTGCAGGAAATTACAATAGAGGGGATTATTTTAGATGCAATTCTGATTTACAGGGAAGAACCTCCCGAGGGTTCAGAAGGGGAAGGTGACTGATACCCATGTTATACTCTGAGGGTGGGGGGAAGCAGTAAAAGCAATGGAATGAGGATGATGGACTTAAAAAAGGCTTCAGTAAATTCAGGGAACCAGCTGGCTGGGCTTCTGGAACAGAAACTTCAGCAGGCAAAACCTGAAAAGCTGCCAGAAGGAAAGGCTGGAAGCAGGGCAGTAGACAAGAAGGCATTAGCTGTTTAAAAATCAGAAGTTTTGAAAATCCAACACAGAAACAACTTCTTATGGCTAAGAATAACAGCAAAGCTCTCTTGTGACAAAATCAGAGCCTACGTCACAAGAAGAGCGTTGCAAGTACTGAGGGACATGAAAGATGAAAAGAGAATATTCTATAAATATATCAGAAGGAAAGTACAGCCCTATTGCTTAATAAGGAAGGAGAGCAAATCATTCATGACAGAGAGACTAAAGTAATCCATGCTTTCATTGCTCCACGTCTTCACAAAAAAAGATTAGCTATGACCAGAAACTTCACATCGTTCTAAAAATGAGTCAAAACCACAGACTGGAATAAGGAAACAAGCAGCTAAAAAATATAAGACAGGTTAAATGTAGTCAAGCCCACAGTTCTGGGTGGTGAAATCCAGTACTGAATTCAATCAAAAAAACACAAACCTTTGAACCACTGCCAATCATCTTCAACAATCTTCCGAGAACGTTAGAGACGCAGCAAAGTGGGAAAGTAAAATGTTGCAATTCTCTCCAGAAAATGAAGGCACTGGGGAATAATTACTACAAGCAGAGGGTGAAAGAACTGGATTAGTTTAGTTTAGGAAAAAGGAAGATGAGCAGAGTACAGTAACTCTTGATATATGTTAGAGATATTTAAAGACGACAGCAATTAATCGTTCATCACATTTACAGAGTAAAAAATAAGTAGTTGGCTCCATTTGCAGAAAAGAAGGTTTATTTAGATCAGACCTTGGGGAATTTTTCCCTCAGTACGGACAGTTAAGGATGAGAACATGTCCCAGGGATACTTGTGGAAGAAACTGCCCTCACAAATAAGAAAACAGCTATCAGGAATGCCTTGGGACACTCAGTTGTGTCACAGAAAAAAAGGAGAGAGTCATGAAAAATGCAGCTACATAGTTTTTTGAAGTCTCTTCCAGGGGTACATTATATTTCTGTGATGCTTCAGGAAGAAACTCAAGGTAATATTGGGATGGGAAAAATAAAAATAAAAGAACCACCCAGCAAAATGTAAAGCCCACCTCCAGGCTGCTGCTAGTCTCTCAACTTCTGGTTCTTTTAGAAAAGCTGAAACGACTTTGCAAAAGGATTCAGAAGAATATGCTTTTTTTGGACAGTGATTTAAACCTGAAGCTGTGCTGTAGGTGCTCTGAATTGCCCCCAGAAAAGACTCCCACTTGGCTCATTAGGCTGAGAAAACAGTCTTTCCAGCTAAATCAACCCTCCTGAATACTACTCGTGGGTCTTGATAACAACGACGCATCTTAGAACTGCTTATTAACTACTTCACTTGAAAAACAAGCAAAATCCTGCTTGCAATGCAGGGCAATATATGCAACCCATATTAGACACAGACTGCAGACATGAAATCAAAGTTCTTTTTCTCTCAGCTGTCAGCAGCTTACAGACCCTTGCATTTAACCAGCTACTAGAGCTGGGGAAAGGTTTCCTGTGCCTGAGCTCTGCTGAAGTAACGTGCACTTCTGTGAAGATCTGCACAATGATTGCTACCAGCAGCTTCTGTGCCGTAGCTGGGGTGGCCTTTAGAACAACTGAACAGAAACTCATTTTGCCACCAAGGGGAATGACTTGCAAAATGTGCTCCAAGATAGCCTTTGATCATTCACTGTGTGCCTTGTATATCAAGAACTCTCATAGTCTGTCCTCCACCTGCAGAACAGCTCCTGTAGCTGATAACCATGGGAGCAAGGACTGCCTTGTAACACACACTATGGGCAGAGATAGGTAAAATTAACCGTGCAGCTTGTAAGGTGCAGTGCTGAAACATGGTGATTTACCACAAAATAATTCAGTTGAGAGAGATCTAAAATAAGAAAAGGGAAGAGAGGAACATGGATGCTTTGCTGCTTTGGCTGTAACTAGAGACAAATGGGATAGAAATCAAGGCGAACAGCTACCAGAGCTAGATGCAACCATTCAACCTGCAGGAATAACGTCCTGTACATCAGATAACCATGAGCTTGCTTGTCACGTTATTTGGAGTTTCTACAGGCCTCTCAGTGTATCCTTGCCCTAAGGTAAACTTGCAACCACTTACAGAAATACAGCTAGGAAACCAGGAAAGTCTGTACTTAAATTCAGCTCTTAAAATTTACTAGGCATGTTGCTGAGAAGCTAATGTCCTTTTAGCTTTTAACAGTATGACATTCCCAGAGGAGGTGGATGGTGCAATGAAAGGAAAGGCTATCTGGACACAGATGTGCTGTTTATCACCATCAGCCAGACAACAAAATTTGCTGATACGCTCTTTGGTGGATGGACTCTAAAGTGAACCTTTTGTTTTCCCCCAAAAATACGAATGTCACCACAGTGAAGAATATTTTTTTCCTCTTACTTAGTGTGTAATAAAAAAAAAGACAAGTGTTTTCACAGGGGTAGGTTCCTGTTAACAGGAAGAGGCACGTCTATGCGAGATGTTGTACCTTTTACAATAAAATTACCTGCAACAAGCAAGGCTTCTTGTATCCGAGTAAAGAACAACGCTGCTTACACTGCCAGCTCCCGCCTGCACTACTTGGAGGAGTCAGGGATCATCTTTGCTCTGCCCAAGACTAGTTTCTAATAATAGCTAAAAAAACCACCTACTATGGGAGGGAAAAGTCTTTGGCTGCTATAACATTTATACTAGTTATACACATTAAAATGTCGGAGAAATACGGTCTAGTGATACGGTGAAAGTGGCTCAGCAAGACCTGCAGCAAATTTGGGAGGCTGATACAAAGGTATTCCTGAGTGAGCAATTGAAACCAGTCCTCCAATAACTCATTTGTTGCTCACAAAATTAATAAGGCATAGAAACAAAAATCTTATGGGAAATTTAACTAACATTGCTAATGTGGAAAGAAGAACACATTCCAGATGATTGAGGCTTCGGTAAATTTAATGCTAAGCATGTATTCTAAATATTCTTCTATAGAATTGTAGAATCATTTAGGTTGGAAAAGACCTTTAAAATCATCAAGTCCAACCACTAATGCAGCACTGCCAAGTTCACCACTAAACCATGTCCCTAAGCACCATATCTACATGTCTTTTACATACTTCCAGGGATAGTGACTCAAGCATTTCCTTGGGCAGCCTGTTCCAGTGCTTGACAACTCTTTCGGTGAAGAAATTTTTCCTAATATCCAATCTAAACCTCCCGTGGTGCACCTTGAGGCCATTTCTTCTCATCCTATCACTTGTTACTTGGGTGAAGAGACCAACACCCACCTGACTACAACCTCCTTTCAGGTAGGTATAGAGAGCAATGAGGTCTCCCCTGAGCCTCCTCTTCTCCAGACTAGACAGTCCCAGTTCCCTCAGCCGCTCCTCATCAGACCCGTGCTCCAGCCCCTTCACCAGTTTCGTTGCCCTTCTCTGGACACGCTCCAGGGCCTCGATGTCTTTCTTGTAGTGAGGAGCCCAAAATGGGACACAGTACTCAAGGTGCGGCCTCACCAGGGCTGAGTACAGGGGGACCATCACTTTCCTACTCCTGCTGGCCACACTGCTCCTGATACAGGCCAGGATGCCGTTGGCCTTCTTGGCCACCTGGGCACACTGCTTGGTCATATTGAGCCAGCTGTCGACTGACACCGCCAGGTCCTTTTCAGCCAGGCAGCTTTCAGCCACTCTGCCCCAAGCCTGGAGAGTTACCTGGGGTTGCTGCGACCCAAGTGCAAGACTCAGCACTTGGCCTTGTTGAACCTCATACAGTTGACCTCAGCAATGAAGCCACACAGCTACAAAAGTGTGGTGAATACAGACTGCGTGCCAAGTTTAACGTGTTTGGTTTGTATGGAGATAGAACATCAAGCTATGAGTAAATCTGCTTTGTGTTCCCTCTCTTCTGACTATTCTCATTGTGAAACACAATGAACTGAAAGAAAAATTGAATTACAGGCTGACTTGAGATCTGTATCTCATTTTGGATCACTCAAACTGCATCCCTGGGTTTTTACTATGCTACTCTACAGCTATTACAAATATGACAGATGCCCAGTATACTTCCATTGCCATCAGTGGCTCTGCATTTTCCCATAGTTGTCCTGAAACACAAATGCTTAGAAAAGCTTCCTGAGGAAACTCTCCAGTTAGTGGTTTGGCTAAGAGGAAAAATGGGCATTTTAAGCATATACCTTACAAAACAGTATAACAAAACCCTGGAATTTATCCATGCAGCAAACCGAGTATCTCAGTCAAGGGAGAGAACCAAAACCCTGCAAGGAGTCCAGTTCCTGCAAGAGCCATTTACAGTGATACTTGGCTGAGAAGTCCTACGGCCCTCACACAGAGCAAGGGAGCGTTATTTCTGAAGAAAGAGCTGCACCAAGGTGACTTTACAATACCCAGAGCAAGCTGCTGAGAGCCCTGGGAGAAAACCATGGCCCCATCTCATAACCTCATCCTGCTTCTGCACCACCACAGCATTTTCGGGACAGATCCGCCTTCCTCCAGAGGGTGCATCAGCATGTAGACTGACAGGGACACTCTCACAGTACCAAGGGAACCCCAGGCAACAACAAATAACTTCACTTTCAGCTTTCCAGGAACGTGCGAAGGAGGTTTACGCTTGCTCTGCTGGAAGTTGTGCCGCAAACAGGGCTTTCACATGACTCTCTCATGTCCCCGGGAAAAATACTTTATCTTCTAGCAGATACCATTGGAACAGATTAAGAGAAAGGATACCACCACATTCCTCCAATGCTCAGGAGAAGTTAGGTCTAAAGAAGCCTCGTGGCACCCGGGTTAGTGCAATACCCTCACCCATTGCCAGGGGGTAACTGGGTAGCGAGGTGGCACAGGGAGCTCATTGCATCAGCTAGGATTTTTATCTTGTGAACACAGGGGTTGGTTAGAGGCTGGCTGGATTGTGACATTTTCCACCACACTAATGCATTTTCATCCTCAAAGGCTCTCGTTACATGAATTCAACTGTGACTGGAGAGGTTCTCACTGGGAGGTCCTAAGGTGGCTGAGCGGGACCCCAGATCCCACTTCTCACCATCTTGTTCCCTCATAATGCCAGTGCCTCTCGTGAGGTAAGCGCCAAAGCCTGATTTTCAGTAAACTCAGCTCCTTAAAAGCTCTGTATAAAAGAAAAGGACATGCGAACACAAACACCATGTCAGCTGAAGGAGGAAGAGAGACTGCCAAACTTCTGTACGCAAGTGTTGCAGTTTAACCCGGCAGGCAGCTAAAACAACCAAACGGCTGTTTGCTCTCTGCC
>VWZZ01000911.1:255024-331448 GCA_013399095.1 Psophia crepitans | reverse complement strand
GCTGAAAAGTCCTTCACTGGTGTAAGCATTCCCCAGCAGCAACCAAACCATCAGTGTGTTATCGACATTATTCTCACTCTAAATCCAAAACACAGCGCTGTACCTGCTACTTTGAAGAAAATTAACTCTATCCCAGCAAAACCAGGACAGCAAGGAGGGCCTGACTTACACACCTACACCTAACACCCCTTCTCCTCCTCTTCCTGTAGTATCCCCATTCCCCTGCTGGTTTGGGACCACGGCCACCGGGCCACCACCCACCTTCAGACCAGGCAGCCAACGGCTGCTGCTGGTCCCAAGGTTTGCCTACCTTATGCTCAGGAGGACATGCATTTAGGTTGTCTTCCTCTACCTAGATGCTCTTTTACACAACTTCTGGGAGCCTTGTAACCATTGAGACATCTTCTGCATTGTCAAATGTGGTAAGAAACCATCAAGCCAGTGTAAATCTATCCTGGTGAGGGAGTGGGATGAATTCACAGACAGTGCGATCACACAGCCTCATTTCCTTGGAAAACCAGGCTGAAAATCCCAAAAATAAACAGAAGAGCTTGTCAAAGTTTTTCCTGGTTTCCAAGATCTACTTCAAGGAGAGTGTCAGAAGTGAGGAAGAACTCCAGGGGCTGGCCTGGGTCCTCCCCCATCCCATACATAAGGCTATGGTCAAAGGTAAATGCATCCCCCCCCTCACCAGCAGTACAGAGGCTGTGTTTCCCCCTTGGCCTGGCCCAAAACTGAGGGGTCAGTGTCCCAGAGGAGACTCTGCTCATGAGACAGAAACAAGCAGGCACAAGGAGGGAGTTGACCTGGCCTCTCCTGAGGTACAAACCCATGCTCCTTCAGACTCCAAATCCCCAATGCTCTCTTCAGTCAGCTAGGGGTTTTTTTTGGCTTTTTTTAATACATAAATAATTCACTTTCCTTACCCTTTTTAAAAGTGAAATTCAGAACAAAACCCATGAGTACCTCATGATCCAGCAGGCACAGAGGGACTTCCAGTTTTGCTTTCCCAGCCCTCCAAGGTCACCCTCTGAGGGACGTGTTTCCCTCGCACTTGCCTGCTCTCGGTACAAAAAGGTACAAATAAAACCCCCTGGAGCCCAGGTGAGACCCAAACACCAGCACTGCAGCACCTGCACTCCAGACGGGACTATGCACGAGGCACAACACTGATTTGCTTCTAGTAGTACACAAATGTACTAGAAGAAACTCAAAATTAACACAGGGTGAAGCTCCAGGGGTTCACAGACTATTTACAGAAATACAGCCACGCTAGCAAGGCTTCATTTGCTGTTTATGCCTGTGCAATCCCGGATCCCCAGACTGTAAGCGGTTTACTGGCATACAACTGACAAAACCATTCAGCCGCTTTTGCAAAAATTTCCAGTCCTCCCATGATGTTCCAATTAGGTCTGCTACTAATAACTGTCAGCTTCGTGAATAATTTTACATAATTAACTTGGGCAGAAATCCTCCCTACAAATATGCAGCTAGGATGTAAGTAACCGATCATTACTCACTTTCATGCCCTAATGCAGCCACATTTCATCCCATTAACTTTCACCTTCAGTGCCCAACAGTGCTGCCCTGGTGATGCTTTTCTATGCATTGAATTACAATAATACACAGGAACATGTGTAAGTGGGTGGACCCAGAGCAGCAGCTAATAATCTTTGGATCTTTGGATCTAATGCAAGCTACTTCACAGCTGAAGGATTTTCTGAAGCCTCTCTTCAGGATCCTCTCCCCTACTGTATTCAAGAGAGCACATCCACTTCTTAACTCTGATGTTATCAGTCTCTCGTCTTCCCAATATGAGGAAAACAATGAAGAGTTGTGAATCTAGCCTGCACCAGAAAGCAGAGATATTAAAGCATGTTCAGTGCTTCCATAAGCATGAGTGGGAGCATATTTAATTCTACTTTTTGCAATAGTAGCATTTTTCTCTACTTTCTAATTTACTTTGACTCAGAGGAAATACGTGGCGGTCAGTGCAGCCTGTGAAATTAAACCTTGGCCTAGCAATCAGAGACAAAGCAGTCAACAAAAGCTGAACAATTTCTTTCATCTTTTGGGCTTTTTTGTTTTAAGAAATGGATATCTACTCTGAGTTTTAGATTGGGAAGCTTTTGATCTTGCAGTGCAATGGAAAGGAAACCTCTGCTTGAAGCTTGCAGCTAATGCTCTGTTTGCAGAGGGCAAACTTTCCTTATCGGTGTGGGTGCAGGACAGGAGGACACATCTTCGACCGTGATTTGTAGCTGTGGCCTGGAATATATATACTGTTACCTGCCCTGATCTGTTGCACAGTGGTGCAATATGCTTCCAGTAAGTGGCTGCATTCCTCTTCAGAGGTGGGTGAAATGATTCATCTTCTATATATAGACCTGTTGAAGTACGAAACCATGCTGATTTTTTCCTTGCAGTTGTTCTCAACACATGCTTTTCCATTTCACGTTATTATGATTCTAAAAGGGTATGTTGAATATTTATCAGACTGAAATACAAGTTATCTGTGCCATCCCTCATAAATGTAGATTTTAAAAGTTCCTTATCTTTACTGCAAAATTTTGTGATTTAGAAATAATCTAACAAGAGCATTCCTAGACAAGTAATTCCCTCTACCAATTTGTCAAGTCCTGTTTAGTTGTTCAAGGGTTACAGGATTTAAAAAAAAAAAATCCATCTATGTTTATATATAGTAATACATTAGAATATAATGGAATACAGTCAACAAGGTAAATCTCTTGTGTTTTCTCCACTTGTCTGTAAGCCATCTGCAGCTGGGAAGTTTCATTGTTAGAGGGCCATTAATGAGATCAATACAAGTTATATCCGCAAGGCATCACCTGGCTCATATGCTATTGAAAGGCTCTTGGGTTCAGCAAACTGTTTGGGTTCTCACGTGCAGTTATGTCTAACTGTGCCCCTCCTTTTGCAACCCAAAACCTGGAAAGGAAAGCATTCCCGTTTTTCCCATACATCAACTTTAACACACACAAAATTGGTACAATAAATAGATTCAGAGATTCTAAATTTATCCTCAGTGGATGGTCTGGGAACGATGAGGGGTAGGTAAAAGGGAAGGCTCTCTGCCAGATATTTCCTCTCCTGTATTTAACTGACTTTTTCCCTGCTTTCCTTTGTGCCTTGTCTCAGGTTTAGCTATGCATTCATCAGTTTTAGTTTTGGTTCCTGAGTAAGCCCAGCTGCAGTAGCTGTCACCTCATATCAACAGCACTTAATGGCTCTCTTGTACCCTCTACTCCTACCCAAAAAGTCGTAACTATTTTTTTTTCTGGATAATAGTGAGGGCAGGTGAAAAAATAAATTAATAGCAACAAGAATTTTAAAGACACTTCCTCCACTTTCATTCCGTAGTGTAAAGCAGCAGAAGGACAATAAACACAGAGCTGTGGAGCACAAGAGTCTGATTGTTCCTCTGGGGAAGAAAAAAACATCAAAACCATGTGCATTGGCCATGGAAGAAAGACTGCCTTTCTGGTTGTGTCCAAGCTCACATGACAGATACAAGTTGACATAACACTGCAGTTATTTATCACACAGATGTTTAAAGACACCTCCTAATAAAAAATGATAATTACACACAGTACCACAAATCCACTGGACCGTGAAAGCTAATATTTACTCAATACTAAATACCTAATGGCCATGCAAGGCTCTGAGAACCCAAATTTGGTTACTGCTTTACTACTTGGAAAGCCAGCGCTTCAGAGAAAATAGATTATTTGGCTTTTTTATCAAGCTATTCTGCCTTTACATTTTCCATCAGTCAGTCAGTCACAGCACACAAGTTTTCCATTTTCCAGTACTTTCAGCACTTCGAATGCCAGTAAAATGGATTTTCACCTTTGCGTTTAGTTTTGCATTGGTTTAGCACTGATACAGAAACTGGAGAGAGAAAGGGAGAGAAGAGCAATACAGACCTTGAGCAGAGTCCTGCCTGCACACCAGGAGGGAAGGAAGGAGCTGAAGGAACGAAGCATCCCTGGCTGCACCCTTTGTCCTGCATACTCCTCACTTCGCCTCCCGGGTGGCATTTCCTGCCTTGCCTGCGTGAGGGACAACACGAGGAAGCATCCATCCACTTTTCATCTGTTTATTTAAGGAATTTACATGGCTATGCTATGGCCCTATATATGCCACATAAGCTTTAATTATTTTTTTTTAAATCTATTGTTAACTGTAATTGTTATCACTGAGACAGAAAAGTGCTACTGAGAGACAGCGTTCCTCTCTGAGCAGTTTCTGTACGGGTGCAGGCGTGCTAGCACGGCGCAGGGCTATGTAAGAAGTTCTGAGCTGCCTTAGGTACCAGGAAAAGTACAAACAGATCAGTGCGGTTCTTTGCTCGAGCGAACGACTCATTTTCCCCTTACCACTTGGCGTTGCTTTGCACAACAGTGGCAAAACCTCAATTTGAAGAAATTGAGATTTACTTGAAAGAAGCGACAACTGAGGCAAAAATCCTTCAGATACATTATTTGCTCAGTTCCACCCATTATGGAAGGATAAATGCTATAAACAGCAGAAAGCAAGAGAGCTGCTTTGGGATGCTGGGGAATACAGTGTCAGTAAATGCACCGGGCTGTACATGGATAAAACTCAGTGAGTTTGTGCATACACACTTATGTGATCTAAATTACCCATTAGTACTCAGGGCAGAGATCTTGGAATCATAACACGGGGTTCTCTGAAAGCACCAAGTTGAATGTTTGGGGATGGCAAAAGGGAAAAACAATGTCAGAGATGATTACAAAAGAAACAGAGAACATCATCTCTCTGCAGATAAACAGTTTTGCCACATCTTCAATACTACGCCCAGTTCTAAAATGGATTTGGGATAATTAGAAAAAGCCAGGGAGAAGGAAAACATAAATAACAGAGGTATAAACCAGCTTCTTTACAAGAAGAGATTATCCAGAGAAAGACTTTTCAGCCTGCAAGAGATCTTTGTGAAGAAGAATATGATTATGGTCTAGTACCATGAATAGCATAGAGATAGTGAGTGGGAACAACTTCTCATGATGCAAGAAAGAGGGGGCACCAAATGAAATGATCAGACAGTTAGCTTAAAATGAGAGGGGCCAATTTTATTTCTTTTATTATACACTACATAATTAAGTTGTGGAACTTATTGCCACAGGATGTTTTGAAAGCCAAAAGCATAAATGGATTAAAAGAAAAGCAATTAGAGCAACTCATGGAAGAAAGGTCCATCATGGACTATTAAATGCAGTGATGCAGATACAACCTCTGGCTCAAGCAGCACCCAAACGGCCGACTGCCAGGAGCTGGGAAGGAATACTGCTGCTGCTGCTGCTCTGCACCGGCCAGCAGCAGATGCTTTGGGAAAAGAGAGGGAAGGACTGAGCTATGCTCTGAGTCAGGATGTTGGATTAGATGGGTCTTTCCTCTGTTTTGATGCTCTTCTGAAATGGATTAATTTGTCTTTGAGAATCTGATACTTATTAATATCCAAATTTAGTTCCTTCCCTATAATAAGAGGAGGTGACCAGAAATTACCAGAACTATTACAGCAATTATTTAAAGTAATGCAATTACCTAACTTCATACTTTTGAATTGCCTTTAATCTGGGAATTGCTGCATGATTTAAAAGCCACTCAGCTAAACTTACTGCTGCTTGAAGGGTTGTGACAAAAGCTTTATGCAACACTACAACAATGCTTCTATGTCCAAATGCACAAGAAAACTATCTGGTTAAACGCATAACAGTTATTGCTTGGAGAGAGGGAGATTTATAAAAGCAACGAGAGGCCCCATCTCCTCTCACATTTATCAGGACAAACTAAATCAAGTGCACTGAATTTCCATAGATCAGCAGTGCTATAAAAGGGCAGGTTCACCTCATAAAAGCCATTAAAGACATATTAGACTGTTTCAACAATACATATTAACATTTTCATTCTTGCAGGTTTCTCTAAGGGCAGTGTAAAGTTGCAGAAAAATAAATTACTGAAATAATCATAGAATCACAGAATCATTAAGGTTGGAAGAGACCTCAAGGATCATCCAGTCCAACCATCTCCCCCCACTTATAATCAATAATTCAAGGCTATGCAGACATGTATATGCACCAGGCTGCGCAAATCGCTGTCAACTTGTTGAGTTCTTCTCTTGCTGCTTTAATATTTCTCTAGCATAGTTTCAGCGTACTCAGTTATTCAGCTAGTTACGGAACAAGATGAAGCAATTTCATCAAAGTGAGATTTGTTCCTCCTCTGCGTTTTCAAAAACCAGGAAAGATGAGATTCAGGTAGGTGGACAGATTTGAAGTGAAAGTGTTTTGCACTAAACCTTTTACAACTTTGTAAGAGTTTTCAGTTCTTGAGAAGGGTCCACTCTACTTCTTTCAGACAATGCCTCCAAAGACAGGCTGGCCCTGTTCTGATCAAACATTCACGGGGCAAAAATCCATACATACAGAGCAAAATGTAACATCGCCATGAAAGCATAGCTCTGAAATTCAAGATTCACATTCAAAAGAACAAATGTGGTTGGTTTGTCAAGCAAGTCCCTAAAATAAGCTGCAATACATGAGAGAGCTTAACTTAAAATTGATCTTGACCAACGTAACACTGAAAGTTTTCACAATATAAATGTGGTCTCAGCAAAGTGACAGCAAGAGATGAAGGTAAAGGGGAAATGGATGCTACAGTGAACATACCCACATGGTAGCATCTTCATTGCAAAGATGACAGAGGAGTCCTTGTAAAGCAGATGTTCCTGACCGAGGTTGCATTCCAGTTGTTCACTTCTCATTGACGTCATCCCACCCCCCTACAGCTTTAATGGGAGAGGGTATTCATCGTCACTCCTCATCCAAAGTTGCTGCCCAGCAAACTGCAGCTCAGCACTCCTAAATGACTGTCAGATCCCACCGCACACGGCCTGGGGGTTTGGTGGTGGGAAAGGAATCATTTTATGGTGGGTGATCAGCATGTTGCCTCCAATTGAGAGGGAGGATGGACAAGCAAACATTAGAAATGAACCACCATTTTAACTGAAAATGGATAATCCTGACAAAAGGGACAAGACTCCTGGAGTTTAAGGTCTGTGAAAGGATGGTTGCACACATCACTCCTGAAGGAGGGCTCCAAGCTACAGATCTTGCATGCAAAGTGGAACACGTGGGCAGCCAGTTCCCAACCTTCAGAGGAAGGATGCTACTCAGAAACAGCACTATCCATAGCTTTTCCTACACGTAGCACGTAGATGTCCCATATTCAGGAAGTAAACGGTGTAGAGCCCATTCTCAGAGGCCTTACATGCCAAAGTTACGTGCAGGGGAGACTGGGAGCCTAATATCTAAGTCTTAATTCCTCTACGGACTGAGGTCTTGAAACATTAGACACACATACTGCAAAATATTTTATGGTATCTGTAAGCCAACATCATTGATTACTTTACTCATGAAAATATTTACAGCACAATGCTAAGGCAGATAAAGGTCATGGTGCAAAGTTCCCAAGCTCAAACAAGACATTGGTTGAGTTGTTGCTTCGTAGTCTAAGTGAACGACCAGAAACACATAAGCTGCGTGCCCCACAGCTGCACTGTAAATATGGTTCTGTTGCTAATATCTCCAATGCCCACAGGTATCATGTGGTTTCCAGCAGCATCTTCACAGCTAAGAGAGACCAGGTCTTCCTTCCTTCTCATGTTGAAAAATCCCTCTATCCAGATCAATATGATTCAAACATGATGAGCCCTTAATGTTGGATGAGAAAGATACAACAAGGGACCGTAGGAAAGGCACAGCTTCTGCTTCCACTCTGGCTCTGGGCACAACGGCTTTCAGTCACCATGGGAACACATCTTCCTGCAGTACCATCATCTCCCATCTACCATGATAAATGCAATCCAGCACCCTGAAACAACGACTACTTTGAACAGTCCGCCCTCTCCTCTTTCAAGGGCGCGCAGAAGCACGTCTGCACACAGAGGCACAGGCTCAACCACAACCTGACTCTTCTGCTTTTCCCCTGGGCCAGGTGTGTCCAAGACAGGCTGCATTCTTCCACTTCAACTTCCTCAGGCTTGAATCTTCTTCAAATTTGTGACAGATGAAGAAAGATTAAGCAAAAGGGATGTTTTGGTAGTTTGATTCCAATCTGATCTTTGGAACAGCTCAGGCTGACTCCTTGCTTTGCCAGATACTTCCTTTCAGGAGAGTCCCTCTGTGCCTCAGCTGCGCAGAACACAAACCCAGTGCTTTTCCCTTGCAAACGAGATGGAGGGAAGCATCTTGTCCATAGGATGGAAGCTGCCAGAGCCCATCATCCTGTTATATAAATCACTGCAGCATTTGGGGTTTGTGGGTTTTGGGGACTTCTGTTGTTTGCTTGTTTTGGCACCACTGACATACATCTGCCTTCAGATCCTGAGCCCCTGGGCATCCCCCTGAAGCAGTGTGGCCAGAGAGCTGGGAACAATGCACGTAGAGACCTGACAGAGCTGATGAAGAGAGCCATGGAAAACAAGCACCACTCTGAACTACTGGAGCCTTGCTGCTACTGGCTGGGATGCATAAGTACAATAGAGCCAGAGGTATGCACAAAGCAAGGCAAAAAGCTCAAGGAAAATTGTTACCATTCTAACCATCTGACTTCAGCTTAAGGAGGCAACCACAGCTTCTCCAAAAGAAATCAAGGGGGTGGAAATGCTAGCTAAGGAAATGCAGCTTGACAGGCCTTTTTGCACATTCCAACCTCGTTCTTGCAAAGGAGCCTGAAACTTTCCCAACTGACCATCATCATAAGAATATGAATCATTTTATGAATCTCTAGAAAACTAGGGCATATTTATGGCATTTTGGATTGGCAGCTGTACTCTGATCGTCATTTATTAGAGCAAGAATCAATGAAGTATTTAAATCTGTAAAATCTTCTGCTTTAAACACCCATCAAGTCCTATTCGGAATCAAGAATGGTTCACCTGGCAGGTTGGCAATACGTGTTAGGGGTGGGAAGGAGAGGTTATCCATGGCACCAGTGGTCCAGTTTCCATGGTCCAGTTTACTTAGGACTGTACCTCACAAATTTGACTAAGCCAATTGGTGAGGGACAAGAGATGGCCCATCGTTCCAGTTGTTCCTCACAATGAAACTTTTTCATCATGCCAAATTGCAATTAAGTGCGTGGGCAATTCAAACTGAAAAAGAAGCAACTTCAGGGAATCCTTACAGAAAATTATTATTCTGTGTCGCTAATTGTAGTGATTTATAGCTGATGAGCTATCTATCTCCAGACCTACAAACACTCAAATTATTAAGCAAGAAACAGTCTGATCCTCAACAATAAGACAGGAGTACAATGATGGAAGGAAATTATCAATAAACAGATGTCAGTATTTAGCACCAATAGTCTATGACCCTTCTTATCTCTGGGCCTCAGAGCACTTTACCAACATTAATTAGCCCTGCGAGATAGCTCTGATACCCATTTTATGGGCACAGAGCAGTTTAATGGCACTCTCAAGGTCAAAGAAGAGTTCTGGTACCCAGCCATCAAATCCGTCCAGCAACTCAGAGAAGGTCATATACTTAATCCTTATTTATTAGATCAGTTCCCACGCTTGGGAGGACCATCTGATCGAAGTTTAGAGGATCTGGTATTTCCCACAGGTAGGCAGCTAGGAAATGCAAAGCATTCCCCACAGTGTTAATCCACACCAGTATCCCACTGAACAGCATGTCTCAGAACTAGCATTTGGAGCCTTAGAAATCAGCTTTTCACATAATTGCAGTCAATATCAGCGTTTAATGGAGAACACCTAACACCATACAGATAACCACAGCACATTCATTCTCTTCCTAACCTGCAGCCACTAAATAGCATTGAGAGACCATAACCAGTCAACAGCACTACAAAACTCAGTTTTGCGTAAAAGATCTCCAATGCACCATTACCGAGAGGAGATACAGTTACTGTAGTATGAGAAATGAGCCTTATCACAACCCTTCTACTAAACCATGGCATAGGCACAAGGACAAGTTCTGCTCAGTCTATCAGCTAGAGAGGTCTTTCCCTCTACAGCAGAGGTGAGGGGGAGCAATGATCAAGACACAAAGAACTCTTCTGTTCTATCACCAACTTGTGGTGCGACCTTTCATATATTGCTTTGCCCTTATGTTTGTTCTTTCTGTAATAAAAACTGAGGGAACAACTCTTTTCCCAAATTCAGCCGCCTCGGCTTTTCAGTTTGGGAGATTCCTGGCCATTCAGCCACTCAGTTATGTATGGAGCTTGCACGAATCAGAGACATCTCTTTTTTTGAAAAGGCTGTAATCAAATAATAAAAAAATCCTACCCAAAGATGTTCTTAGTGACTGGGTTATTATTATTGTTGCTATTATTATTATTAGCTTCAGATATCCAGAACCCTTTTTAAAGAATCAGGTCAATTTAGAGGTAAAGACACCACTTCAAAACGAAACAGAAAATGCAATTTAACATCTCCTCTTCTCATGCTGTTTTTCTTCTTCGACAAACCTGTAAGAATTTGTGGATGCATCCAACATCTCCAACTCAAAAGCTGCATTTTCATCATCCTTTTGAGCTTGAGAAGTTCACTAACAGTTTCTGCCCAATTTTACCTGTCTACTGAAATAGAAAAGAAATCAGCATTTAATTAGGTGCATGTGACTTAAGTCTACAACTATGTAGTTGCACCATGTGGAGATTAAGAGTATCTTAATGCATCACAGCTACTCAAAGCTTTCTCAGAAACCCTTAGATTTGTAATATGGGTGACAGCTCAGCTGAGCTGGGGAGGACGGTTCTGGCCTGGCGACACCATGCCGCGGAGTTCGAATGACTTCCCACTGCCTTTACCTGGCACAAGACACCAAACTTGGTCTGTCATTTCCCCTGAAACCAGAGAAATGCAGGGCAGCAGGGAGGGAAAGGATTACAGGGTGCTGGGCTCTTCCAGGATCTTCCCGTAGCTGGGCGGGTGGAGGGATTTTAGCAGATGAAAGCCATCCCAGCTCTGCACTGTCATCTTCTACACAGATCATGCACAAACAAAGGAACAAAAGAGATGTGTTTGTTCCAGTTCTGTTAGAAACACAAAGACATTGTTTTGGTGGATAATTTGTTTGCTCAGGAAAGCTCAGCTCAGTTGCAGGAGTAGCAACTGCTGGGAGGTCCCGCAGCTGATTTAAACAGATAAAGTTAAAAACCTCACATTCAAAATTATGTTGAGCAAGGCACAAAGATCATAGGCCTTATTTTTAACATCACAGAAAAGTGACCCTAGTTTTTCTGTGCAACTACCTGATTTTTCCACATAAGCCAACAGAAATTAAAAGCTGAGGCTTCCTCTCAGATTAATTTGCACAGTCACTATGTTCATGAGCAGCTGCACCCACAGCAGATACTCATCCTGCTTGGAAACAGGACTTGCACTAATTCTCCCAAACAGCATCCTCCGGCTCTGCTTTGCCTATCTCATGCCTTAATCCTTAGACGACACATTACATATGCGTGTCTTATATTGTTTTTTTCTTGTATTTCCAGACTTTCCAGATAAAAATGCATGAAATCTAGAAAACCAAGCACAAACAATTTTTAGAACTTCTTAGAGCTGTATTCATTTCTGAAGAAAAAGCAGTCACATCTGTGCTGCATAGGGACGTGTTGGAAGGCCAAAATACAATCAGCTCGTTGGTGGTTTAAATATAGCTTTCGCCAGAGAGAGTTCGTCTTCACCCATGCTGTAAATTGGGTTAATTTTTCAGCATGCCAAGTGGCAATTTGTTCTCTTAACATGATTTTTTTTTTGTAGCATCAGCTGCAGCTTCACAATATTAAGGTCTACCCCTTAGAAGAAATCTGAAAAATGAATTATTCACCCTAACTTGTACAACTGCTTCATTCTCAAATCAAGCAAGCAATATTAAGCCTAAATTATTCTGCATTACAGTAAGCAAGAGCTGTCTGAAACAGAGATTAAGTCAGTATTTACTCCACTGAAAAATTAAGCATCTGTTTAGACATGCCAGTCTGTGACAGGCGTTACCTACGAGAGTGAGAAGCGCTGAGCTGCGAATGTGTAAAATTTTGCAAAGGGACTGCTCAGCTAAAAAAGCATTGGCTCAGCCCACGTAGGATACAGCAAACTACGTATTTATTTAAATGAATTGCAAAACTAGCAGTGGAGTAATTGGTAGATACTTCCACACACGTACCAGAAAATGATGGAGAGTGTGGAGAGACTCCAGTCAGTATCATTGCGCAGGATAATGGTTGCACCTGGTTGAGTCGTTTATAGGGGAAAAGATCTTTCACATCAACAAATCCCACTCACCGCATTCATGCTGCCGGACACTTCATAGTCACAAGACTGACCACAAAGAAAACATCAAAACCCAACCTCTCCAAATTTTACATTTCTTTGTGGGAGAGATGAGGGAGGGAAGTGGCTGTTTTCTACTTACAGAAACACTTGGCATACACTGGTGAAGACAGCCAGTCTGCAATTCTGACAAGGCAACTTTAAAACAAGTTTTTTACTGATTTCAGTGAAAAGTTCCATGATACCCCCCGCCCAAAAAAAAAAAATAAAAAAAATCCCAGAAGTGTTTTCCAATCTTTTTTTTCTCCTGTGGCAACCCGACTTCTAAAACACAATTTTCTAACAGCTAAAGATTTTTTTTTCTTTCAGTTACCCTATTCCGTTCTTCTAGTATTTTAACTTGCCTTTTAAAAGTATTTTTATACCGAGGGCTAGACTACTTTTATGTGCAATGAGCTGAGATCACTTAACTCTACACAAAATAGGTAATAATCCTACCTCCAGATATATGATGCCTTTGAAATATGTTTGGAAATTATTTTCAAGGACAACCTCTTCCTCCTCAAAACCTCTGATGAAACCAGAGATTGTTCCAAAGGCAGTACTTAGCATCTAATGAGCCTGAAAAGCGCCAGGTCCCCTTCTCCACATTTACACCTCCACACTTGCACACAGAGTTGTGCAGCTCTGTGGGTGTGCGCAAGCATGGAGAGGCAGGTCAGGTACACCTGCTGCTCAGAAATCAGAGTTGCCAAAGGGGAATTACACTATTGCACAAAGGCTTTCCCTTAGTACCCCCACTTGATGCCTTGTACTTGATACAATAGCAAAAAATTCCAGGTCCCACAAATTCTTACATTTCATCTCCCTTAAGGAGCAGGGAAGAAATGAAGATTTTCTCCAAAGCATCTCTGAAGCGTGCACTTAGGCTTTTCCCCAGTTCAAGTATTTCTGACCTCTAAGAGGGGAAGAGCCTTCCTCCACAGGAGACAATGGAATGCGATGGAGCCACCTGTACATTTTACATGTTGCCCCACCTTCCCCAGTTAACAATCCAGTATTTTCAGTACGGGCAGACTCTACACGGATGTCTAGGGAGCAGAGGTACCACCATCTCTCTATTAGAAGGACCGGTTGTACACCAGCTTCCTTCGAGACACAAGCAGATGCAAGCCTGGTGCCAACATGCTGCGGCTGCCGGACCTGGTCCAAAAGAATTAGGATTATCTGAGCTATTCTGTTGTCAAAACCATCTCCACTTGGAAAGAAAGGGAATTAATTCTACCAAAAGCTGACTGATAATGCAAGGTCAATTCAGTACAAAGCAGCAATGCAAACAATCTTCATGGGCTACTATTACTGAAGTGAAACTCTTCTGAAAGAGTCCCCTATCAGCCCTGCCTCCTTAGGCACATCACCTCTCCCTTCTCTTGTTCTCTCCTGCCTATCTTTTTCTGACTACAGGTAAGTATACATTTACACAAAGACTAGCAGTAATAGGTCTGCACTGAAATTTAATACAATAAATTCTATCTTTGGAGTCTGGGTAATTGCCAGAAATAAAACCTGGTTTAAATATTATGGTTTATTTAATGTTTTCCCTATTCAAAATGTACTGCTCTATTTACAAGCTAATTAGAAGGCTTTACAGTGTTTAAAGAAAATCTATTCACATTAGCAAACCATCAACAACACAAGTCTTGTGCAGATTTCTATAAGACATCCAACAGAAGTTGGCAGCATCAATCACCTGTCTTCATTGTCAGTATAGTTATATATTATTACTAGAGCACAGTACTTGAGTACAGAAGAACCAGATTTAACCTAGAAAACAATTGAAAGAATTGAAAGAAACAGATTGAATCCACAACAATCTTTCCCAGACCCCTGAATATGCATATATGTAACAAAAATCTCAAAGTTCTTTTTATCTTTTATTGGCATCGCATGTGATAGAACAAATTAACCTAAGACGCTGACAGTTCTATAAAATGAAACCCCTTGTCCATCACAAGCAGTGGCAGTTCTAAGGTCTCCCCTACGCTAGCTGGACCTTGCAACTGACAGCAAACACATTTTAAACATGAAATTCCTTCCAGGTCTTGGGAAAATATGTTAAGTCAATCTACTAGCTTTGGAGATCCATCAGGGATGTGGAACATCTGTGTGAGCAGAAAGCCCAGTCTCTAACCTCTCTGTAATGAATCTTCGGGTTTGATCCTCCCACCTGCATCCACCTGAGCACACCATACCTAAAACCAGACTGGCTGCTGTGCATTTTCCAGCCTATTTCCTAGCATCCCTGGCTCACCACTGGGGGCAAGAACCAATGTCTGCAGAGTCTGCCAATGGTTCTGACTGTAAAAGGTGAGTCGCACTGATGCGGGTGCAGCTGCTTGGGTACCGTTCTGCCCACGATGCTAAAAGGCCATCAGAGCAGGCGCCTGGAGACCAGGTCCATCCCTCCTTCGGGTTACAGAGC
This sequence comes from Psophia crepitans, assembly GCA_013399095.1. Classification (NCBI taxonomy): domain Eukaryota; kingdom Metazoa; phylum Chordata; class Aves; order Gruiformes; family Psophiidae; genus Psophia; species Psophia crepitans. The sequence goes on along the minus strand of VWZZ01000911.1, from coordinate 316,623 downwards.
TCAGCCTGCACACAGTCCCTGCTGGCAATAAAGGTGTACCTAACTGCTCTCGAACCAAAAACCCCTTTGGCAACACACACGCACAGTAACTTGAATACCAGATCACTGCACTGTAGCTACAGCTCATCTGCACCACGCTCAGCTGTAACTTTAGCGTATCTGTTTGCAATGCGATCGGGGTCTGTGTAACAGAACCTCTTTGTGACTGCATGTGGGAGGACGTGTGGGTGGATGGATGACAGGTGCAGTAAAATACAGCCACAAACCAAGTACTGATGAGGTTACCCATAAATAAAAAAAAGGTCTTCAGGTAGCCACGTTTCTCAAGAGCACCGGTAATCAATCAGCTGTAAACAGATGACCTGAAAACCTCTCTTGTGTTCCATCTTACCTACACTTCTCCCAATATTTTTCTTGCCCTGTGTTCAGAAAAAGAAGACCTTAAATCCTCTATCCCAAGACCATCAAGCTATCCAGTGAGTAAATAAACAGAGAGTGCAAATTCAAGAGAGAGCACTGGTAATATGCCCACAGGGCCTCCAGCGAGCGAGATCTGGGAGCACACCTGCACACAAAGATGAAATTGCAGTTTAAGATGAGTTACCTATCACAGGCTGAGACATAATTGCGTTATCGATTGTCATGGTTCTCTCTCATCATTATATTACAGGATGCTTGAGAGACATTGTAGTGCAAGGCAGTATGAGCATAAACAGTGGAATATGGTTGGTCCACCAAGCATTAGGCTTCTCGTGCCAGGGACTGCTGTCTCAGTCTGTGTCATTTGCTTTCCCAGCCTTCCTTGCTACCCTTTTTGGTTATTTCAATTTCAGTATTTCCAGGGTTATTCTCCCCCGGAAGGTTTATCTGCAGAAAGCCTTATTCTGGAATGAAGTATAGTTTTAAAGTGCAATACCCATTTCAGAATATGAAAGAAAAAGTTACTCTTGCAAAGTAGTTTATTTTGCAACAACTACTTGGATGAGCTTCTCCTTGCAGAAAACCTTGCTGTGGTTTTACAGGAAAGAACAAGATGAAAGAGCATTTCCCCTTTCCCATGCCAGAACAGATTTCTTTAAACCCTAGTTCAAATTCAAGTGTCTCAAACCTTTGGCTGTGGAGAGACATCAACTCTTAGAATCTGCTTATTGCAATGAGAAGTATCATCATCCACAGCCCTTGACCCTAGACCCTTCCTAGGTATTGCAGAAGAAAAGCCTGTGGGAGCAGTAGGGCAGCAGTGGCAGGGGCACCCCATCTTCCCTCGCACAGCAGGACATGGAGCCCACACAGATGTTCTCCATACCCTCCATGGCAAAGGTGGCATGGCATATGGGTGGGAAGAGTCCTGCATGTTGCCTTTAAATGGTCTGCACGACTTGCACAGCACATATAGTTCAGCTTGAGGACCCCTAACTTACAGCTTGAGAGAGCTTCAAGGGTTTGAGCTGTGCCTTTGCTGAGGATGTGGTCCCCAGACCTGAGGCAGATGAACTGTGTGGGCAGTGACATGCATGACCTCCAGCCCTTCCCAGCCTGCTGCAGCACTGCGGGTACAGGCAGTGCCGTCGGGTATTAACCCAGGGTACTTTTCATCCACAGAGCATACTGCACACGTCCTGCCCTACAAAGCAGCGCCACAAGGCCTGCCCAGGATATGAAGTCAGTGAATGCAAAACCAAAGAAGACCCATGACAAAGTTTTTCTGCTTCCCACAGGTCTTTCCCTGTACATTAAGTCATGCTGTCCCCTTCATAAATCAAACAATTTACTTCTCCTGACTTCTCCAACCCCATGGCAGTGGGGTTGGAACTAGATGATCCTTGTGGTCCCTTCCAACCCAAACCATTCTATGATTCTACGACATAACACGCTGGCTGTTCATCCCACCTGCATTGTGCTCCCTTTTAAGCAGAGCTAGTATTTTGCCTTTTTTATTTCCCTCCAAGCATTCACTGGAGCCTGACGAAATTCCAGTCAGTCACCTCCTCCTCCTCAGCAGAGAGGCTGGGATGGCCCTCACGTTTGACCTTCTCCTTACACAAATATACAAAGCTGCTTCGTTTCCCTTTTATGGTCTCTCTGCTTATTGCTGATGATGGTAATTTTAGTTTGTGTCAAATCACAGCTAGATTGGTATCCTCTAATGTTTACAGTCTCTTATAATGTATATTTTGGAAATGCTAATAAAAATAATTTTCGAAGAGGAGAAAGGAATGGCATTCAAATTGCTCACAGAGCGTGAAGAAAAAAAACAACCCATCTTCTCAAGATTAGCTGTGCGTCTCTAACATTTATTATTGAATGGCATCGTCACAGCCTCGCATGGGGGAAAACTCTCCCGAGCCTTCTAAAATTCCCAACCCACTCTTCACTCTTTAAAGTTTTATAAATTGCGGGCTTCAAACCTGCCCCCAATACCCAATGTCATCACTGGTTGCACACGAAAAGATCGTTTACATTATAAACTGGAATGGTCTTTCCCAGAAGCACCATACTGCACATTCAACATGTGCACTGAATACAGAGGCATTTCCAGGAGATGCAACTGACACCTGAGAAGAAGGAAAAATATGTCTGTGGACACTGAATAGCTGGATCCTGTGCTCTGCTGCCTTTGAAAGGAATGCCCTGCACAAAAGCACAAGATTGATTACATTGTCCTTCTCTGCACAGAGCTCAAGAACCATTTTTCAGTCTAAATTAACAAATATCTCCAGTATCTGTGCTCTTAAAGGAAACTAATGAACTATTCTATATTCATCTTTCTCATTACAGATGCGTTACAGCTTATCACATGAATAATATTCCAGCTCTTAAGAGGAAAAAGAAAAAAACCCACCTGCATCAGAGAAAAATACTTCGATTTCTCACATGCACTTAAACACTAAGTTAATTAAATAGTAAGAAGTCATACAAGTCACTTTAAAGCTGCTAACAGAAGAAGAACTCCTGCCTTTTCTGTGCACAGGATGAATTTTTTTAAATGATGTACTCTGTAGCTGCTATCACAGATAAGGCTCTTGCAACAGTTTTGGACAGAAATTGAGGTAATTTTGCAGCATTATGCATTATTCTGGGAATGAAATAAGGGCAAAATTTCATTCTACATCCATAAAGAGGAGCAGTTCAGAATTCAGAGCCTAAGGACAGGACAAACTAAAGGGACATGTTGCCACTCCTGCTTGTGCTCTCCTTTGGCTGCTTTGACCTTTGGGGCTTTCCAAATTATGGTAGTCCTGAGAGGATGTCCTATGAGCTACAGCACTGCTCAGACTCTCTGCTGTGTTGCAGATTATAGATGTGCCTAATCACACATCAGCCTTGCCTATAAAATCACTGTCCTCGGAAGCTTTTATGCTGGCGGGATCCTGCTGCAGCCACAAAAGGAACTAGGGCATTTACAGCTCTCAGTAGCAGTTTGAGATTGGAGGAGTGTCAAAGGGCAAGGATTTCATCCAAAAGAGCCAACCAAATGGCACTTACAAACACGATGCAGAGTGCTCAGGCTCATCCAGCCTGCCACTCAAACAACGCCGTGAAGCTACAATTAAAATCTATTATAACTCCACGTCGGGGAACACAGTCACACCTGTCTATGCAAATCTGACAACATAAATGCAAGCTTCATACACATAGGCATAGCCCTTCTGGGCTATATACTTAATTTATTGCTGATGTAGTTAAAAATAAGAACAGTCCCAGAACATTGTATGTCTCCTTGAGGTAGGCAGATGTTCAATTGTCATTCTGATTCAAAACAGAATTTGGACACCCTGAAATCAGCAGGTTTCCAAGCCAAAACGAGTTGTCACCCAAACTCGTAAGTTGTTCCTTCAGCAAAACAAGAAAAGACAAAAAAAGTTATGGCTAAATGGAGACAGGCATCTAGAACTGACACACCTGGATGCACTTAACTGTCACTGAGGTCTTTGTTGTGACACTGGCTGCCATCTGTCCTTTGGAGAGAAATACAAGCAAAACCCTCAAAGAACAGCCCTACTCTTCTGTGTCCGCGAGAAGCAGTTCTGACGAAGGAGTCGACAAATATAAAAATAGCCTTCAGAGGTCTGCCAGGACTGAGGCAGCTCTGGACCTCACAAGCACCATTGAATTAAAGAGTCCCACTACAAATAAGGCACTGGACTGGGCAGTGAACATCTAGTATTGAGTATTAGCTCTGCTTGCACCTCCAGGCACATCACTTCACACTCTGCCTATCACACCCCTTCTCCTCTCTTTGAAGTGTGTATGTGACAGAACATACACAGCTTCTCTCTCTGATATTGCTGACAGTGAAGATACAAAGCCCAGATTTCAGTTAGGGTCTTGAGGCACACAAGCGACAACACAACAGCATGGTGTTTTAGAAATCATCCTTTAAGCCCAACAGTGACAGTTTCTACTCCGGTGAGTCCTTAACAAGGCTTCCATATGCTCAAAAAGTTTACCTGTCCAAAGTCGTTACCATCCCTGAGTAATTTTAGATTCACAGACTGTTGCCTATGAATCTTTGCTATCTTAACTAGCTGAAAGGCTTGAAATTAGAGATTGGTATTATGGATTCAACTCGGATTAGAAATTGATGTCAAAGTCTACTCCAAATGCTGTTGATTCTTTTCTAAATGAAATTAATGATTTTTAGCATTATTTTTTTCTTATCGAGATGTCATCAAGTCAAACAAATTTATTTGTTAAAACTTCAAATACAAGTTTGCACTGATTATAAAACAATTTCAATTCTCTAGGTAAAGGATAAACATTCATTTACACACAACGTATCATCACTGGTTTTTGCCCACTCTGACATAAATATGGTTAACTAGAGTACTAGAGCAGCTACTTGTTGAAAGTCAAACAAATTTCTCAAAGATATCAAACAGCATTTTCTAAACAATAAAAAGACCACAGCTTTCATCTCTAAAAATCACAAACATCACTGGAGAGAGAAATGGACATTTACGAGGGAGATAAAGGGGTTTGTTAAGTGTTCAAAAGTTCTTTTGATAACAAAACTGATTGATGATGTTAGACCTTAGCAGTATGGATCAATCAAAAAAATGAAAGCATTTTGAAAGATCCTTTTAACAACTTAGATCCATGAGAAACTGTAAGAAGTTTCAGCCGTGTGACTTTTCTGTTTGACATCCGGAAGGTGGTAAGTTTGCATGCTCATTCAAAGAGACAAGCAGCTACAATATTCCTAATATCTGAATATCTTAAGTCAACCTACTTCAAGATATATAAAACCAACCAAGATGCAAAAGGAATGAGGCTCAAATAAATTTTTCTGAACAGCAGTTATTTTTGAGAACATCAAAGTTTTTACAACTTGTGACTTCCAGGTTGTTTTGGTATCTAAAAAATTCACTCCTCCCAAAAAATCACTGTAACTAGTCCTCCCTATAGAAATCATGCAACTCTACGGCAAGCAATGTATACTCAAAATATATTAATTCCTCTAGAGGCCTCATTCAGATAGTTAAAGTTCCAGTCAAATCCGTAGGTCACTAAAATAGGATTGGTATTGTTTTTTTAGAGGTAGAAAAGTTGCTTCAATGTATTAGAGATCAAAATGAAGATTAATCTGTGCTGAAATATGTGGTAGGCTTTCTAAAGACCTGTGAAATCTGGATTGGCCTGTTTATTTTCATACAGGATATATCTTTCACCAAAGTGGGAACTGCAATGTTAAATTCCTGCTTGCTGGTTTGAGGTTTTAAGTTGAGATATGTCGATTATTCTTTTATTTATTTAGGAAATAGTTCTCTGAATGTATCCAAAAAAGGAGCTTAAAAAGGCACTACTCCATTTTACAAATTTGAATAAAGAAGAGCATGACACAACATTTAGGCTAGTTACACCCATTAGTAAGAGCCTTCTCTTCACCTGGTGCTCAGATTACTCTCTCCCCCTCCTCATCTGGTGTCCTAGTTTTCCCATTCCTCTGCACTACGTTTAGCTTCTGCTTACCCCATCTTCAAACGTCCTTTTGCAGTCGGCTCCTCTTTCCTCATAACCTTTTCTTCTTACTTTTTCCACTTTCCTGAGCCAGCAGTACCAGTGCATGAGATCTCCACGGCTTGAGAAGCTCAGCTGACTGAATAGCTGCTAAAAGCAGAGAACCTCCCAGGAGCAGAAAACCACAATATCAATACGTTTCTACACAGCCGGTGTTTTGGACAGCAGGCAATGCAAAATCCTGGGAGTAGATTCTAATCCACTATCTTTCCCTTGGAAAGGATGGAATAATAATGATAGAGTTTGAATCCATCATTAACCTTTGCCCTCCACTTTCATCCTCCTTTAAAATCGCAACAGTCCCAGTTAGCATTGAGCGCTGCTTTTACACGTGACTGCGGACAGGGCTGGTTTAAGCTAATACCATTCTTTGAGGCTAACCACTCTGCGCTCCTTAAGCTTCACCAAGTTCTTTTGTCCTAAGCATTTTCTGGAACTCACCATTGGGTAAAAATAGTGAAGTGTTATTCTGAGGAGCACTTTTTTCCTGCCTATTACTGTATTTCCTGATAGTGCGCTCTCTTGTGAAGTTAAACGTGCTCAGAAAGGAGTCTCTGCTAAAGAAGCTTCCACCAGTTCGAAGCAGACCTGGTGTTCGTTGCTTCCCACAAAGCACTGTCCCCGCTTTGAGCGGCCGCGCAGTTTCTTTATCGCATGGCGTACAGAACATCTGTACCGCAAGGCCAAACCGCTCCTGCTGGGTTCAGGATTTTGATAAGTTCCCAGGCAAAATTAACTGCTTTGTCACCATATGCCTTGTGACTGCCCCACATGTGAGAACCAGCAATAATCACTCCCCAGCCCTCCAGCACTTTTCCTGGCAGTGGACTGTTTGTTCCCACACTTTATCTTCATGAGGTGCTGTTATGCCCCTGCTGATGCAAACAGCTGGTCAGTTTTTAGGACGGGTGTATCATCATCTGCTGTTACTGCGCAGTCTGTAACACATCTGATTGCCGTCAGCAGAGATCTACCCATCACACAGCCCACACACGCTTTCCATTAGAAACACTTCTGCAAAAATGAGATGATAAAGCATCATCACATAAGATAGACTAAGAGAGTAAGAGATTGGTCTTATAATATGCAAGACCATATCTGAATAATGCATTTAGCCAGACGTTATATGGCCTAATTTTCAGGGATCCTTAATACCACTTACAAGTGAAATCTGAATCAGTGTTTCGCAGAGAAGCCATTAGCCGGGCCAGGATCTTACTGTACACCACAGGATTATAAAATAACAACAGCGTCCAGTGAAGTAACTTATAGCTTAATATATACGGCTATACGACTAATAGAAGTGGGCAACAGGGATCAAAGCAATGACAGGATGCTGCAGGACTTGCTAAAGTTAAAGTGCAGTAAATTGCTTACTATTTCAAATTACTGTATTATTTTGAAGACTAAGATGGCAAAGCACTGAGAACTTGCTCACCTCGGACACTGCTCCTAGCAGCTGTCTACCCATCCCACCTGCAGTCACCACCCTGCACCATCCTCACATGGCAGAGGAATGAAATTCGGGAGAAGTGCTGGCCAGGTAGAGGAAAGGGAAGGCAGGGGAATGTGGGGAAGCAAGGGATGAATTCTGCAGAGACCAGCCTCACCGCATGGTGCGCAGCTTATCATGGCAGCCTGAAAGCTTTACTAAATTCAAGCCTACCTAACTAGCTGGGTACCTTATGTGCCATGGCAAGGCTGGAATCTGCATTTTTGAGCCTACCCTGGGGCTTCCTATGTTCTTAAAACTGGGTTACCAGTTCGTGTTACAATGGCTGAGTCAAGGAGCTGAGGACAATTACACCACATAACACCCTTTTGTGGATCAATAACTCATTCAACTAGTGGATGAAAAAGCACAGCAGGACACTGGCTGACAGCCCCAGTGCCGGCCACAGAAAAGGATGCTTTTAGCACAGATTAACTAAAAACATACAAAGGATGAGTTCGGCTGAACTCTGCTGACATGAGCAGAGTTCTGTTAAACAAGAATCTAGTTTAATATAGCAGTTATTTGCAGCACACACTTGCAAATTGACAACCTAGAAAGCTGCAGAAGCTCCAATAATCTCAGATTTTAACTTTTTCCTTTCTTTCCAATCTTAAATTTCATAGGCAAAGGTCATCAAGAAAACTTTTTTTGAGAAGTAGCAAATGTCTTTTGCATTTTGATATTTCCATGGAAACCTTTAATACGTTGTGCAGCACAATATGTCATTCTTCAAATGCGCTAAATTCATGACAGACTGCGCTTTGTCAAGAGAAATGGATGGGCCTGTATTCCTGCTGGCAACACAGTTAATATAAACAATGTCTTGCACTTTCCTTCAAGTGTGTTTATCCTATGTTTTCCTCTGAAAGAAAATGACCCCACAACACGGAAAAAGGATCCCGAATCCCAGCGAGTGGCGCTTAGGGCTGCCTGGCGCAGCAGAATTGCACCGTGCGGTTCCTCTGAGCAGCCAAGCTGCAGGATGGCTCAGACAGCTGATCTCTGACATTGGTCTGGTGGCCTATTTCTCCCTGGCAATTTATCCATTAAAAAGCCTGGCATTCTCATTAGCAAGGCTGGCCAAGTTGTGCGTGGGTGTGGAAATGGAAGCTGCAGGGCTCGTCGTTCCGGGTCAAGGTGAGCACACGTTGTGTCACAGACACCTGGAGACCGTCTCCTTGCCCGTCTGTGCCGTTCATGCTGTGTAAATAGAGTTACACTTCACTTGCCAGAGGGATTGGTCCAATACGTTTCACAAACATTAAGAAAAAGTCGTTAATATAAATTACAGCCACAGCCGCCAAGTACTGGAAAAAGCTTTGCGTAGCTGTAACTGGTAATTATGCAACGCTGTCAAAACTGTATCAGAAATGAGATTATCATACGCTCCCCCAAAAAGTATCCTGCTCCACCTCATTTTTGTTTTAAATGGTGTGAAAAACTTGTAGTTTCCGAAGAAACGTACTTCTTCCTGATCACCTTTGCTGTGTTTAAATACACACGCATTCAGGAATACCAAGGATTATCCCTCTGTTCTCGTATCACACCCATCAGATACAAGACGCATGCTGTGACATACTGCACTTGTAATTCCACCTACTGTAAATAAGATTAGAAGTTTGCAACATAAAAGATCAATAAAGGTTATAACTAGATATTGCAACCAATTGAATAAATTTAAGCAGTCTATTGTTTGCCACTGATAGAAGAACATTTAAAACTGACAGGAAAGATGGCTTTTATAGAAGTTATATTCTTAAGGCAACTACTATTTGGGGAGGGGAGTAAATTAGCATTGTCAAGGGCTACTTACTCCTTAAAAACCTATTTTTAGTAACCTAATGAATATTTCTCTGAGTTCTAGTTAGACAGGTGGGGAAGAAAGAGAAATTAAGGGGACATAAAAAGGATGCCATCACATCAATAGATCACTACAGAACTGTCATCCAGGCACAAGGTGAACCATCAGGGCTCTATCTTGCAAAAATGCAACATTTTACAATTCATTCCCCTTGACCCTAATTGTGTTCCTATTTAGGTAAAAGACAAAGCTCCCATTGGCTTCAAGTGGGAGCAGAGCAGGATCAAAACCAAGTGTTTCTGAAAAATATTTCCATATACATGCATATCCAGCCCCTTGCGATGTTGCTCTCTCACAGTCACTTGTAGATGATCCCGAAATACCAATACTGTGTTTGCACCAGGAGACAGAACCAACATCAGGAACTTTTCCTACCTAATATATCATCATAAGGTGATCATTCATGGCCTGGGGAATTCACTGTCTGAAGAAGCAAAAGCAAAAAAGGTAAACATTTTCAAGCAAATTGTCCTCAAAGCAGAAAGAGTCTGTGGTAGAACTACCCCCACAGATTTCTCCAGCCATGGAGAACCATGCCCAGTCCTGCTGTGTTCCACCTCCATCAGCATCTTCATGCTTTCTGCACTGACAAAAATACCAACAACTTCATGCTTTTTTTCCGGTAAAAAACAGCAAAGCTCCTTTCAGAAATGAATTTTGGCACAGAGACAGAAAAGTAATCTGATGAAAGCTTGGGGAACCCACTCTACACAGACACACCCCATAAGCTATAAAGACTTCAAGCTGGGGCAGTCAGGACCATTTACATGAATGATAGCTCTGCGTTGGATTCTTCGACGCTCTGTCTCACCCACACAGGCTCAGTTAGCTCAGCTACACTCCCAAAACTATGGGCACTGATAATGCCACACAAGGAAGCAAACAAGAAAAAAAAAATCCACTTAGCTTCTTTAGTAGTAAAAAAAAAACAACCAAAACCAAACCAAAACCAGAGAGGCTCCTAGTGAAAAAATGGCAGCAAGAAAGTAAGTTTATAGGGATACAGTTTTTTGCATCTAAAGTCTTGAAAAGATAGTGTTGCAAAAGAGGACAGAGTTTAATCATCAAGTCCAGTACTGCAGTTAAGAATTTACTGGATTTATACCCAAGAGACCGTGTGCCTTTCCTTGCAGCGATGTGCCAGTCCATTCCTTGGATGCTTGTTCCTGTTCAGGATTTGCCTTTCTTAAGCAATAAATCCAGTGGGCTTGTTCGCTGGCAGACTCTCAGGTTTAGCGCGTTTCCAGATACACTCCTGTTTCTGGCTTGTTTTGCTGCTGCCAACATTCTTGTGTCTCCAAGGGAGCCCTTGTAAACACGATGTTAAAAATGGCTTTTGAGACAGTTTCCCCAGGTAAGAAGTGGCAGATATAAACCCAGTGAGACACTGGCAAAAAAAACCTAAGACAAAACAGGGAGCAAAAAAAATCTTGCTGCACTGATTAAACTGCCAAGCGAGACAGAGAAGTCCATTATAAGACTTTCTCTGTACCAGTATATTAATCTCAGATTTCTTGAAAAAGAAATTTCTTTCATTGAAAGAAGTGCCAGTAGAGAAAGCTGAACACTTATTCTTGATCCTCTGAGTCTTGCATCTTACGTGGTTCAATGGCACAAGGCATGTATATCTATCCCTATCATGCAGATACAAGGCACGTACCCCTATCATAGCAACATAAAGGCCACTAAGTACAAACAATCTGTCTCATGGAATAGTGTATTCTTTTGCATTTTCACCTACAAAACTTAACTACAGAATGTTCTGATCTCCCTGATAATAAGTTCCCTGTCTCATTTTGATAAAAGTAGCCCAGTACAACTTTACACGCTGGTATGTGTTTATACATAGTGCCTAACTGGTCCAAGGATGATCTCAGGAACTACTCGGTCCTTTCATAATTCTCCATCAGCACTTGGAACACACGCTTTTTCAGCTTACAGCTCTATACAGGAGAGATTAATAGAAAACCCAGTGCCTCAGGCTTCATTGGGCTACAGTCATAGGAGTTAGTTATCTGCTTCTCCAGGTCAAAGAGTAGCTTCAATTAAAAATGACTCCCTCCTACTCTTCATCACTTCAGTCCCTTCCATCCTACCGGTTGGTTTTGTTCCTAAAAGAAGTTACCAGCTAAGACTGACCATGCACGGAAGACAATGCATTTACTGGAAGAAAGATGACAAAGAATGTACATTTTGCCTTAGTTCTCTAGAAACAGCCTTCAGCAACTCTAAACCTGATGGAGACAGGAAAACCAATGGAAAATAACATAGAAAACATGCAGCAGAATGAGGCAGAGATCTTCACAGATTGTATTTGACAGTTTTCTGCATCACGTATTCTAACTGTATCACTGTACTGCTGCATGCACACACGCATGCTCCCAATGGGTCACAACTACAGTTTGCTGAACCAAAAAATGGATAGATCATCTACAGCATTGGCTCAGTGACCAGAATTGTTGGCATTTGGAGGCTGATGACGGTCTGTATGATGGCAACAGAATCTTATGTCACTAGCAAGCAAATCCATTTGACTTCATGACTTCAGTCAACGTCATTGGCAAGAGGAGAGCTCAGCCACTGAGCTCCCTGCCACAGTAGTTAAAGGTTTGATCTTGTAAACCTCTTTCCTGAGAAGCAAAACCTCCAGCAGAATATGCTGCTGATCAGCACAAGGAAGTCTGCAGTACTTCTCCACTCAGCTCAGAGTCATCCTGTGGAAATAACTCCTCTACTGTATGCCAGAAATTCCATTTCACAGCCTTCGATCACAACCAACGCAGTACCTAGTCTTTCTTGCAAAACCACTCAGTATTTGTAAGCTTTTGAAGAGAAACAATAGGAACTAACTGCACCTTAGCAGACTCACTCTTTACAAGCTATTCATTTTAAGGCCACACTGCGGAAAATTTAAAAGGGAGCAGCACATGATGGGACAACACAGATCTTAATCAAGATCTACATGTTATGGTAAAACCTATAGAATTCAGACACGCAATTCCATATTCACTGATAACAGAGGGTGTTTTTCTTCCTACACTTCCTTCTCCCATCTCTACATTTGGATTTACAGTGAAACGTATGTTCCCAGTACCACAACCATCACTGGATATCTTTAGAGCTTTACCATATAAAAAGTCTGACATACACCAGCTACTCTCAAAATGACTAGTGAATTATTCCCCAAAGAGGACCACTCCTGTTTTACAGCTTATAAGCAAATATCAGGATGGCCTGTTCACCAAAGCGCATGAAACCCATTAAAATATGTTCATGTTTTTTCCTCCCATAATTTTGACCTTTTCATTTTCCAATTATTTCTCTCAGTAACTGAAAAGATTTGTTTTATGATACTCATAATTTAGGGGGCCTTGGCAAGTGTGTACAGTGCCTTTCAGCATTGCTGCCAAACGACTTGAGTTAAAGTAATAAATCAAGTCATAACCATCCTCTGCTGATAAGCAGAATTACCAGCAACACATGCTTTATAGCTTAAGGACACTAGTTATTTGTATAATTTAAGTCCTGCCATCACCTGAGAGAAATGCATACAAAATATAATCACGAAGCAGCAGTGACGTGTTGCACAAACATGGCTAATAATTTTAACTTTATTGCAGTCCTTCCCCTTGTGATTTGGAAGACCTTTACTAGTTAGCAATTGCAAGCAACGGTATACTTCATTCAAAGAAAAATGAGGTAGAAGAGCAGTATTATTATTCATCAGGACATGGCCTACTCCGTTCATGCAATTTGTTTTTGTTTCAGCTGTCTGAACTTTGGAAAAGCAAATACTTTAATAAATTGACACAAGGGCATTGCAGTGTCCTTGACAACTCTGTAAGCCTCACCTTAAGGTCCGGTCCTGCACCTCCCATACAGCTGCATGTGTTTCAAGTCACCGGCACCTTTTTCAGCGTTCCATTTTCGTCTAAGGGAACAGCACAAAGTACGGAAGAGAAATGCATCAGCAACTATCTGTGTACTACCGTAACTGATGTATTTTGTGTGCAGTCAGGATGCAGGGACTGACATGGAGTTTTTTTGATATCATAAAAATACCAAGGCATGAAACAATTTGCAGCGTGCATATCCTTCACCCTGCTCTGAGGTGAGCACAGTCAACCTGGAAGAGGTGCTTTAGAAAAGCTTAGCAAAATGAAAGGTATTACTCCTCTTCAGTGCCTCACAAGCCTGGCTTGCTGCTTTCCTTTGGCTAACCTCTCTCTGTCTTGCTAGGTGTCCCTGGTCAAGAAACAGCTCTTCTCCCAACTGGGGCTGGCTCCCCTCCTTACGAGATGCAATGCTTCCTCATCAGCTTTAACCATGTGGATTTGGTGACTTCTCAATGCCAGCCAGAAGACCCACCTAATGCAAATGAGAACAAAGAAGTGGCAGATTGTATCTGCCCTGGCAGAGATGAGTGCGTGGGCCAGCAGCAGGTAGGAAAGCAGCCTGTCCATCATTCCCAATCCTCCATCTTTATCTCACAAGGTGCAGGCTAGAGGCAGGGAATGGCAGTAGGGGCCTCAGTAGAATCTGAGGTGGCAGGTAGGAAGCAGGTGACAGCAAAGCCATAGCTACTGCCCCTTCCCCTGGCTGCCACTCCAAAGAGCTGTGAGTAGGTATGCAGTGGAGCACAGGGACAGTGCAGTGACCTGACAGCAAGACCCATCAGCTCTCTCCAAGGAGGGATTTTAGTCAACCTCTCCATTCCTGCCAGCTGACTTGTAGGCACTGTCTGGACTCCTGACATACCTATGTGCCAACCATGGCTCCAAGGGGCAGTCATATCCCCCATGACTTGTCTTCTCTCTTCCTTCATTACAGGAGTACAATGAATGTCAAGTGGGAAATTCAGCAAGCGGTGAAAGCTGACCGGCCCTTGTCAAAGCTGAGAGGGCTGTAAGTTCACATCTGGAAAGGTTTCCATGTTTTGTTAGAAGATGAATACAGGCATGACCATAAAAGGAGTATTTTTACATGTAAAAAATGTTGCAAGAAGGGGTTTAGATTTTTATTTGCCAGTTATGAAGACACTTATTTCAACCTCTAAATTCAGAGCAGGGAGATTTTGCAGCAAAAGGCATGCTATTTCAGTGCCAGAAAGTTCATTTTTCTTCTTCCCAGTGGAACATATTTTTCATCTTGACACTTTCTGAATACAGAAATGTGAAATAGAGGAAGCCTGGAGATCTAGCAAAATTCCATAGGCATGAAAGAGCCACAGCCTCTCCCTGCTGTGCAGCTCCCCCATGAACTGGGGTACACTTATCTCTGTAACTGCGCAGGAGCTTTCCCCAGTATTTTGCCACCACAGAAAACCAACCGTTGTAATGAATTCATTTCTAAGCAACTATTTTAATTGGAGAGAGTAAAAGTGCTATGGACAGAAGGGGAAAGATTAACCTATTCATAGAAAGACTTGGTTTTGGGAAAAACAAGTGGTGAAACAGTGGAATCCATACAGTCTAAAAGCACAGGATAGATCTGGAATCCAAAAACATAACTTTGATTTGCTGCAGGGCTTCATTTGCCCATGCCTCTGTCTCCCCTCGCTCATAAAACCAGGATTAAATCTTCCTTTGCAGAACTGTTAAAAATGTATTGCCATTTACCATCTGTTCAACATTCTACTTACCTAGTCTTGACACAAAACACCTTTCTCTTAGTTCTTAGAGTAAGAAGAAGAGTTGCAAGAATTGTCAAAGATTCTGCCTCCCCCTGAACATTACCATCTTTTAAACTTATATTAGCACTTTAGGAAATTAATTCCAATTAGGTGGCCTGGCAAGTTGCTTGGAATGGAATACAAACTTAGGTTACGAGAAATGCTAGCATCAGGGAGGGAGGTGATATTTTGCTTTGAAAAACATCTCCAATGAAATCAGGGCAAGAAAGTAGTAAAGGTATACATTTGTCTGGCACTTTTTTGTGGACTCGATGACAATTTTGTTGACTCAGAACTCTGAATTCTGACATCACCTTGTTAAAAAAGAAGCATTTTCAGCCACATTATTTTTCTACAGGGATTTGACTCATTCTTCCAAACTTTAATTTAGAATCAATTGTTTGCTGTGTTATTTTCACACATAAAAGACAGCACTGGCTCTTATTACCCCACAGAGATTTTTAAAAGCCTAGAATACAGTTGTGGCATAAGTAGTTTATTTAGGCAGAGGACAGAGAGGGAGAGGAGAAGCACAAAAACACCTTCAATTGCTCAAATCACTTAGCCAAACATCCGACTGCTTTTCTTTTTGTTTCAAAGACCAGTTCTCAAGCCACTAGGGGTTGCAAGTTCATGCAACTCAAAGGCTAATACAACAATTTAGCTGTCATTTCTGAGTGGTGGAAGCTCTCTTCTGAATCTGTTTGAAAATGAAATCACTCACACATTTCCATAGATGATAAAGAGCACAGGGCAAATGACCACCTGCCAGCAGTGAGCTGGGGGGGGGGAATTCTAACCCAGGTTTTTCAAGCTGTATACTTGTGACAATATGATAGAAACCAACATCACACTGCTTTTATTCCTCAATAAACCTAATAGGATATGGACAACTAGGTTTTTCGTAAGGATTTTTCTCTGCCTCTCAAATAGGGTTCACAGCTACACACAGGCTTACCATAAAATCGTTCCACAAATTCAACAAGATCAGTATTGTGCCTTTTAAGAGCTGTCTCAAGCTGTCTGTGAAGGAAAAACTTGCATGAAATGGATGTGGAGATAATGCTGTTTAGCTAATCAAGCATCTTCTCCAAGTTGCAACAGTTCATCCGATCAACTCTTTATCATGATGAGAAACACATACTGTCTGGAAACCCACAGTCAGCTGAAGCAACAACATTACACTCATTTGAATGCTGATCTGATAAAGCAGGTGACATCTTGCCCAAGTGGGGTGCAGAAGATGCAATAAAACTTATTTAAAAAAAACCCACAACACCACGCATACTAACTTTCCTGGAAATGTAGTATTCCCCCCTGTGCATCAACGGTCTCAGCCCTAACAATCATCCCATGTGTATTATGCAAAATGCAGATCTGGGCTTAAACTAGGTCTTGTGTCTGGCCCAGTAGCCCCTAACTGCCTTGATATCCTGGAATGACAGTCCTGGCATGTCTTTTGCTAGAAGGCTCCACCCTATGCTAAAGCCCAGCCTGCACCAAAAAAAAAAAAAAGACAAAAAGACTGAAAATCTGAAATGGTTTCAAGGAAAAGTTACTAGAACGATCTAATCTTGAGAACAGATCGTAAGGACCTCATTTACACAGCTTAACAAAAGCAAGATGGGGAGGCAATTATTCATATGCAGAAAAGAGAACTGATGCCACAGAGCTCTTAGTCACAAAGATAAAGGCAGAACATGATCAGAATGTTTTCCATTGAAACATTCCAGTGATCAGAATTTGAGAAACAAGATATTCAAGCTGGAAACAAAAGGCACCTTTAACCACACAGGTAATTCCTTATTGTGATGGCTTAGAGAGGACAACAGTAATTAACTGTCCTTTAGGACCCATTTTAATCAAGACTATTTTTCATGAAGATCCTTTAATTCATCAGTACACAGCCCAGCTTAAAGCAAGAATTAGTTGGTGGAGCCACACTGCACGTCACATGTGATGTAAGCCTGAACATAACCATGACAAACTGTGAATTAATCTTTGTAGGGCTTTCCCAGCTGGGAGTATGAACCAAATCAATCCAAGTTACTTCGCACAGATATGCAAACAAGCTGTTATCATCCTCAGGCACATTCCCTTCATTGCAGAAGAGATGGCTGCTAAGCAAGGCTGGGTTCTGGCACATGTAGGGAAACCTGCCCATACTGCCTTGGGCTGAGCTGAGGTGGTGGAACTGGACACAAGGTTCCTCTCGCATGGAGCTCTTATTGCTACCCCACTGCCATTCCCCGAGCAACACGCACCTCTCTTTCCCTACAGCAGTACCCATAAACACTTAATTTGTGTTTCAACACAATGTGATGCGGGTTTCTAGACGTTCCCCATTTTATAGATTAAAAATTTTGTTTCATTTTTCTTTTCCACAATTACTCACTAAGCGTGGCCACAGCACCTACTGGAAGGTCAAATGGAGAGGTCTCATTTTTAAAGTGGCCTCTATACTATCAACATCCTGCAGTCAGAACAACGTGTAAAATGTACACCTGGATGCAAAATAGCATACGCCAACCTTGTATGAACAGAAAGCTCAGATTTGAACTCTCTGGGCTTTAGAACAAGGTTGTATTTTTGCTTCTGCTGTACAGCCAATTTCATATAGTAACAGGATATAAAAGGAACTAGGGCAATCTAGCTTGCTCAAAAAGCGATGACAAAAAATGTAGCACCACTAGAAGATGCTCATTTCTAAATACTGGATAAATGGTACATATCCATGCTATAAGCTAAATGTGCCATAGTGGGGTGCATATTCCTTTTATTAGCAATCGTTCAGAATATGCTACACTGAAGTGACTTTGCTGTTGGCAAATAACACAATTCTCAAACTTTCTGCAATAAAAGCTTTATACCACATTGTTATTAATTTATATCATAAATTTTATTATCTTCAGGATGCTCTTAATAACTCCTTTGAAATTGCAAATGCTGGCTGAGAGCCAGCCTTAGTGACATCGAAATCAAAGAAGATCCCTGAAAGCTGAAACACAGAGCAATACTCATCAAAAACTAAAGCAAAATGTCAATGTATTTTACATTTTGACATTTTAAGTAAACCATGACCTTCTCTCTCTGAAAACTTCAATGTAATTGTTATATAGACCAGGTTCCCCACTAAAACTTCAAGAGAAATAGTCATTAAAAACTCTAGAGAAAAAACATCCAGCTCATTCAGCATAAGAACATTGTATTTTTGAGTTTCTCATGCTTAAATAATATAATTTAGTGGGTCCCCCCACTACACTAGACCACACATTGTTTTCTGAGGTGTATGCTTGTAACAGCTGAAGAATGATACAGAGCCACAGAGAAAATAAATGCCTTCACGTGAACTAGGAGAGGACAGCAGTTATGAAGAAGCGGCTAGGCAGTCAACAAGGTGTGACAAAAACTGTATTCCATGTAGGTCCCAACGTAAGGCTGTTCTCTAGGCATTATCAAGACGAAACTTCAAGTGAGGGCATGCAACTTGACAACATGTAGCAGAGCTCCCACAAATGGCAAGAAAATTTAAGTCAGAAGACTTACCCTTTCTTCCTCCTGCTACTGTTCAGTCACAACATCAACACAGAAACCACAGGATCTCTCCAAACCCCATCTTCTTGCCAATGGAAGTTAAAGAAAAGGCTTCTCAAGAAGGTTTTTTTTTCTTTCATGGGACAGAAACAACTCATACTTGTACCAGCGATGCAAGGACAAGCAACTTACACAGCTTGTTGAGCACATGTAAGCACAGTTACACGTGCTTGGGCACAAGCTCTTCCGTTCTTATTTAAGGACACGTCTGCTGAGTTATGGTGCAGCACACCCGAGAAGAATGTAACTGGGGAACAGAGTGAGTTTTGTTAAGGACCTCACCAGGGGGGCTAAAGGGAGAAATCCATCTGTCCTCTTACGACTAAAAGCAGAGCACCACCACATGACTCATCTGAAATGCTGTGATTCTCCATCGGCAGAGATCAGCACAAGTCTTAGAAAATAGGGGAAGCAGTGAGTAAGGCTGTGCAAGGGTGGTGGTGTCCAGGCAGACAGAGGAGGGAAGGCTGTGTAGGTTATGCAGAACCTGGTCTCCCATTTACCACTGTGTGGGGATGACTTTTCAAAATGTGAGGCTCAGGGAACTTCATCTATCTTGAGCTCAGTAACAGAATGGTATCTTACCCCAGTTAAAGTAATGCAGGATTGAGAAAGTTTGCCTATCTTTGATACAATTATCAGTGGGGGAGGAGGGGAAAATAAATCACCAGAAAAAAAGCATGTAACCAATTGTCACTGATATCTGGAGTGCTTTCCTTCACCTTCCTTCTCCTGATGGGAAAGGTAAAAATTAAGAGTGTGTTTTAGTAAGTGCAACAGGCTATGGAGAATCTGCCTGCTGAGCAATCCCAGCACACACCAGACTTTTGCTAACCTCACATTTAAGACAATTCCGATATCCCAATTTTGTCTTTCGAAATTCATGTTCCTATTAACAAGGCTTATGTTCTTACAGAGGCTGCTCAATGCCGTCACAGCCAGGGCATCCTGAGGCGGCTGTGTGGGTCACACAACTAGCACGTAACTCTGGTCAGGATAGAAAAACAGCTGAAAATTGATTTGATCAGCACAGACTGGGAGTGAGGATGAAGCAACTGTAAAGCTAAAAGGAGAATGAGAGTTTCACAGACTGAAGGAAGATGCTGCTTTCTCCTTACCAGTCCAGAAGGGAAGGCACTCAGGCCCTCCGTGATCCACTCTAGGATGGGCTTAGATCTGTATGACTTTTGGGTACCGCAGTGAAACAAACAAAAGGGAGGAAGGCTAAAGAAACAAAGTTGGGTTGTAGTAGATATGAAAAGCATCTTTAGTTCAAGCCCCAGCTATACTGTGTTTAGTAGACACTGAACACTGGCTTACAGATCTGTTCATGCCAGCATCCCAGGGAGCTACCAACACTGTTAAAATGGAAACCCTCCAGGCACTGTAACCAAAACCAGCTTTTCCCTCACAAAATCTTAGTTTTACATAGCATTTTAGGCCTGAAGCACAGTACAGTGAAAACTTCTCTCCAAATACTTCTAATTCAGTAGATAGAAGCTAGAGGAAAAGGCTTTTTTCTACCTTCACTGCAAGGTTTGCTTTTTCAGGCAAATGCCTCACACTTGAAGGCAGTGAGGCTGGCTGAAAACCTCACTATCACAGAAATTCTTTAAAATACCGAAAGAGAGGTAGGGAAGAAACAGATCAAAAAACATCACTTAGAGGCTATGCATCGTGGAGATGAGACTGTAAAGCCCAGGAGTGTAACTAGGATTGCTTCGTAAAAATAGTTTAGCTGTATTTCCCATTTCCAAAGAATAAAGATGTCACAACAAGAATTAGAGATTGTCAACAGTAAGAACAACTGAACGAGGATTTATTTGTTTGTTTGTTTGAATGAGACAGAGACAGCACAAACAGACCCAGGAGGCCCTTCTGAGACCCCAGCCTTGGGATTAACAGTGGTTTCCAGTCTAGTCTCCAACAAGAGATCCTCACCCTACAGTGTACTGCATATAAATGTCATCCTAATGTGAGGCTCAGCTACAAGCAGAGATATAGCTGCCTGTCCACCTAAAACATGTAATTCCCTGAGTACTGGAATTAAGGAAGTGATTTCCTGCCGATCTGCATCTCAGGCTCAGTGATGTCTCACAGCACAAGCTTTGAGCAAAGCTCTTCCCACAGCCACGACCACGTTGCAGGGCTCTGCCCTGGGCAGATTCTCTAGCGTCCATAGGAAGACACGCATTTGTAGCAACGCAGTTACCCTTGAGACTTCTACCAGTCTGTAAAATTTGGCTGCGATTGTCCAATGGGTTAAAAAAGGGAGGGGAAAAGAAGAAGGAAGGAAAATGTATGCAGAACCAGCTTCATCTTGTATGCTTGTTTCCTATGGAAACAAGGCAAAACTCAACACATTGCAAAATGAACACTCAGTTTAGTGCCAGTTCTGTTTCAGAGCGTAAGACGACAGAGAAACCTCAAGAAGCTTCTTCACTGTCTCAAGCAGAAATCTCTGTAATAATTGCCCCAATCTCTTTTTCACATTGTGTTGCATTATGGCATGCCATGGGGAGGGGAGAAAGGAGAGAGAGCAGACGTCACTAGATTTTGAATACACTGTTAGCATAGAGCTACCCCAACACTGAAGTGTTGTTAAAGCGCTAGACAAACTTATGATGTCTAACTGGATGGTCTAGATATTTTTCATTATCCTATCTCCTGTGCAGAAGTCATACAGCTTTGCTCCTCACTGATGCGGTTGCCGTGCACAGTACACAAAAGGAGAGGGTAAAAAGAAAATACATGAAGGTTTGTATATTTAAGCTTACTAAGTGTTCTCAGAGCTACGAAAGAACAGGAAAAGCTCAAAATACCTTCATACTTCCAAACACTCACTCTCTTCTCTGTAGAGTGACACCTCTCTAATCATGAAGATGAGCCAGCATCATTTTAAGTCAGCTGGACACATTCTAACCCAGAAGAAAGGAATTACTTTCCAAGCCTCTCCTATGTCACTTGCTTTAAGTGCCATGTAAAGCTCTGAGCCACCCAATACATAATAATTTACTTTTAGGGAGGCTGCTTTACAGAATAACTTAATTTCTGTCCTTCAGCACCCACAAGAAGCCATCTAAGTTACCCACATAGAGAAAGGTAGTAACTTCACCATGCGGATAACTAAGCTAAACACCAAAGGCTCAAGGATCTTGTGCATGAGGTAAAACAAAAGTTTGTGAGAAGAAATCAATAGCAGAAGAGAACAAATATTTGAAAGACTCTCAGTCTACTTCTGGTCAAGTTACTTACTGGCTTAGCTTTTTCACTGTGACAGTGACAGAGCACTGGAACAGGCTGCCCAGAGAGGTTGTGGAGTCTCCTTCTCTGGAGACATTCAAAACCCGACTGAACATGTTCCTATGTGAAGTGTTCTAGGTGGTCCTGCCTTGGCAGGGGGGTTGGACTAGATGATCTTTCGAGGTCCCTTCCAACCTCTAAGATTCTGTGATTTTCCATATATACTACTTACCTGCTCATCTGCTCAGGGTAGAGACCACTATCTACTGTCCATTTCCCTGGGGCCCAACACAATGCAGCTTTGCTGGTGGTTTCTTTACACTACCAGAGAGTAGACTCTGGGATCTGCCACTGGAGAGATAAACACACCTTCAACTTGCACGGAATGGTTATGTTGCAAAGGAAATCTTGTCCAAGAACAACAGCACTTCTAACAGGGTTGCAAAATCCTCTGAAAGAGGATCTTGCAGTATTGGCTCTCAACACGCAGTTCCCAGCACAAGGAAAGAAAGGCTGCTCTCTGGCAATGCTAGGGGAAAAATCATGACTTCCATTCAACCAGCTACTAGGCACTGCCACGTCATCCTTCTATCTTTCAAGCTTCACCAAACACCATTGAGTTGCAACCGTACTATTTTCCACTGCAAAACATTGTGATGCCTCCCTATAGTCAAGTCTGCCATCACATTTCCATTTGTACTCCTACCTCTTTGTTAAGGGCTTCACAGGCAGGAGATGATCAATCTTCTGGTCATTGGTCAAACCAAATGTTTATTGATGTTTCTTTTTCATAATTTCAGATTCTTTCTTGTTAGAGATTATGCTGTGCTCCAGAGATGTATTCTACCTACTCACCTATTTTCCAATAGAAATAGTAAATCACATATTCACCCAACTCTCCTATTAAGCTTTTCCTCAGCCAGTCATAACGTCAAAATGCACAGACCTTAGCTATTCCTAGTTTATTCTGTAATTTTACCAAGGAACTCTGTAGCTTTTTCAGTCAGCAAGTTTTCACCTAGTCAGACAGAACAAAGACCTGCATAAACCTCATTTTTTGCCCAGCAAAACACAGTTTTTAAGAGCAACCCACCACCTCATGTGGTAACTCCTCTGTAAGCCAAGGGCAGCCTCTTCATTGCAGCCACCAAGAACTGGTAACTTGGAGTGAGGATGGTCTAAGAGATGAGTAGGACAGCTGTCCACTTGAAACATCTGGACATCGAAGACAAACAAGTGTTGATTCAAAATTGTGTTTATCATAACAAAAGTAACCTCCTTTTCCCCAGGGTGATTTTGAGACAAAAAACAGGTTCTGAAACACGAAGTCTGAGTTTCCATGTCATCTAACAGGAAGGTGTCTTCTTTCTATGGTGACACTTACTCACTACTTCACACCACCCACACCACTACTAGAGAGGAATCTCAGCTCTGCAATGGAGTAGATTTCCCCCCAAGCATGGTTGCAAACAAGCCAAGGTGCTAAAACATTCAGAGGGAAAGAACTGACAAAACCTCTATTCAGGCTGCATGCTGCCAGGCTCCTCTGCAGTGCTCAGAGCCCACATGCTCTCATTCGGGTACCAGCTCATACCTGGAAGCCCAAACTTCCCCAAATGCCATGTCAGCCTCTGCTACTTCTGATCCTTCCCACCTAATGTTGAGCATTAGATTATTTCAGACCACTTCTGATTCCCTCAGGAGGTCTCTGTCATCATGAAGAAGTCCAGTAAGTAAGCACTAGCTGGGATTTCCTTTATCTGTCCTCTTTGACATTTAAAGAGACCAGCATGTTTGATAAGCCCTTAGCCTCAACTAATGCCAGATAAGAGAACAGAACCAGATGTTCAGGCTCCTGGCACAGCTGTTTAGGGGAATCAGGTATCTCAGAAAGGTGGCACTCCAGACCCTCATGCCATAACAGGGATTCACCTACATCCCACTAACAGGAGGTGTTTTGTACACAAACATCTCTAAGTGCCTATTTCTCCCTAGCATACAGGTGCTGGAATGAGGGCTGAACACTGGATGTCTTCATGTAGCTGCACATAGAAAATGAGACCCTTGCCAAAGAGATGCCTGAGTAGGGTTCACCCTCAAGATTTTTTTGGCATGTGTGTCAAGTGAGGAGGAGGTCATGCTGCCCCTGCTCAGCTTTAACAGTTTAGAGTATTCAGCCAGGAAAATGAAAGATGCCCTACTCAGTTAAAGAACATTTAAATTTATTGTACCCACCTCTCTGCACTTTCAGGCTGATCTGGATGAAGGTGCAGCTGGAAAGCAAACACAATGGGAGCAGAACGAGAACATGACACCACAGTCCCATGGTTAAAACACTCTCATGAAGGTGGGAAACCTAGGTGTGAGGTCTCATCTATAGTGCTACGGATCTTTACATTACTTTAATGAGAGGCCAAGATAAAAAGCGCTCCAAAAGCATTACTGAATACTATTTTCTCCTCTCTCCCCTGCTTCAATTTATATTTGTCTCATCATTTTGCCAGTGCAAATCTTATTTTATAATCTCTCTAAAACCTGAAACAATTTTAGAAACCTGAGTCAACTGGATGCTGAATTTTGACAAGCTTTTGAGAGAAAGAGTTATGCTTAACAAGCAATCCAAAATGGTTGTCTCAAATGGTGTGATTTTGAAAAGAAGATTTGGTCTGTAAAAAACAACCTAGATTTTCTTTAGACTTTTTAGCATGTCTGTCTTAATCTCAGAGACAGCTGCCCCTGGTGAGTAGTGGCAAAGGGACAAACAAGGCTTGGTGTAAGCCTTATGACTGATGATTTACACTGGATCTTGCCATGACTGCCCAGTGAAATGAATCTCTAAGACCAAATGTGTCACTGAAAGCCCCTTACAGTTCTGAGATTGGCACCTGTAGGTAAGGAGGCAGCATTGCTGAGAGACTGAGAGAGCAAAACATTGCCTAGAGCATCAGTAGTGCTGCGTGGCTGTTTAGCATGGAAGCAGCACCACAGTTGTGTTGTCCTGGTTCAGGTACCCAGGGAAGTTTATGAAATACCATTTTCACTGAGCATTAAGTTACCAAAAGCCAAACAGACAAATCCCAGAATCCACATGTAAGTAAATTGGTATATATTTTGCTAATGTATGTGCATGAAGAAAGGAAACTGCAAAGGATATCATGACTTCACCAAATGATAAGCTACACATGCAGTGTGCCTTTTGATGGACTGCTGGGAGTCATCAGGGCCTAGGAACTGCAGGCAGACTGATAAGAGCATCAAAGGAGGCTCTTACCATTTGCATTAATGTAATTGTCTGTAGCACAAGGATGTGGACAGAAGATAATGATGGCAGTAGTTTGTTATACTCACTCATTGTTCTTCTTTCTCCTCCCTCAATTAGAGCAACTATACACACAATGCAATGCAAAATTATATCTACTGAATTTAGTCTACTAGCCCCAGCAGACAGTTTCTGTTTAGTATGTTGTCTTTCAACATGCAGCACAATGCAATATCAGAGGCTTAAGACAGATAGCAATAAACAGCATGGGCTCATTACAGAGATTCATTACCGATTATGCCATCAGCATTGAGCTCTGTTTTTCTCCAAAATGAAACATCTGTATTCCAGCAAGAAAAGCATAGCTATTTCTGTTCAAGTATCCTGTTTGTAAACAGGTCCAGAACACGTCAGGTCTGTTCAAATCCGGGATTGGATAAAGTCACTCAGATTTTGCTGGAAGGACGTGTTCTCCTGTTATCTGGGACAGCTCCTGTGTTCTGTCAAGATGCAGGGGTGATGACAAAGTGGCTTGGCAACCATCTCGTCAGAAGCAACAACAACAAGGAAAGAATAGCACAGCTTAGAAACAAGAGAACGAACACACACCGTTTCCACCGCTGTGACCTTTTCCTCACAAAGGGAAAGCGCTGTTATCAGGAAGATATTAGAAGGGACCTTGGAAAAAGAGCGCTGCATAGCCGGCTGGTGAAGATTGTTCTGTCCTCATTTGAAGTGTTCAGTGGAACTCTTAATTCTGAGAGTACACCAAAGAATTCCTAAAAAAAAGCATAATAACTGATAGTCCACAAAGGAGTGAGGAAGGGTCTTTAGCTGAAGTCTTGCATTACAAATCTAATTCTCCAGTCTCTAACAAAGCAAGCGCAAAATACACTGACACTTCAGTCTCCAAGAGAACAAAGCATCAAGTCCTGCATATAGTTGGGTGGTTTATAACTTGAGGACTGCCACCAATTTATCATATGAGCGCCAGGCAGGTCCTTCAGCTGCCTATACAACAGGAGTCATCGTACGGGCAGAGTTTGCTGAAGCTACCATCAAAGTTAAAAACAAATGGAAAAGTTGGGTGCACTTAAGGATAACAACATTCATCACTTACGCTTTCACTGACCTTGCACCAACAACTAGAGCTGGTGCTTTTTCTGGATTTAAAAGAAAGTGTAAGTACTCGTGCATGTAAGAGCCATCTCACTGCACCACAGCATGGGAAAAGGGCCTCTGTCTGTCCATGCTGGCAGCTCGGAAGTTCCATTTACTGCATTCCTCACCCTTACAAAATGACACATTATTAGGAAATAAAATCCAATCATACACTGAAATTAAGAAAGAATGCCAAAGAAATGACCTGCCCTAATAAAGTCTTATGATCAGATTTATTTCAAAAATGAAGGTGGTGGGGTTTTTTCTCCAGCTTGCCTAACTCATGCATTCTTCAACAGCTTCTGTTTTACAAGTCAAAACGCCTTGGATAAGATTTAGTCAGAATCAGTACTATTTAGCAAGGTGCTATTTACCAGTTGTTCTTGCCCTGTTAAGATATAGGTCCTCAATGAGGTATTTCCAGCTACCTTGCTTCCCCCTTCGCATTACTTAGTTCTGGATGCAAGATAGGGAGAAAAAAATAAATTTTCCAGTAAATGAAACCTCAAAAGCAAAACACATCTATGCCTCAAAGGCAGGGGTCTTAACAATACCATTTAAAGAAATTCAAGCCTGGCAACGAATTATCGATCCAGAAACATCCCTTTCCATCAGGTGGAATTTATACTCCAGGTTGAAACTCAGCTCCAGCTAAAGGAACAAGGCTCCTGCTTCATATGGGTTTTATATGGAGCTGAACCTTAATGATCACCACTCAAACCTGAAGGTGCAATTCTTATTTCTATCAAAGCTGACTAAGGAACCCCCTGTAAGAAGGTCCTGGTTCCCTATCCAGAGAAAAGCAAGACCTAAGTGCAAGAGGGAATCCAGCACCCTGAAAGAAGCAGCACTTGTTGAATAAATTAATTTCCAAAGTAAAATTCTAGGAGATGGCAACTTTGACTGCGTGTGAAAGATCTGAATGCCTTGGTGATGGTAGTGGGGAACACAGGTTCATCCTCTACCAAAGCCTTGCAGCTTGTCTAGCAGAGTCACCCTGCACTCTTTCTAAGTAGCCTGAATTCTACTGGAAAAAAGGAAGTCTTAGTGATTTGAGGTGAAGAGAGAGATATTCAGGAAGTCAGGATAAATATGTAACAGTTCTAGCTTAACTGGTGTGTCTAGAACTCAGGGATGCTTTATCCAGATTCCACCAACACAACATATTTTAGAAGTCTTAACAAAGGGAGCTAGCAGCCACTAATAGCTGCAATACACAACCGAATCCAGAAATGATGGACTATTTCTAGTTCTACCGCTGACTGGAAGCATGAAAAAGTCCGACTGCCAAGGCAGCATCACTAAGAGCATCAGTACGAGTTACCCACTTTTGCTGCCTTAATACATACATAATACATCTACTTTGTAGATTAATAGGAACAATGCTAGCTCATCTTCCTGCTTGTCCCCAGAAAGTGAAGTCTGTTTTTCCCTACTTCATAAACAGAGCTGAAGTCTTGCAATATGCATCCTCCCAGTTTGTAATAGCAAGCAGGTGCATGGGATTAAAAGAGAATGACATATTCCAGCCCCGCCCTCCCCAAATATCTGTTTTTTTTTTCAAATGAAACATACCCCAAATCCCTAATTTAAATAGCTAGGGAAGCAATATAGTAAAATTTTGGGGAAATAGAGAAGAAAACAAATTTTATCCTTTTCTCGTCATCATCTTCTTCATATGTAAATACAGGCTTGTTTTAAACTCACCTCTGGTTCAGCATCATCCTAGTAAGTTCTTCTCCACACTTCACCAATGCTCTGCTTTCTCCCTTTATCACTTAATGTCACGGTCCACAGCTTTTAGGATCTCAGTATGAGCAATTTAGTTTCGTTATTGCCATCAGTCTTCAGTGTGAACTGCTATCTGCTAAAAAGTCGTCTAAACCCACAAGCAGCCATCAGAGGAAAAGAAACTTTTCTGCAGCAAATCTAGTCTGAACAACTACGGACCGCAAAGTTAAAAGCTTATTTCCTTCTAGGTAATTGCAACACATTCAACCACCTAAAAAATTACATGAAGTAAAGCAAGGCATCCTACTGCTGGTTCCTGTTCTCCTTTGCATAGTTCACCCCAGCCTTTCTCTGCGAGAAGGGAAGGCAGCTTGTGATAACGGTGCACAAGCACAATAAATTGTAAATGTTCCCAGGGTCGGCCAACAGGGAAGAGAGAGACAGAGACTGCACACCCACTGTGTCCTTCTGCCCCTGTCTAACAGTGCCTATTCCAGAGGTAAAACCTGGCAAACCAAATCTTTCAGCTCAAGCAGGGAAGTTTCATGGGTTTTGGGACTGAGACCCTCAGCATAGAAAACCTTAGCACAGACTTGTGGTCCAAGATGCGACCAGTGCCAGAGTTTGACCTGGGTGAACATAGAGCCAAAGTTATCAGCTTTGTTAGCAACTGCTGGGCGTGCCGAGGCTAGGCAGAGCGCCACGTTAAGCTCAGTGATGGTCAACTGAACGGAAGCAGCAAATGTACCTTATATCACGTTCAGCTGCTGCCAGCTGTAGACTACTTCTGCCAAGCTGAAACAGTTTACACTGGCACTCAGGACTGATTAGCAACGTCCTAATTAAATGCATTA
Organism: Psophia crepitans; assembly: GCA_013399095.1. Classification (NCBI taxonomy): domain Eukaryota; kingdom Metazoa; phylum Chordata; class Aves; order Gruiformes; family Psophiidae; genus Psophia; species Psophia crepitans. The sequence goes on along the minus strand of VWZZ01000911.1, from coordinate 287,733 downwards.
CAGATGTTTCAATTCTAACTAATTTTCGAGGTGCCGACAAAGCCATAGGACAAAAGGAATACCACTTTCCCTTTCTACACAAAGAAGAAATGGGAACAGTTTTAATACAACAGTGTAGCACTGTACATTAAGGACTCAGAGAAATATCTTTAATTACTTACAGCAGCTTGTCCTCAAATTTTTATAGTCTGGACAAAAAAACCCCAACTGATATAAGCACTAGGGGAACACGGAATCCACACAAATCCCTCCAATGTCTTCATAGTAGCTTCTTCAAAGGTAATTTTATCACTAAAACATAGACATTATTAACAGACTCTAGGGACACCACTCTGAGCTAACAGCAAGACTGGGAGCCTACTCACAGTCTATGGAGTCACGGTGCTGGGCACTGCTATGAGACACAAAGAAATAAGTCTACATATAATTTTTCACACTGGAGTTGGGCTGCTCCCGACCTACTGCATTTTCACCATTAAATTCAAGAGAAACAACCAAAGCACGATTAAAACCATTGAGAAATACAACTACTGCTTAAGCATTCTTCACTGAGAGCAGCACACAGGAGTCTGGTTAAAAACAACTGAACGCACAGATCAGCGTCGCAGACGGAGTTTGCACTTGTTGCTCGTTTCTTCTGTATGGCTGAAGAGGGGCAATGCCAGGTGATAAACACGTTTCAGACAGCGGTTTTATGCAAATCCTCTGGAGCCAGGAAACGGCCCACCAGGAGCTCGATCACGCCCGCAGAGCTGTTCCAGTCTGTGGTTCTCAGGTCCCAGCCCTGAAACACTGAAAGGGGAGCCGCAGTACACGCCAGCCCTCTAGAGAAATTAATCAGCAGTTCCATGAACAGGGGAAGTAAACGTGGTTTCCTATAGATTTACGGTTTGGTTCTCTGATATTTAATGAAGTTGTTGATTCAAGCTTTTTTATTGCACTTGGGATACTTACAACATCTCTTTCTTCTCTGAGGATTTTCCAAAAATGGCAGAGGTCAATCTTTCAGTGCCTGAACGGGCACTAATGCATCGGGCATCTTGTTCTCCCCCTGCCTAAGTTCCTGAGACTTTATCTGAAATTGACACTGTACCTCTGCCACATTTGGTTGAAAATAATCAACAGATTTGAAACTTACGGTGAGGAAGCAGGGAAGAGAGAAAGATCACTTCAGCCTGATTTTCTTTGGAAGCCAGGCCAAAAATAGCACAAAACTATTCAGATTAACATTTGTACTTTAGATCACCTCCAGCTCTGTAAACTGGTCCTCTGAATCCCAAGAGCATCCTTTAAGAATGCCCTAGAAATCCATGTTGTGTCACATTTCTTTCAGCATCTTGTTTCAAATATGCTAATTAGAGTGGAAGCAATTAGAACAAAATTAATTTACCCATCTATATTTGTTGTTCCAGCTTTCTCCAAATGCTGAAGAAAACTGATAAATACGAAGTCAGCATGTCAAAGAGCTATTTCTAGCTTGTCATATAAGGTGTGAGGAAATACATGGTATTTGACTAGTTTCTCCTGTCCCTACTGAATTTATGGCTTTAAGGAACAAACTGTCAGAAAAGGTGATTGTCACTGACTGTAAACAGTAGTTGCTTCCAACCGTCCATGCGATGATGCTTATATTTAACTAAAGCATGTAGACTAAAAGAAAACTCCAACTGTTTAACAAAACCAAACAACTTGGGACTTTAAAAAAAAAAAATCCAAAGTCAAGGACCAAATCTGTGCCCGAAATGTTTATGACAATTCTATTTCTCTGTCTATTGGGACAGCTTGTTTGATGTGCCCTCTCTTATGAGATGCAAAGTCTGCTGGGTCAGCCAGACTCTACCCTGGTGGGGTGGCATGGGGAAGGAACAGGGTAACCAAAGAGCTCTGTAACCTCCAGGTCACCTCACTTCCCAATAGAAAGCAGGTCTGGCTAACCTCAGCTTCAGATCTCTACTCCTTGTCTGGGACAAGATGAACAGGTATTTGTCAGTGACTGCAAGCAGTTAGGATTTTATTTGTAGCCTTACAGATAGAAGCCAGAGGAAATGTTCATTCCTGCTAGAGCTCAAGTTCAAGGAGAGGCTTGTTGTATCACTGCTGGTACCAATAGGCTTACAGTTCTCCCTGCAGTTTTGTCATCCATACATTTGATAGTTATAGCTCTTCAGCTAAACACTGAGTAGAAACAGACCCAGGAACAAAACACGTACCTACAAAATCTCACTCAGTGCGTTCTTTCACCTGACAGCTGCACTAAGATATACGATCAAGTCTCTCCTGCTTGACCCCATATTAGGAAAACTCCCTCTCGATGCCATTTGCTTCTGAGACTGTTGTATGAGACAGAGTCAAAAGCCAAGCTACAAGATGCAGGACATTATTACTATTATCACTGTTATTATCATTTCTCTTACTGTGGTTGCAGAAAGAAACGTGACTGGTTGGATGCCGTCCTTTCTCAGCAAAGCCACTTTGGCTGTTATTCATCTCTGTGTTACATGTCACAGCTGCTTGCACACTGTGTTATTACTTCTTTCAGATTTTTCCAGGAACTGAAGTGAAGCTTGATGGATTTACAATTCCCCAACATCTCTGCCTGCCTACACCCCCATCCCCCTTTTTTTTTTTAAAAAAAAAAAAAAAAGGCAGGCATTATGTCTGATGCTTTCCATTCTTTCACTACGCTCAACGACCTCTCGAATATAACCAACCCAGTAACAAGCCGGTTTCAGCCACTTCTTTAAGTGTCCCAGCAGACCTTCTCCTGACAGCAAATGAGGCTTTTAAGAAACTGCTCCTACCAACAGTGAGAGGAGCACCAATGGTCCACCCAATGGCTGCTGCACAGGTTGTCAACCCGAAGGCATGACAGTTAATCAATCAGCTTAATCAACCTCTCTTCCCATCACAGGAGAGGGTCACCACAGGTTTGAATGTAACACAGGGTCAGGTAGTTGCTCCTGAAACAAAAACTCTGAAAAAACAACAGCCTGCAATAAAAGCCTTGTTAACGTGCTAACGTGATCCGTCTAGCTCTACCACTCTCATGGAAAGCAGTGCAACTTCTCTGGCATGGATGAAACTACACTACTATGAGTACACTTAAAACATTTTATTTATGCACAAAGCCACAAGCCTTTCTGTAAAAAGTACTGCATAGTGTCACACAACCGGCTATAAGCTAAAGAGCCATGTTGATATAAGCCATCATCATACTTCAGAACAAATCCTCGGCTGTTAGAAATCCCAGGTATAAGCCAAGCCTAACATGCCTCACAACCAAAAGCAACATTTAAATTATTTGTTTAGGCAGATCACTTTTTCTTTTAACTTTGACCGTGGACTCCCACAACTTTCTTAACACTTCCATTTAAAATGGATGTATACTTTCTGTGTCCAATTTTCACATGTATAAAAGAACAAAATAAAACTTCTCAAATTGATTGCAATGAGGTACTTGCAGAAAATTCACACCTAATCTTGCTGTCAGAAGACTAGCAATTTGCCAACTATAATATTTAGGAACTTCTCCTTCTCCAGCAGAGGAAGTTTAAAAATATTTATCCCAGAGTTCATGAAGTTCTGTACATCCATTTCTGAGTCTGTCCTAGGGGGTAGAATTAGGGGAAGATGAAAATATGAATTGTTTTGTACACAAGTTATCCAGGGCTCATCTAGAACATTAGGTTGACAGCAGCCTAGCTGGTTTCCCTGGTAACCAGAGATACCTGAACAGCAATCAAAGTTTGAGGAAAAGTGCCTGGTACAAAACCATTTGCACAAACAAGAAGCTATTTTCAAAGACTTGCAAGAGTCACTGAAGAGGAGATTTCAGTATTGTAAGGAATGTGATGTTGCTCTGGCTCTTGGGCAGCCTTGTCTTGATGAACTATGGAAAAGAAATCTAGGAAATTAAACCTACGAAGGGTGGGCTTGCAACTCCTTCCCACAGTTTTCTTGGAAGCAACGGCTTTTCTCAAAGTGCTGAAAAAACAGACGGATGGCCACTGTCTCAAACTATGAAATGGTTTGCTGACTGTGCTTTAAAGAATACATACGGGTGCCTGGTGCACAAAGGATTCTGTGCTCTGGACCAAGTGCCCAAATGTGTCACCTCAACAAGATATTTTAATACAGAAAACTATATGCTTCTTCTCAGCATATTATTGCTTGTTTTCATCTTCCTGCAACTTCCCTTGTACAAGGAGCCCAAGATGCCTAAATCTGGGCTTCCAATTCCATTCGGGGGAGCAAACATGGAAGCACCCGACACTTCAATCCAATTTAATCTTGAGGCACCAGAACAGCTTTCAACTTTTCCCATTAATATTTTGTACATACAGATGCAACTGCATCGAAATATCTTGCTTTCAGGACAGATTCTTATATTTTGAGATTTCCATAAAGAATAGTTCTGTTATTCCAATTATTCCACTGGAATAGAGTTCATAGAATCATAGAGTGGTTTGGGTTGGAAATGACCTTAAACATCATCTAGTTTCACACACACACACACCCCCACCCACCGTAGGGAGTTCTATTATTCCATTTATTTTACATACACTGGGTTTAAAATATTTCTATCTGTGGTCCTAAGGACATTAGCAGTTGAAATGTCATGATCTACAACAACAGCATCTGTCAGTTACACCACAAACGCAATAGACACCAAAGCCTGTAAATTCAGTCACATAGAGAGTCTTCTGCTCCTGATGGAAGTTGTTTTGTTTTTCTGAAGAAAGTCCTTATTAAGTAGGTAGTTTTAAGTGAAGGTCACAAAGGTCAACCAACTTTGGTAGAGATTATTATAAAACGGACAATTAAGGAAGACTTACATCCATGTGCAGCGATTAAGAGATGGGGCCAAAACCAGGAGCTCTAAACTGGGAAACGGCACCTATGGTATTCAGCAGAGTTCCAAATTTCCATCTCCATTCCAGTGTGCTGCTCCTTTGGGAAAACCAATGAACCTCAGAAATAGTAAAGGGTGGGAACTGTCAACAGGAACCATTCTGCTCTGCAAGCCAGCCCAATTTCCTACAAAGGCAATGAAAAGATTCCTAATGGTTTCGAGTGGGAACTAGATCACATTTGCATAATGCATCGGTGTAAGTCTGAAATAACTCCACTGATGTTCACTTCCTCAGCTCATGCAAAGATGCACGCCGGCTTGAGAGTGAAAGCTGTTGCACAGCATCTGCACAAGCCCTGTCCGCGGAAAGCTTTTTTTGCAAGTTTATCAGTTTCAGGTAACTTTAATATTTAGCTTCACATCTGCCTATATCCTATACAAAGATATTCAGATCACATTTAAAAGGCTTCTTCTGGTGTCTGATGCTTTTATTTGGTACACCAGATACTGTACTGATACCATGGGCTCCCACCCTTTGGTTTTTTGGTTTTTTTTTTGGCTGATCAAACATAGTCTTTATTTATTTATTTCCTGATGTATCTTTCTATCGTTATAACAAAGGTCACTGAGCCACACAACAACGTTGATAAATTTAATTCAAAATTTCATTTTTTGAACATAGGAGATAGGGAGGGGAAGAAAAAAAAAAAGAGATTCTGAATAGTACAGTCTCCACTAATTAGTTTAACATCTTTCTCGTACCAGGCTCAGAGTGGACAAGCCATCCTGTAAACCACAAGGGATTGTAGATACTTCCCTATCCCTCCACTGACAGTGGTGAAGGGCTGCCAGCTAAAATTTAGTTCTCAATTATGTGTTTGGAGGATTGTTGCCTCCTGACCCTTAAATACAATGGTGTGGTTGGAGGCGATACGCAAATACCCAGGAGCAGAGTGGTTACAGTTAGTTTACACTAACTGTAAAAAAATTAAATTTATAGGACATTCAGGAATTTTAGAGAAATCTGCCACTCCACCTCACATGAGAGGATCTGAGAATACTTTTGAATTAATTTACAGTTAAAGGTAAATTAACTGTGTCTCAAATCAGTCAATATTGTTCTTTGATTACAAACATGGAAAATAGAGTTGGACAATAAAGTGGAAACATAGAAAATAAAGTGAAAAGAGGGGAAGTAACTCAAGTCAGTGTCAGGGTCACAGGCAGAACAGCCTCAACCAATTTCCCTCCTTGCTCTCTGTAAAGCAAATGAACTGAAAGGAAGGTATGCAGGCTTCATGAAACACATTTATTAAAGAGAAATCTTTTAGCAAATTCCCATGCAGTAAGGGTTAAGTTACCAAAACTAATCTCATTTCTCTGGAAAAGGTAACACTACCTCAGATATTAATTTAAGACCACTGGCATGAGATGAAAACATTGTGCAGCATACTCCTCCAGATCGTGAACTTCACAACTTCTTTCACAATGGGAAGATTAAATGAAGAAGGAAATATTTAACAGAGAGCAAAAATACAAAAGTTTTGGAGTAAAATCAGCCAAGTCAAATGCAAAACAAAAGCAAATCTGACACACAAAGAAACCAGCAAGAGATTACAAGAACATTTTTTGTTTACCTCAACATAAATATTTTTAAAAGCTATTTTATTTTTTAAACATTCAAACATTACTCCATAGCTAAAAGTATCACTCTCCAACACACACTTTCATGTTTCACATGACTTGTAAAATGTTTACATTACCTTAATGAAAGGTAAACAGCTTTAATTGCCGCTTTCAAGCACATGTTCAGAGACTCTCATCGCCTCTCTGATATTATTTCACTAGTACAACGCCATTAACTGAAGAATAGTTGTGCTGGTACCTAACATCAGCTGCTGCCAGAGTCCAGCTGCCTTTTATAAGATGCCAACATTTCACATTCTTCAAAGTTCACACTTTTCTAAGCTAAACAGGATGGTTACCACCACTGCCAGTGGACCATAAGATAAAACGGACCCTTTCCCAAATGTAGTAGGATTTGGTACTTTTCACTAGTAGGAAAAAGGTTTTATAAGTTTCCTCATTTTGCAGATAGGGATCCCAGAGCAATGATGCACCAATGTAAATCAGTGGCTTAGTGACAGCCACCACGAGAGCCACGGTCTCACCCCACATCCCTGCCCACTGTAAGCCACAACTCCTCCTTCCAGGTCTGTAAACCACAACTATTGAAATAAAGCCACCATTGTCTTCCCCACTCCTATGGACTCTACTGATCTTCTAACTGTCAAGACAGGTGAATCAAACAATGCAAAAACAATGGTAGATAGAGGTATTGGGAAGATGCACTGGGACAGGAAAGACAGAACCAGGGAAAACCAGGGCTGAAAGTAGAGAAGGTGATGTGCACTAACCAACACCATCTGGTTACAGGGAAGGAGTCAGAGCTACTGGAAACAACAACAAAAATAGTGATGGGACACAGAAAAGACACTCCCTTCTCCCTGTGTGCAGCAATAACTTGGCAAAGAGACAGAAGCTGAAAGAACTGACCAGTCTCTTGGATGAAGGGGTGGTAAAAACAGCAGAGAAATAAGGCAAAAAGTTAACTGAATCAACAGAGCAAGGGGTAGCAACTCTGTCAAGAAAAACAACACGGCTACGAAGTTTGCTTCTTTGCAGTGATGACCTGGCTTAGTGAAGATGGCAGCTCAAGCAGCCATCCACCACAGTTGCTTAGACAGCAAGATGCCCCACAGAGAGGCAACTGGTTTTGATGGAGGTATCGCAGGGATTAACTGGCCCTTCGTCACCGCTGTGAGCTGCAGGCTGTGCCACTCCGAGGCATGGGGAGCTGAAGTCAGAACAAGCTGTTCCCTTTTTGTCTACTTGCAAATGTCTCCTGGTACAGAGATAACTCAAGTGGGGGCTGCTCTGCAGGAATCTCTAAGGAGCGCCATCCAAGAGGGCTGGGATACACGGCAGGGGGAGGGGTGCTCAGCTAGCTAAGCAATGGCCTTTCTTTCCTAATTACACTTTTTTGCCAAGATGTAATTAGTTTGCCTGCTTTGTCTTCTGCTTGACAGCCTGCTGATCTCACAGTTACCGTCCTGCATGCTGACCTGGCAGGAGCTCCTCTCCATCCCTTCCTGGCATACGGGTATTTTTATTTAAAGCCCTTATAGACCAGATAGACTTCACTGAATCAGCAAAACTACTCCTATAATTCCTACTTCTATAACTATTTCATATTTGGGTATAAAAATCCACCCAGCCCTTCTTCCCACATCTACACAAAGGATTTCATTCCAGCTATGCGGGGAATAGAAGCTGTAAGAAGATACTATCAGCATTATCCCAGACCTGCTGAAATCAATGAACTATTAAAGTTAAGCAGCCACTGCAGCAGGACCCAAGTACTTAACTATTAACTAACTGAAATGAACCAACTGTCTTAATGCAGGGTTGCCTTACGTCCAGGTTAATACCAGGTGAGCTGCTGCAGTGCATAGAGTAAGAGCTCGTAATAAGAAGTACTTCAGTCTTCTGAGAATCTGTATTTAAATATTTCCTCTAGAGTGGCTGCTGAACCAAAGGAAATCCATCATCCTCCACATTCTGTGGGGTCACAGGTCATTACAAGAGTTACACAACTTAATGTATTTCCATGACAAATCAGTCAAATCAGTCCAATGCTACAGGCCAAGAAGGACACAGACTCTCCCTGAGATGAGACCCACTTGGAGCTCTGAGCTATATGGACTTGCTCCAGCTAGAAAGCAGCCCTTGCAATTTACTCACCCCATCAACACTACACAGAAGTCCTGAAGGAGGTCTCACCTCTTCACTGATGTAGTATGTGCATCTGGTGCCAAGGGAAAAGAGACCGCCCTGCCCTGACACTTCAGCTTTGTAATAGAAACTAAGTGCTCTCTGCTCTAGAAGAGCATTTACAAAGCGCTTGAAATTAACAGTTTTTGTCACCCTTCAAAGGGGTATGGAATTCCCAAGTACTGAGAGGCTCCAGGAATGCAACCAAAGCCATTGAATTTCTCTCTGCATCTGCTCCTTGCAGAAGTGGTGTTGGTTTGCTCCTGCTGAAGAAAATTCCCTCCCTAAATTTGGTAGCTGACAACACAGGCATCACAGAGGTCCTTTGCTTACCAGTCTCTCTCAACACACATCTTAGATTGCTGATTCTTTAAGGCTGCTTTACTTTGAGTCATTTGCCTCACAAAGATCAAGCAGCAAAGTTTCACGCAGAGTTCACTTACGCTCCTCTACGAATTGGGAGGCTTTTGTAGAAACCACAGACAGATCAACGACAGTGGGCATGGTCGGCTTCTAAATGCACGGTTAGGAGGAAAAAGCTACAAATAAAGAGAACCGTAATTCTGGTCCATGCTGATCTGCCTTGGATGTTCTCAGTGCCCCTCCTTAGAGGTCCTTTGGTCCATCATAGACATGAAAGTCCAAATCGTGCATTCCCACAGCCAGAGCCCTGGACAGGTGGGTTGGTGTTGCAGTAGCTCCCTGATTCACCACTCTTCCTCCTTTGGAAAAAAGGTGCATGCCCAGATGGCCCAAAATGGAGTAGATTCATTCATTCAAAGGGATTTCCCTTCCCTAAGTTACCCCATATCACCTGAGACCATCCCTGGTGCTGAGGCCAGAAGTACTTAAGGTACCTTCTCTTCAGCAGGCTGCTGGTCAACCTTCCCCTACTGTGAACAGCTTATTTTACACCCCCGGCTCCAGGTGAGACTACTGACAGACACATCCCCAGGGACTGCCTTGCACGATACGAAATCTAAAAAGTGCATTTGTCTTCGTTACCTTGCCAGTTCTCTGGGCCACACATTAATAACACAGACGATAAAGCTAAGGAAAAAAAGACAGACACCATGTCCAGCCTTGCCAGAGAAACAAAGGTACCATGCCCCAAACCGGCTTTTACTGGAATTTCTGTGCCCGTTCCAGTGCGGCAGGTGTTTGACTATCTGGGGATGTTTGATTATCCCACACGAAGGATTTTTAAAGCCCGTGGGAGCTACAGTTTAACCCCGTTGCCACCAGTTCGTACTGTGAGCACTCTTTCAGATACGTGCCTAAAGAAAAGCAAGCCTGAGCCTTTCAGAGGGTTTAAAACAGCTATCAACCAACTTCAGCGAAGCAGGGCTGGTTTGGGGAGTGTTCCCGGCAGGCCTGGGTGAGAAGGCACAGGTTTGCATTTGTACTTTCGACTTCTCTGTTGTAGGTGAGATGCTGCAGGAACCGTGCAGATCGTTGTGTGCAGATAAGTCCAAACAGCTTCACTCGTCCGGGCCCCAGCACTTCTCCTTACAAGGGAAATCTCAACTCTTTTATCTGAACCTTCCCACCTGCTGGCAGGCTGTTTCTCACCAGAGGGCATGCATTTTCTTGGATACGTAATTTCCCAGATATTCTTGATAGTGGTAACTGCCTGCCTAGGATTCAGATGGATTTCTTTCAGCTCCTGGAACAATATGCTATGAATATATGGCATGATAGGAAACAGGAATATAAAGGCATGCGGTGTGACAGCTCCTACCCTCAGATGTAACTTGCAGACTGGGGTGCGACATCACACAATGATAAAGCTACCCCGAGGATTAAAATGGAGCCCATGCAGCATTGGCCGAAAACTCAGAGCAGCCTGAACAGATGGAGCAGTTAGCACTGCAAATGCCAGAGCGCACAGGGGCTGGTTTCCTCCACCCTTGTGTCTTGTGGCCGACCCACTTGCTCCAAGCTGAAGCTTTTCTGCGGTTTTGGCACTTACAAAACTCTTGCCTGAGTTGATGCCCCAACCCTCACTCAGGGGAGCATTAACACTGCAGACTTTACCCTCCGACCGGGTGCTCCCCTCCACTGCTGGGCCGAGAGTCCCCACATTCACACCGCAGCCCTGGAGCCCACGCTGGAAGGCAGTAGGCACAGGGTACCATCTAAGGTGGGGAAGGGAAAGGCACTTTTCAAAGAAATAATCTGAACAGACCGATGTGAGTGCCACAGCCCGAGTTAACTTCAGATTTCAAGTGTAAGAGCTGCTGGCAACTTGCCCAGATTCCCTGGCCTGCTGCCTGCCAAGTCCTCAGAGACTATTTTTATCATTATTTATTTATTAAATTTAACTGTCTTGGGGCTGGACCGCAGACAGACGGAATCTAAAAATGCAGACGCTCAACAGAAAGCTAGCTGGGAGGTAGGGGGAGAGGTTAATTATAATATCTGGTCCTGTCCCACTGAGAAGCAAAAAAACCCAACCAGCTTCTACGGGAGGTTGTGGCTTAACAGGCTTAAATTCTTGCAATTCTTCTAGGCACCACGTTGCCTAGAAAGAGAAGGTGCTGGCTCACCTGGCAGGTACACGTGCCATTTCCATACAGACTGGCAGACTGGGCAACAGCTTATGAATTTGGAGAAAGGTCAGGGACTAGCAAGAGCAAGGAAACGATGCCATGAAAGCTGAGAATCCACTGTACCAAAACTGAGCAGGAGAGACCCCTTCTAAGGAGCAACCTGAATCAGTAACTGATTCTCCAGTGTGAATCAGTATTATCTGCTGGGATCCTCTACAAGAAAGGCACTCTGCTTTTTTTGCTCACCCCACCCCCCCCCTTTTTTTTTTTTTTTGGCCGCCTGAGACCACCAAATACCACCACACAGGCTGCTTGTAACTAAGCATTTGGTCCAACTTCTGCTACTAGATGCCTGATGTTTCAGTAGTGCCTTCCAGACCTAAAGAGAATTCCTTTCAGTCCTTCCCAACCTGTGCAGGCACCAAGCCAAAGAGGCCATATATCCCATTATAAAGCCCAAACCACGCTCTGCTATTTGGAGAATGCAAATCCAGCCAAAGCCACAAACAAAATGGATTGTTCCAAAATGCCTTTCCAAATGGATCGTGATGAATGAAATACAGAACACCTACAAAGAGATTTCCATCTTCAAAAGGAACCAGTGCATCTGATCTTCCAGAAAACCAGGTCTGGGAAAGGGAAACTATGGCAAGTGAGACTAATTCTTTCTACAACAGAAATACTTCACACTCAGACGAATGCTTTCCACCCACAGACCATAAACCACTTTTTCTAAAAGCAAGCACTATTCTGGTTTCACTCAGAATAGCAGAAACAAGGCATGTAAACCACTCGCTCAGGGTCACGCAATACAATATGGTATTGTCAGCTCTTTGACCTTGCTTTTCCAGTGCTTACCTTCCCCTATTGTGCTGCCTGGACAATGTGTTGATAGACAACAGGCTTTCTATTCCAGCAGAGCCCTGTAAATCACAGCTACCAGTCTGCCCACATCGCGGTAGGTTTAACTGAATCAGGAGCTGGTGGTTGTTGCTAGCACAACACCGATGCAGGAAACCTCGTCATATTCGCACATTAACAGCGTGAGCCTTGCAAGCATGACACAGCACAGCGCTGGGAGTGCCGTGCAGAAATCCGAGATTCAGTTTTGCTGCTACTGGGCAGCCGCTCTTCTGCAGGATTAGAGCGTGGGTCTCAGCAGTTCGTGTGGCTCAAGCAACCCTGCGTATCCCCTTGGATAGGATGTTCCCCTTGGTTTCAGCAGGATTTCTGAATGCAAAAGGAATCACAGGTATAATGATGCTTTAGCCCATTCTGAAAAAGCCAGGATGTGTGTGGATTATCTTTGAGATCTCTCCTTTTTGCACCAATCCAGGCCTGGAATTTGGGTGTCTCCTTAGGCAGGTCGAAATCACAGCCCAAACCATCATGTTGTTATCAGTACCAGATTTTAGCAACACCTTACAGACTACATAAAAGTATCCCACTAAAGTAGGTTTGGTTTGTAGTCCAAGCCTCACAGCCTAACAAATATAAAGCACAAAATCTTACTTTCTCCCACTTAGAAGAACACTTCAGCTAGGAAGGCCATTTCCATGACATGTGCACACATTTCAAAATGTAAATATAGCAGGGCAGGAAAAGAAAAAGGACTGTTTCACTGCTAATGAATCACCCATGTTGAAAGTTTCCTTTGAGGCATCCTGCCATATGAGTCACTTTGCTCTGCATGCTTTTTAGCTCCGTTTTCTCCTGGCTTCATTCACCTGACACACATCTCAACCTTTAGGTTGTAGGCATATACACCTCTGCTTTTGTAATTCTGTACGGCAGTAGCTGGGCAATGGATTCATATATCACTATATTTTAAGTTTGCTGCAAGGGCAATGATTAAGGAGACAAAAGCATTCTTCAAAATATCATTTTTCTTTCAAGATGCATCTTGATACAGTCAGAACAGCACTTGCATGCTACTCCTCATCTTCAGCAGAACTTTGCTAAACATTAACTAGTTGCTCCTCATATCACTTGTGGCGTGGTCTCTATAAACATGCATTAATTTCCTCATCAGTTTAGCGAAGATGAGATTGATAAATTAAAACGAGTTGCTAGAGACCGGAGATTAAATTAAAGACATGCATCAGGAGCTGGGCCCTCTGAAGCCCTATGATCTGCCCCATCCGTTAACAGTGGAAGTGTTAACTGCTTTCCAGTCTTTTATTCTGATGTGGTTCAGGTCAGAGCCCATTCGTTTAATGCATTAAACCAGAAAAAAACCCACCTCAAGAGCTGTGTTTTGGACAGTTTCACTCATGCTGAGCCCATACACAATTTTACCCATATGAGCACTGACAAGCATGTTACGTGTCCTGTCTTCCCCCTCACCAGCTACAACTGTCCTCCTCAGGTAATTTTAAATCCAGCCAGTTCCCAGATTTGGGTCTCCCCATGCCGCTGCCACAGCAAATGCTTCTTTTGGTGGCTGTGCCAGGCTACGCAGGTTCAGAGTGTCCGTTAAACCAAGACAGAAGACTTCCGGTACCACACACCCCCTATCAGCGCTTCCTCCAATCAACCCTACCCGAGGCAAAGCCACAAAGCCCCACAGCCAGGATAGGCTTCTAACACTAGATCCCATCCCCTCTGTGTAACACTTCTTCACTTAACTGCTGACCTGTGCTTCTGGGCAAGGTGTGCAGAGGGAAATGCGATTCTGCAGAGTGCTCTGCTTTGCCTGCCAAAGATTTCCTGACAAGAGTAGACACGGTAAAACATCCTGCAAAGAGAAACTGAAATGCACCCGCTCAGCTGTGAGCCTGACTCACTCGCAAAGCCACGCTCACATTCGGTGTGGGTGCTGCCTGCTTCTAGCAATTCTGCCTGTGGAGAAGGGCACTGTCACCATGCCACGGGAAGCTTGTGATCTGCCATGTCAACCTTGCCCAATTCCACAGGCTTGGAGCCTAGAAGGTGGCAGCAACACAGAAGACGGGGCACCAGAGCCTGCCAGCAGTTTGTATTAGATGGATATTGACCCTCCGATGATCAGGCTTGCTAGCAGCCTGCTGTGTTTACAATTACACAGCAGATGGTTCCTTTAAAACAGAAAAGTTCAAGAACAAAACAGGAGGTAGCCCTACCACCGAGTTGTTTGATGAAAGTTTCCTACAATTTTTCCATTGTCAGTCCCAGTTGAGATGTTTGTTATGGAGAAGTCACACGTGAAAAGGAGAACAAGCACGTGCATGCCAGGAAACTTCAGTACGTGTCATTCCCAACATAAGATCCATGGCAAGACATTCTGGATCTCATCTTCAGAGCAGCATTCTGTCTTTTATTTCTTCCACCCAGCCCCTTGTTCTCTCCTCCCTCCACCCTCTTTTTTGAAGCCTCCTTCAGATAACTTTGAGCAATCACTACCTGCTCAGCCTTATACCCACTGCCATTTTCCAAGGCAGCAGCAGAGCTTGGGCATACTGTGCCCATTTTGGTGCCCCATCCCATTGCCACAGCCAAGGCTCTGTGCTTCTCGTCATACACAGCACACGATCAGACCACTAATTCAACTAGCTCATGAGATTTTCCTCAGCAGGCACCAGCTAACACTTCACAGTTCATTTTAATTGCAACTTCTTTGTAATGTTTTCCTTTGTTTGAAAGAGAGAAGAAAATTAAAGAATTGATTGATCTGGTCTATATTATAACACTGGTCCAGATCTAAAGTAGTCCTTGCTTTCAAAAGAACAGACACAAGTTTACTCTGAAAAGTAACAACCCCAAGTGATGTCTCACAGCTGCCTCTCCTCAGCTCCATGCACCATCCTACTGATCTTTCCGGTTTCTCTTCTAGTCTACTGCTCCTACTACCTCCATACAGGTCCATAAGCCCCTTCCATCTCACACACGGTGTTTGCTGTCTCCTCACACGTATGCTGTCCTTCACAGCCCATTTCCAGTTTGACCGTCCTCAGGGTCCCACAGACATAAGTCCACCATTCCATCTAATACCCCACTTCTTAACAGTGAGCTGCCACTGCCTTCCCTTGCTATGGATGACACAGAAGAGGATGGAGAACAGAAGAAACCAGGCAGGCAGGACTGCAAGCACAGAATTCAACAAGGAAACTGTAGCCCAACCATTAGCATCCCTAAGTGCTTGCCCCTCACCTGAACAGCACAGACCATGCCCTTCCTCTTCAGGCCAACACACAAAGCATTTTCAATAGTCCCTTTTGCCCTTCCAGCATTCAAATTCAAAGCTGTATTCCCACTGAAAATGTTTTTGTGCTTTAACAAAACCGAAAGGACATGTAGCCTCTGAGTCTAGTGCATTTTCTTTCATTTCTAGCAGAAGTCTGGTCTTCAGAGTTTAGTCAAAGGTGCTGTGAAAATCCCTTCTGCTCTACCACACCAATTTCCACTGCTCATCACATAAGTAATCCGTGTGTTGCAGTATGCAAGATTGGTGAGGCAGCTCATGCCTGTTCAAATGCAGCTACATCCAGAAGCTTGACTGAACAGTAGGAAATACAGAAGCTCACAACCTTATTATTTATTCTGTAGAAGTGACTAGAGGCAAGAGGAGGCAGTCACACTGTTAACTCAATGAAAAATGCTCTTTGGGAAGATTTTAAATGCCTAAATTCAGAAGACTCACGTGGGAACTTTCAGATGCCTGAGGCATCCCATGTTGAGTGCTGAGGCACTAATGGATAGAGTGGCTTTGGAAACGTCGTTTCACAGGTTAACCAACCCAAGCAGATGCAAAAAGAAGGTTTTACCCCTTCCTTACACCCCTCTTCCCCTCCCTTGTTATTGAGGCTGAAAGCCAAGCACCTCAGAAAGCCATAGACATTCCCGTTGTGCCGTAAAGGAGATAGGTCAAATGAGCCGTCCCATCAGCTGTCACTGTGGCAAGTATTGGATGCTCCACAACCT
Organism: Psophia crepitans; assembly: GCA_013399095.1. Classification (NCBI taxonomy): domain Eukaryota; kingdom Metazoa; phylum Chordata; class Aves; order Gruiformes; family Psophiidae; genus Psophia; species Psophia crepitans. Next base: position 271,596 of record VWZZ01000911.1, on the reverse strand, counting down.
ACCAAATTCCACTTTCATTCAGCACCATGTTCCCACCATGATCAAGATAGACACCCTCCATGCACATTCACCCAGAAGGATCAGATTGCTGTCCTCCTCACAAATACCCCGGTGTGGAGAGGGATTCTGCTGGCTCAAGGGGCTGATCAAACAACCAAAACCTTGGATCAGAAAAACCCTCTCTGTAGAGGGCTAGAAAACAGTCTCCCAGTCTCAAAGCAAGGCAATGCTCATGAACACAGCTGTTTGGAAAAAAAGAAATCTCACTGTTCCATATGCTTTTCCCTTAGGACAAGTTATTCTGGTCTGAAAAAAATAACATTGGTTCAGAAAAAATAGCTCAGTTCAAACAAAGCTCAGCCACCATTTTCTATACCACAGTTTTATGAAACTCTTTAGGGAGAAGCTAACATAGAGCTGTGCATGCAACAGCCACAGAAACGCTGCGAACAAGAACCAGTTCAGAACACGGTTATGGAAAGCAGTGCCGGCACAGCTTCCTTGGCCACCGCTGACAATGCTGTTTTGTTCTTCCATAAAGCTGTTTTGTTTAGGGCCCTCTTTGGAAATTCCATGACGACACATGTGTGAAGCGCCAGTGTGGACGCACGTGCTCCTTCAGGATTGTTTTCACCATGGTTAATATTCCACCCCCAAGACCTCCTCCACCAAAGTCTATTTCATATGTTCATTACTTCATGAGAAGGGATACACAGTCCCATCTACACACAGTTACTGTCTGCATGTCCCCACTCCTCCCAAAAGTCACCAAGTGCTTCTGTGGCACCTGCATTTCATGAATTTTGGAGCTGGCTTTGAAGGCAGCCGCTGTGATGGGGCTCACACACCCTTCGTGAGCTCCATCCACCTCTGTAAATCACACGAGCCAGTGGTCCTGATAACACAAAATCATGGCTCAATGCACACTGATGTTACAAACATTTAGCAGCATAAGTGTAGGACCTCAGCACAAGAAAGTTAGGAAACAGTTGAGTATCAATGCTAGCTAAGTAAAAAACCCTCTCTATTTCCTCAGCAAAACAGTACTTGATCCACATTATCTAGAAAGCGACAGCATGCTTACTGCTCTGTGCAAACCCTACTTAAAAAGAAAGAAAAACTGGCCCACATGTGAACTGTCTCAATAATCAGTGGTGCATAAGAAAAAGGCTCCCAAAGTAACACCATTAACCCACCGTATCATCTTCAATAGAGAGGTTCTCCAAGGCAATTTTTGTTTTGCAGGGATTAACGCTCTGCTTTTTCTTCTTGCCTACAGCATCCACTCAGTGTAAAGCTGGTTATTCCATACCCCTGTCCAGAGCAATCCTATCTCATGAAAAAAATGGCTTCCATCTCAAAAATATATTTCATAAACTACCAGCTTCCTACTAAGAGACTTATTAAGAGACACTGTAGAGATATTACTTCTCAGGCATTCAAAAAAACAATCCGAGATGGGTGGTCCATGATGCAAGGTGCTCTGCTGCAATAAGGAAAGCCATACCAGGAGGCCTGCACCAAAACTTGGTGATCACATTAACACGCCCCACCTACACTTCCATGCCCTTGACTTGTAAGGTCTCTTCTAGTATTTTAACCCCTTACTTCTCCTATAATCATTGAGTATTCAACTGCAAGTTTGTTTTGCCAGACCTTTCATATCCAGTCTCATTTTAAAAATCTTTTGGGACAGTTAATATTCTGGTTAAGAACCACATCATGTAACTGCACACATATGGAATTTATACACACGCCATCTATACTCCAGCATATACACACTCCAGAATATCATTGCTGGTCACAAATAAACACTGGATATCACAGATATTTTAAGCCCCCTGTCACTGTTATCCTTAAATCGAAAAGAGGGATAACAGGAGAATAGCTCTGCAGTTTCCTACCAGCGTGCTCCTTCGCCAGGTGATGCCACTTGCAGTGCGGTTCATCAGAAACCAGACCAACGTTCTGCTGAAAAGAGGTCAAAAACTGAGAGTGACAAAGCAGATCAGGGAGACATGGTGCTGGAGGTCTGCTAAGCTCAACTGCAGCACGTGGGCAAGTCATGGCCTGATTTGCTAGAAATAGGTATCATTTCCTCTGCAGCACTGGTAGCAGGAACAGGCAGGTGGGCCAGGCTGGGCAGCAGAAAAAAGAGGCAGAACGCCAAGGTAAGCCTGAAGCAAATTAAATATCAGAAGGCAGCAGGTTCCTTTGAGACTGCTTGGTTGCTCTTTTGGCACAAGAGGAAAGCAAGCCATTAAAGAGGCAGAATACACCCGTGTTGACTTCATTTGCAGCACTAATTGCCATGCACGTGTGCTAATTGCCCTCACATGTAGTGCAAAGGAGCGGGCACTACTTGAATCACATGCAGTAGGTGAGGCTTCCAAAGTAATGCTTGTTGGGTCGTGCTCTCACCACACATTCCACTCGTACCAAAGCAAAATAGATGGAACTGGGGCAGTGTCCTTTTTTAATAAAGTTATCCATTGCAGTTTATTTAGAGACCAAAGAGGAAACTTTCAACCAGATTGCCAGGCACATTCAAGACACTAACAAAGTTTGGAGCTTCTTACCAAGGTAAGAGGAGGTAACAGCCAGTGAAGCAAACCATGCCCTGCTGTCACTTTGGAGCACAGGGTAATGGAGGTGACTCTGCAGCTGCAGGTACCTTATGCAACCATTTTTTCCTTTTGTCAGTAAGCAACACCATTTGATTGCTGTCAGTGAAAGCTGATGGCTGCCAGGGCTCATCCTACCTACCTGCACAGGTAAAATGCACTGCAAAAATAAGCCCCAGCAGCAGGAACACAGAGCTGCACTGCCTGGGGCCTTCTGTGGCCATTCACATCATTGAGAAGGTGAAAGCAAGCAAATAGGAGAGGAAGGGTGGACTGCAGCAGGTGAAAAGACCATGCTCAGCCATCCTCTCTCCTCTTAAGCATTTCCTGGAAATCGGGTTTATGCCCTTCACTTCAGCAAAGGCTGAAAGCAGCATACGTCCCTATCAGGATGTTGTCCTTAATGTCCTTCAGCTGCATCTGTGTGTGCTCTTAGCTCCTTGACTCTGTTTTCTCACTAGATGATACCCACCCTTCTGATCTGCCAGTTCAGGTGCATAGATGTACCCTCCCCGACTATTAGTCCAAATAAATGGGCTAAATTAACTTTGGTTGAGTTGGGCTGAAACCAGGCTGGGAGCAAAAAACATTTCAGTTACTGAGTTTGACCGTCTCTCTGGCAGGTGCTGCTGCTAAAGTACACACGACAAAAACTCCGGAAAACCAGAGCCTCAGTGATCCATTACCACATGGGTGAAGAAGAGGAAAATGCATCTCTCACTACTAAAGGCTTTTTTTTTTTTTTAACAATATTTCTTTTCAAGGTTTGTTTTTTTTTTTTTCCCCAGGACTTACAGAGGAGTCAGGCTGGGAAGAGAGACAGGAGACACTGCAGACACATCTTCCACCAGCATCTCTCTGAAAAATGTGCACTGCAGGGTGGCTGGTACCAGACAGGTGCCTTTCAGTAATGTGAGGATTGATCAGTGTAAATCAGTCACAATTGCTCTACACCAGCTGTCCCTTCATACAAAAAAGCCCCGAGGGGAGCTAAAGGCACTTTGCAAGAAGCCAGAGGGGAAAAGGTACTTTGGTGATAGGCAGAACTCATTTCTTGTGGTGCTAAATAAAAACTGTGCAAGGCAACAATGATTTAGGGTATGGTTTGAACAGAGGTAAGATTCCTGTTAGATCTGGCTGGGACAGGGAACAGCAGAGGGAGAATGAGGTATCCTGGCCATTAAGATTCCCAAGTTGTTTAACTCAGCCCAGGAAATTGCAGCCCTGCCTAAGGCCACTGTTTGGGCATAAGGCACCTTTCAGGTCCTTTCCTCTTTATTGAAAGGAAGTCAACACTTTCTCCCACTCTGCCCAGACCCAAACACTAATTTTCCACCAGCCAATATGACAATGCCACCCATTTGAATGGAGCACAGTATTTCTCTAATAATCTCCAGCAGACGGTTTGGCAGGCGGGGAGCTGTCAGCATCTCTCCCCATGAAGTTTTACATAGAGTGGATACGCTCACATTGTGGCAAGGCACTGGCTGAACGGCACACGCAGTATTGCAAATGGCTTAAACAGAGGAAGAGCTGATGAAAACTAAAGGGGCTTCTAGAAAAGACACAAAAGAGCATCACCTGTCACTTCAGCATTTAACAACCTCGGATCCTAGACCTACATCTTATTACAGTATATTGTCCCGGTTACAGCTGCCGTGGAATTAGCAATGAAAAGGTTTACTCTCAGCCCCAAGCCAGAGGCCAGGCTCTGAAAGCACATCATTTCTCTGCGAAGGATGAGTCGTGAGCAGTCGCAGCAGTCCCTAGCACAGAAGCAGTCACTGTGAGGAGACACTCGTGACCAGGCTCCCGAGAAGCAGGTTTGGTAACAGGGCCAAGGGCTGGCTAAACGTGACAGATAAGCTTCTCTCTTGATTCTGTCTGTATCACAACCAGCCCCAGCCCTTGCCAATGGGGTAAGTACCTAACACAGAGGGTGACACTATCTAACAGAAAATGGCATATTGGGCAATGCGCTGAGTTAATAATATAAAGTGCTCTTGACTTACACAAGCTACAGCCTTACCCTGGTGATATTACAGTAAAGATCGGTCTGTTCAGAAAAGTTCATCAAAATAAATTGAAGAAAATTATTTAACCCTGTGTGAACACTCCTCTTAACAAGTGTAACTTTATTTAGTTTGCATTTCCTCTGGAACTGAATTAAATTAACTAGGTCCATTTTCATCTAAAATAGAAGAGTAAGGTGATTTCAGCAGTGGACTACAGTCTCTATATAGCGGGCTCTATATTGGGTTTAATTAATTCACCCAGGGTTACCTTTCCTAGACATCATTCCCTGGACAAACTTCTAGTGTCATGACTACAGCCAGGCACTGAAAGGGAAGTCGCCTGTGAAAGGACACTTAACCTGCAAGTTACTGCTTGTGCTGCAGTGCTTTGAAGAAGGCCTCATTCAGGAATGAGACCCAGCTGTCACACAGACCTACTGTTTGTGACAGAGGACTGCAGGCTTTGGGTGGGGTGGGAACTAAAGATAGGTGAGACAATGAAACTAAGACCCACTTTCAGCTAAGAGCAGCCAGAGAGCTCCAGTCATGGACATCTTTACCATCTGCTCCTACCCAGGGCTTTGCTTGCTTGTTTGCTTTAAAAAAACTCAACCAACCAAACAAAAAACCCACATCAATACCTTTGTGATCCCCAAGAGCACGTATACAGAGGAGGGTTTTTTTCCAGATGGAAACCCACAAATGGGTTAGGCTGACATGGTCTCGTCTTGGTGCAGTGGGATGGTATAGCTGACCTCTGGAAGTATCCTTCAACTATATAATCTCTGGGTTTGTAGCCTTCAAAAGTCATCAGTGCATCTGTTGTACCAGGGGGATGACACTTGCTTCAGCACACTAACACGACTAAGAAGACAGAAGCCTGAGCTCTATTCCCTCATTTTTCTGGCTTGTCAACAGCCTTGCAAATTTCTCAGATACCATAGTAAAACCCACGTATGCACAGCAGCTATTTGATAGTGCTATACTGCAAAAGAGTCCAGAATAGAAATGGAGCAAAGAAAAATGCTGTATTCAACAGCAATTGAGAAGGCAAGAACATAATTACCCAGTATAAAATCTGGGCATGAAGTCAGAGCCCCTTCGCAAACTAACATGACCATCTGTGTTACGTTTTAAGTAGAAGATGCCACCCTGAGCAGGAAAATACCCCCAATATGTTCCCTCACAGGATGTTACAATCCTGTCTAAGAAGGGAGAAGAAAAAAGTTCTGGTTCAGTTCACCTTCAGTTCAGAGATCATTGCAAATTGCTTTTTCAACTGACAAATGCTGTGCAATTTAGCATTTAAACTTCTTTTTTTTCCCTCCATGCTATCTGAACAGAAGAAATCATTAAGTGTAAGAGAAGAATTGTTCAGCAAGCAGTGTTAAACGAGCTCTGTAGTCCTTCCTGGCCTTAAGATGCAGAGTTCACCACCCTATAGCAGTTCCCACACTAGTACCCTACGGCATGTTTAACTGTTTTAAAGACTGCAGTTAGCTTTTAGCATAAGTGAGACTGACATTTTAATTACAGAGTCTCCCACCACACTGCAGAGTATCTTCCTTTCCTAGTACCGCAGAGCATGTCTTCCTTTCCTTTACGAGATTACTGGTAACCACCTGCCCAAAAAACCCCATTCAGTTGGAAACACCTTCATTAATAACGTATCCCTTGGTCTACCCATTTGTGCAATTCTGTGCATAAATACCCACACATTAAACAAGAATACACAGAAAGCTGCTGTTGGGTACCTCCCAGCAAATGGAAAGAGTTCATCACTCAGCAAGCATGTCTAAGGAGCTCTGTCATCTGTGGGCTGACCAGCAAACTACTGTTTTTAGAAATACTGATTTGAGTAGTCCCTTACCACATCTCTGGCTCTAAGAATTCAGTTTTCAGAGTCTCAGGGACAGAGAGATCAGCGCTTGTAGCATTTAGTCTAGAGCAAGGAATAAAGCGAAGGAGCCATGGCTTTTTCTAGGGGGGGAATACAGCCAGGGAACTGTCTGCATTAGCAATGTTTTACCACAGATTCTTGCAAGCAATGTCATAGCCTTTTCTTTTGATTATGAAGTGAGACAGAACGTCTTATACAAGCTGCAAACATGTTTAAGGAATAAACAGTTTGCATAAGTTGCTGCTTTAAGGGATCAATTTCTAATGTCTGGGGGAAAAAGAAAAAAAGAACACATAAACCTTTCTTCATTTATATTCCCACTCTGTTGCACCAGCACAGTCCTTTGTTTACTATCTGCAAGGATGCACTCCTATACTAATGGAATGTGTACGTTAAATTTGTAGAGTAGCTTTAATCCCCAACTCAATCTCCCAAAAGCAAAGTTTCCCCGGAAAAGGGAGGATAACAGCCAAGCACTGCAGGACCACAAAGGCCAAATTCATAGTAAATGTTATGGGTGTTGCATGGATGCGTAAAACTTTTCATGAAAACAAAAGGAAGTTTAATATTTCACAATTCTGTGATTCTGTGATTCTGTGTGATCTGAAAACTCATCACTCAAACTGCAGAAGCAGCAGTCTAGTTAGAGTAATTAAAACCAAAATTGGGGCAGGATTGAGGATGCTTTGAAATATACTTCTCTTCTGGTATTTCTGCTGCTGTGAAGTAGGAGAAGTTACAAATGATGACCATACAGTGCACACTGGATTTGCTTGATGGTACTACTACAGAAAGCCTGGATAACTTCTTAAGTACACAAACATGATTTGTGTTCTTGATGTCTGAGGAAGAGAGCACAGATACATTGCAATTGCATTAGTGACTTACAGATACAAAGAAAAAACTACATATTTTATTTGCAGAACAAAGTCTGACAATACAACTAATCTTTCTACAGTGAACGTTGTAACAAAAATCCTACTCAGCCTGGCATTAGAAGCAATGCCACTGGTGATGTCAATGCTGTTCGTGAGTTCTTAAGCTGTGGGGTCTCTCACTGCTTGTAAACACAATGCCTTTGTGGTACAAACCTGACCGTTTCTGGCTGAAGCAGTTTCGCAAGCTTGCCTAACTAGCAGGCTTCTGATGAAAGGAGGACTTCCCAAGTATTCAAACGCAAGGTTGAAAGCAGAAGTTAAAGGCAGAGCTTAAAATTGTGTTCAGTCCACTCCTCTGAGCGTCACAACAAGAACATCTCATAATAAATTCTACCACAGATCTGTTCAACGCTGCCATTTCTGTACCTGTCAGTGATGAGGCTGGCAAGTCTCATCAGCATTGGAAACCATCAAGTACAGATTTCCTCGGGAGTGATCCAGTTGCAGGTGCTAGAAAGCATTTATACTCTTGTCTTGTCCTGACAGCCATTTTAGATGTGATCTTAATTAAGTGCTAGAAACATCAAGCTTTCCTATGATAAGGTGAGAACATTTTAGAGTTCAGGAGACAAATATTAAAATTCTTGTCTGTTTCTCACACCCCCTCATAACTAGATTATCCTTTTTAATATCTTTGGGGTTGTGTTTTTTCATTCACATGAGATTTCCCCTTGTGTTTTTACCTAGCCTGAGGACTCCATAATAATGAATCAAATTAAACTTCTGGCAGCAGCAGGATACATCTCAGGTAAAGAAAAAAATATAAAATGTTTTCTTAAAGTATCATCAATCTCAAAACAAAAAGAAGAAAGAGCATCCCTTGGATGCAAGATATTACAAGTTCAGATCACTAGGCTAGACATCAGAAGAAGGGAAGGAACTAACACTGAGTACATCCCACATCAAAACACAGGACTCAACAGGAGATGAATAAAGTCACACAGCAGTTATACAGGAACCCCACCCACTTTCCAGATGCTGTGAATCTTCACGTTCCTTGCACACACTTCATCACTATTCCACCCCTCTGGGCCATGAAAAAACCCACCATGTAGCACATCATAAAACCACGTAGCAATTGGAAGGCTCAAGAGAGACCCTGGTGCACTCCAGCTCCCTAAGCACCACATTTTCTGGGTACATGCAACCTGTGCAACGTGCCATGTAAATCCTTCAATATAAAGCAGACAGGAAGATAAAACCTGCCCAAGGTTAGCAAAACTTGGAGCCTTGTCTTCTACCTCCACAAACAAAAGCAGGTATTTTCTCTGAACTGCATCCACCTGCACAGTGAAAAGAAAAAAGAAAAAAAAAAAAAGAAGAAAAAAAAGAAAAAAATAGGATGACAGGAACTTTTCAAAGCATGGGTTCTCAGAAGCCACTACCAGCTACAGGGTGGACCACTTTACCACACACATGGAAACTGCTGTCAAAATAATTTCAATTTTTACCTCTCAGTGTTTCAGCTGCTGCTGCTGGAGATTTTTCTTTGCATCTTTCACCGGAAGAGAAGGAAAGTCTTTTTACTTCGATTAGATGATGAGAGTAATATCCAGTATCAAAATATGAAGACAAAACCAGTTATTCCCAAAAGACTGTAACTATTCTAATTTCTGTAATGGCTAAAAAGTTAGCAATTGTTCCAATTTTCTTGGAAGACTGAGAGCGCGCTACGGTGCGTGACTGAAAGATTAGCTAATCAAACACAAATTGAATGCATTTGGAGAACAGTCTGGTGCCCAAAGTTCACATTCCAGCTCAGCAGAGTCCCAGTCCTCTTCCACCCCAGACCTCAGCAGCACTGCCCGCGCAACAGCAAACTTAGAGCAAAAGGGCATTTAGGAAGCACTGGAGCTGATTCAGGCTCCAGCAGGGCACAGCCAGCTCCACCAAGCCTTCAGGACTGGGATAATCAGCATTTTGTTTCCACTGCCATTCAGGTCTATAAATCATCTGAATGCAGTTAATCACAAAAGACCGTGCAAATAAGATGCCCTGTCTCTGACAGAGTATAGGCATCGCATTGGTGTCAAACCAAGCCATTGAGCCCAGGACACCAAAGGACAAGTCAATGACTGCTTTGTAAGATTAGGGCATGGAAAGCTATCTTTCTGCCTCACGCATCTTCATGAATCCCAGTGTTTTACGGAAACAGAACTAGCAAACCCTGCCTTTTCAAGTGTGTCACAAAACTGCCTAGGACAAGACTTTTGCTAGAATTAGTGCATCTGGTAGAGCAATACACCTGTATCATCCCCATCAGGTCTTCAATTCACTGAGATCCAAGCCAGCTCTAAGACTGACATAGGTACCCCAAGGCTGAGACAAATGAGTCAAATGGATCAGTTTGCCGAGACAAAAACCAGGAACACAGAGAAATTAGAGGCACAGCACTCAAACACTATTACACTAACCATTATTGATACCAGTGAATATTATAGTGAAATATCAAACTAATGCAGGGTGGTGGGAAGGAGAATAAAGCAAGGGGGGAGATTAGGCGGTGGCAGGATCACAGGGTAATTTAGGAGATAAGAAAAACAGATATGCTTTGTAAACCTCAAGCAACACATGCATTCCCAAGAGATACAGACAATATTCCTACTAAGGACTAATTGATACACAATACCTCAGGGATTTAACTAATTACTTCTGTTACAGAATTACACGAGAGGGGCAACTATCAATGCAACAGTTACTGAATATTTCAGGTTGCCGTTGTTTCCCTGAACAAAAGACTGCAAATCATCAATTTTTACTAACTTCAGTCAAACTGCTGCTCAGGCAGATTCTTCAGTTTTTACCAGTGCTGGAGCACATCTTACTGTATGAGAAGCTCTACTGATATCAATGTTTATGCAGAACAGGACATTGAGTGCTGTTTGAGGCACACGATATCCTGCCCCATGTGGCCAAGTGCCTTAAAATGACATCCTAAGTGAAGCATTATTCAATTTTTTTTCCCAGGTGGATAAAAGTAAAACAGGCAGCAAACAACCGTAAGAAAAGTGACACACAGCTCCATCTGCATTTCAGGTAGCTCATCTCTCATCTTTATGAATAAAGGCCACTCAAAGACAATGAAAGTGTAATACAGTGACTTGAGTAACGCACTTCTGAGAATCTGTTAGTCTCAAAATCATTCATCACTTACATATCTTAAGCACGCCGAGGCTGAGATGGAACATAACGTACTATTCCTCCTGCTATGTGACTAGCTTCTCGTTGAATGCCATTTAAATTGCATCTAAAAAGCGTCTTTACAAGAAGCTAGAAGATACCCAAAAGATTCAAGTCAATATCCTATTACAGTAAGAAGCTGTTTTTAGCCCTGCTGAAGTAACAGTTTATCTAGGGAAAGGAAAAAAGAGAGACCGCACATGTTTTCATACCAACAATTTCCTAGAAATGGTTAAACTGAAACAATACACTTTCGAGAGAGCCACCATACAGCTGCAGATCAATCATGTACTATTAACGTGGACTGACAGGGAGAAAGGCCAATATGCACACTGTTCTCAGGAGCGAGGGATGAGGAGTACTAATGTAATGTTATGATGGAGGCGTATGGAAAGGGGCCGAGCAACAAGGAGCTCAACATCAGGAGCCTTGAATCAGAGTGCCATAAACAAGAGCCATGTGCTGGAGCAGCTGTTCAGAACTGTACTATCAGAGATCCTTTGCAGCAGGTTTGCAGTAGTGTTTGGGGAGGAAAGAGATCGGAGCATTTTAGTTTCTCTTTCAATGAGGCTACTACTGACACAAGACAAGAAAAAATTAAATACTTATCTTTCCCAGTCTTCTGTTTTCATGGTACCTTAACAGTCACCCACTCACACTGAGTTAATAAACTACAAAGGCTTAACTGTATCCTTGAACAAGGAACCTCAGAAAGTTGCAATAAAACAAGTTTGGATGGGAAAACAGGAGTAAATCTAACCTCAGTCCACGGGCTTGTTTGATGTTGGTATATGACATTCTTATCCCTTACCCCTGGTCCCTCACCCACTCCCACACACAATCCCCATCCCTTTTTAAGTCTGATTCAGAGCCTCATAAATGCTGTTGTGAAACTCCCTGTCCCTTAGCCCCTAGTCTTACAAAAACGCCAGGGCTTACTCAAGACTACCTGAACTGAGTGCAGCCGGTCTACTCACATGACTTCAGTTAAGCATCTGCAACCCATACGCTGTAAGTTCTTCCCATGCCCTGTACAAGTTTGTGGGTCAGCTAAATAATTGGTTTCTACCGGAACACAGAAATATACTATTTATCAATAAACTGTCTTGCATTCACAACAAAGATACTGAGAGTTATTCTTTCTCAGTTAAATATTAGTCTTATTCACACGTAAAGTACTTCTTACATGAATCCTGGAGCTGAATGTGTTTTCAGAGCCCAAAAGTGTATCAAAACCTACACATGGAAAAGGCTGGCCTAAAAAGAGATACACTGTACAAAGAGAGGAAGACGTACAGTTGTGTGCATTGAAACACATTTGTTATCCAAACTGTCCCAGAATAACACAAGAACACAAACCTGAGGACAAATGCAATCATCCCCTCCCCAGTAAATCCGATCCCTCTAGAATTAATTGATCATAGATACACAAAAAAACCCCAACCTTTAAGCCATCAAGATTTGTAGTTGGCAGAGTGTCATACAGTTAATGTGCTCTGCTTCCAGAAACAGTCTTTGAATGCAAATAAATTCTCAAACACATGATTTCTTTTTCTTCCCTCCTTCAGCACTGGCTAACTTTTGAATACAATGTAATAATTTGCATTAATTAGCATTTTTTGTTCCAATCAAATACCAAGTCAAGAAGCTGTGATCATTATCTCTACCCGATCAGACTTGCAGAGGTACCAAGTATACCTACCTACTGCTTTTTCTGCAGGTGCTCAGGGAACTTTTTAGAAAGACAGACCCCAGACTCCTCCAGAAAGCAAACGGAAGTCAGATCATACTGTCAAAGTCCACTGACCTCAGAATTAATAAAAAAAGCTCAGTTAAGACTGAACAGTCACAATCACCTTTACTCCTGTCACCTTACTGATTCAGAAATAGCGGACTGCCTTAACCCCTGCAAGAAGCCTGACTAGCATAGCCTCAGATTTTACAGTCTGGTGGCAGAGAAGTTGAGCAGAGGTAGGAGAAGGTAATTCAGACAATAAAATCATGTGTCCTCAGCAAGGGAATCCAACAAGTCATCTCTCTCACAAAAGGGAGCTACAACCAAGAATTTCACTCTTTTGAGAAAGAGGAACAGTGAAGTTTTTAACAGGCTCCCAAGCCTCATAAAAGTGCTTCGGGAGTCTACACAGGAGTCACCCTGCTTTGAATGCTAGTGGATCATAAGAGTGTATGATTTTTCCTGGATTGAAAACAACTGGGAGAAGTTTAAAAGAAAAAAGCCCACAGAAAGAAGAACTCGCCTAAGTACGATAGTTTAAAATGCCATGAAGAAGAGAGGAAAACAGGAATACACATCCTAATCAGCCTCTCTTCTGAGACTGCCGTGGATAAAGAACCATCTGGTCACGTAGTCACCAACGCATTCGCATCCACTCCTGCTCCACAAAACCCAGGCTGATGTGACTGCCAGCATGAAGTCACTGAAAACAACTTAACCCCCTCCTCTCAATTTATCTGGTCTTCGTCTACCTTCACCCGTTAGTTTGAAGCGGGAAAACAGGGCTTGCGTGCATCAGTGGGGCAGAGCTGAACACAACAGATTTCCATGGCAACGAGATACAGCCCCAGCGAGGAAGGCCTGCTAATAGCTGTGAGGCGATGTGCTCGGCAGAAACAGATTTTTCTATCAGACAGCCAGAGATAGCAGCTCATGCTCGTACGCAAACGTGCAAGGAATCTGATTCTTGGCCTTGTACAACCCCACTGAATTCAGCCAGAGCTACGCCAACGTAGACCACAGCAAGATAGAGACTGGCATTTGGTGTTAGTAGGAAAAATAAATATGCAATACGGAGAGACACTCTGCTTTTAAAAACAAAGTAAGCGTACTCCTAAGACATTCCTCATTAGCTGAACATCTATTGCCAAACTGCAGGAAAAAACAGTGCTAGTACGAAAGGGAAAGGAACTGTGTAATGCACAGATTGGTGCACGTTGTACCACATACTGCCCGTGCTTCTACCTTCAACAAACGCGCATTCATACACAAGCTCAACCTCTTAAAAATAACCCCGCTGCATTTGAAAACGGAGGGACATACAGGTATCCCAAATTCACCACTGAGGGAGTCAATCATTTGGCATTTGTGATTTAAGCTCCTTTCCATTAAAATACCATTACAAACACTTTCCAACATAATGATATTTTATGCACTCGTTAGCATTCTCCAAACTCAACTTTGCTCGTAAGAAACTGCTAAGTAGTCTGGCCCTAATCATGATGAGCTTTGCCTTCATATGGAAGAATACAGTCTCCGAACACACTGAATTCAATAGGACAAGTCTCAGTCTATAAAGCAAACACCACGCACAAGGCTTTACAGGACCAAAGCCCCAGCAAGGAAGAGCTGAAGCTGCTAGCAAACTTTTCCAAGTCAAGCAGAAAAACAGCGACTGTCCCGTTTACAGCGTATGCTCTGCTGGAAATGTACAAAAAGCCATTTATATCAAGCATAAGAAAAATATGTCATGTACAGTTTATAAAATATCTGTAACAAACTAACAACAAAGCCAGAAACTGTCCAACCAGGCTGAACTGGGCATGGGGGTAGAAACGGTAATTTCATGAGCTATTTTGTAGAGCAGAGCAGCAGAGCCCCATCCTACTGAAGTTTCATTTAAGCCCTACAATTTTTTCTGACACTACAATAGGTAGAACTCAAAACAACTTTGAAGTAAGACTCAAGGCAAACACTGCAAGCACAAGGCTTTATTTTTTATTATGAGATAAGGCTGTAAAGCTACCAAACACCTGATTTTTAATAAACAAGCCCTAGTTACATATAAGCATCAGGGCTGACTCTGTGATAGGCTCACCCTTGTTCAGCACCCTGCTCATCAGAGTGATGGTGATTACCACATAGCTACGATGTTTTAAGTCAGTGGTTTCCCGATTGCCTAGGTGTCTGGTAAGCTTAGAGCACGAGCCCCAAGGCTGCTTGCTTCGCTTGAAAAGAAGAGTGGTGCCTTGTATTGCCATTGTTTATACAGATATGGTAATTAAAAATTGCACTGTAACATATTCAATAATAGTCTTATTGTTCCCATGAATTGAACTATTCCAGTTAAACATCATATCACAACTAAATAATAATCTGCATTTATACTTTTTCAAAACTTTTAATTTCTGTCTGTATGTGAACGCAGAGCTTCTTCACCACAGACATTTCCAGCACATGCCACGGGAAACACACTCCGGCTCAACCAAAAGCTTATTCCACGTTCCTGTGGAGCACGCTCGCTGATGCCTAAGCAAGCACTGCGCTGACACTGAACAACCCAGACTCCACAGTGACACACGAGGATAACCTCTCGCCGATAGAAATGGCAAGGCTTTCCACACATTTCTCAGTAACGCGGCAGCACACGCGGGCGCCGTTCCACAGGTGTGCTTAGCGCAGAGCTGTTTATTTTAAATACAGCTGAAGGGCATTAGCCAGGCTGGCTGACAGCACTGGAGCGGCGGTCCTGGGAAACCAGTAAGGCACATTTATTAAACATTTAGAGCCTTAATAAAAGGCAGCGACAAGGAAACACCACAGCTATAAAATCAGCAAGATTACAGGCTAGCCACCCTGTTGTACAACATCACACCTCGTAGCAGGTAACCCAGGGGTTCAATAGAAAGCCCCGTCAGCCTTCCAGCATCAGGCAGACCTGTGGAAGTCTGACAACCCCACTTTTTTTTGCCCTTCAATGTGGCAGGCAGGAGGGTGCAGCCAAGCGCACACCTGAACCAGCTCCGGGCTTGCCTACCTGCTTCAGGAGGAACTTATCCTCCGCGTTGATCTTGAGGGAGACAGCCAGGTGGATGGCGGAGAGCACCACACCGCTGATGACCGCGGCCCTCATCCGCACTGGCAGCAGCGTGTAGATGCTGTAGATAAAGAAGACAGTCCACCAGATGCCCTCCGAGGCGCTCCTGGGCCACACCAGCAGAACCCCTACCACCTGCACCGCCAGGATCACCAGGATGACAGAGTAGCACGCCAACCACATATGGTCCTGGTGGAAGTCGTTGCGGTTGCACACCATGCACAGCACCACCATCAGCAGGATGGCCAGTGAGAGCACCACGACATAGGATACCTCATAGTGGCCGTGCGCAGCATGGAAGATCAGCATGACCATGCAGACCAGCACCAGCACGGCCATGAGCATGGTGAGGCTGCTCTGGTTGAGTCGGAAGAAGTAGCGCTGATAGAGGCGCTCCAGTTTCTCTGACTGGAACTTCTTGGACCTGAAGATTTGCAGCAGGCTGCTGCAACAGCTGCCCATGGAGAAGGCCGCCTCGGAGTCCCCCTCGTCCCCGTCCTCCTCCTCTAGCTCCTCAATCTTGGCCTTGATGCGTCTCTCCTCCAGCCCCAGCTCCACAGACCGGGGCCGTACCTCCCCCTGCTCCCCCAGCTGCCGGGGGCTGGCATTGTTGGGGGCAGCGGGGGAATCACCGCCAGGTGGGTGGCAGGACCGGTGACGTCGGCTGTCGTCACCACGCTCCTGCCAGGCAGATTTAGACCTAAAGCTCATCATCCTGCAGCCGCTCTCCCCACGGCTCCGGCTTGCCTGGGGCTCGTAGTCTTCCTCACTCCTCCACCTGTTTGACATGCGGGAAGCCTTCTTGCCCGAGGACCTGTTGGGAGGCGGCGGGTAGGAGTAGCCATTGGCCCGGGCCTCCGCTTCACCCCAGGCCGAGCGGTGCTGCTCCGTGCCGGCCCAGGGCGTGGGGCCGCCGAAGCCCGGGGGGCTGACGCTGTTGGACCGGGACATGCCCTGAAGGAAGGGGTAGCGGGCGAGGGGACAACCGTCGAGCAGGCACAGGGGGCTCCTCTGCCACACGGGGCGAGCAGCTGGGAGAAAACCCCAAAAGACAGCAGAGGAAGGGGAAAAAAGACCAAAAAA